>CABFOW010000198.1:242503-375033 GCA_902141385.1 Timema californicum | reverse complement strand
ACTGGTCTTTCTCTTTTAGTAGCACCAACAGGTAAGAGTTCAAAGTATTGTGTATAGAGAAGTTATAATTTAATCTTCAAAAGAAATGTCAGCTTTTAAAACATGTTCAGATTATATATCTATTTTGACCTTTTTCGCCTTGTGTAACACAATCTAAAACAAGAAAAGATTAATATTTAAATATAATTTAAGATATGGTTACTATTTATTTAGCACCACGTTTTACTACCCGATGGTTTCTGTTCCTTGCGGTTTATTTTATATACTAAAATAACAAAGCTACTTTATAGATTTCCCGTGCGAAGAGCTAGTACACCAGCTGTTTATTAATAATAAACACACACATTAAAAAATAAGGAATTGTAGTAACTGCGTAGTAACACCATTATACTGGGTAGGCTTACAACAGCAAATACCAAGCTTGTCATTACAATATAGCTACTTGCATCGGAGGGAACGCTGACTAAACGTCAATCTCATCTCGTTTATTTTGCTGGTAATTGGGAGGTCAGGGTTCGAGCCCCATCTGGATATAGTAAGGTTAGTTTTTCCTGAATGTTGTCCCGCTATTCCTCTCCGTTAATGCGTTTACATTTAAAATTATACCTTCCTCATCTCGACCCCGTTAGCGTAATTAAAATTAATTTAGTCCGGACGTGTAGTAATATTCAGTGTACAAAATAAATAGGTCTATATGGTATAAGCAAATGATTCAGAAAGTTACACATATTTCTTCTAAGAGACCCTGGAATCTCTACACCCTCCACCCACTTCAGTGGTCACATGTATCAAGGCGTCACTCTCACAATATATTAAACTGACGGTGACAGGTAGATTGAGGTTCGATCTTGGTTGGGTGTACTAAGGATTTCTTTCCTAAATGTTTGCCAACTCTCTACGAAAATGCAGGTACACTTCCTATAAATTCAACCTTCCTAATCCCTAACACATTATATTAACTAATACATCAGTTCTACAATTGTAAACAAAATACGTATTCGTTATTTTGGATATTCTTAGACTATTCTAGAGCATTTTATTAAACCATGTCTTTGATTATTTGAATTTAGAACTTTCTTGTGCACTGGCTGAGACTTCATCACTCAAGAGCGCGTTCCAGCAGAAGAGCTTCATTTTCACATCAAAGAGAGTAATGTAATTGATTTGATAAGTAGAATATTTTTAAAACTGTAAAAGCACATCAGTTTTAACGTTGTTATTTTCATAAAATAGTGTTGAAATATATAACCCCAATCTTTTATATATCAACAAGATCAAATATCTTCTTTGAAAACTCAATTCTGGGTATTTTCTTTTAATATAATGTTTTGTTTGTATTTTAATCTTTAATGGCTTAATCACTTTTTCTTATTTACTCTAAAAAACGTTATTTCAAAAACTATTTTAAAAAGCCCAATGAATTCTGGGCAATCTATTTTGATAGGTATGGTATATAATAACAGATTTACTAGGGAAAGGTTAATGGGGTCACCTCCTGTAGCACTAAAGCGCTTTACCAAATTCCAGAAATCCTGTGTAACATAGAATGCTGGTTATTTCAAAACATGGCTCACCCTAAATAGAGGGGACATTGTCCTCTAGAATTAAAAACACTTTTCATTTTAATTGATTTCATTTAGCTTAGTTGAAAAATGACACCTGCACACGGTAATCGAGTTCGGGACCTTGGGCCTAGCGCGCCAATGGCCAGATTCGATTCGCAAGTGTTATTTTTCAACTTCGCAGACCTTTTCTCGTGTTCCCTACAACCTCACCTTAACAATAATTATGTACAGGCCCACGTCACATCTCACAGCATTTGACATCACAACAGTATACCCTATGCATGCATCTCAAACAACAATGCCATGGAGAAACACGTCAAGCAACGGCATCTAATTCTATAGGGGAAACTAGCCTATAATGGCATACTAGTGTAAAATGACACAGTCAGTGTTTCGTTTAAATGACGCTGGTAGTGGCACTGGGAATATAATTAGTAGCGAGAGAGGTTGGCAACAGTGATCCTCTGTTGATACCGAGAATGATGCAGCTTTATTCACGACGAGAGAAAATAATATTTGGAAGGAATGTAATGCAAATATATTTGAAGGTTATTTCAAGACGTCGATTATACGAAAACTTTATATATTTGTTTAATGTTTCAGCACCTAATGCTCATCAATGAAGGCTTACATTACTTACTAGAACTGAATAACATAAATACGTGACATCTTTCGGATTATAAAAAAGCTTTGGTAGCAACCATGTGCTCAGGGTAAAATGACGTAGTTTTACCAAGGGCAATATGACATACTATGTCATTTTACCTTAGTGTTTTAATGCGAAAAAGGTTTTTAATTGAATTGCTTTGCAGATAAATATACATACATTAAATAACAAATATTAATTACAGGGAGTAAAGAAAATTAATCATCTGGATATTGTTGCAATATTTTTAACTCGTTAATAACCTCTCACATTATATATATTTTTACCCACAATAGGTGAAAATTAAAATTTGTATGGATGTATCCGTAGTTGGGTGAACATACTTCAATTAATTAAAGTAGTTCGGGTTTGATTCCCATGTGTCANCCTATCACATTATATATATTTTTAACCGCAATAGGTGAAAAATAAAATTTGTATGGATGTATCCGTAGTTGGGTGAACATACTTCAATTAATTAAAGTAGTTCGGGTTTGATTCCCATGTGTCATTTTTCAAATAATTAAATTTAATTAGTGCATTAAAATGTTGATATTTTGTGACAATATATTTACATGATTTGAAAATATTTATTTAGGCCTCCTATGTTAATTTGTTTACAGGATGGTTGAAAACCACATCAGAAAATCAATTCGCCAATCCTGGGATGAAGCAGCCATGGAGCGGGATATCAACTCTGTAAATAATAAAATTCCTTATAAAGTGGTTGGCGTTCCACAAGCAACGCTACGTAGGCGAGCTAATGGATAGAAACAAAATGATTCATGGAGTAAACAAGAGACTAGGTCATTTTAAGGCCACGTTCGATGTGACCCTTGAACGTGAAATAGTTAGCCACTTGAAACTTCTTGAGTAGAGATTGTTTGGTTTGATTTGCATTGAGGTAAGTAAGGCAGCTAACATATCAATTAGCCGATAAAAATGGTACTGAACACAGATTTAATCATGATACTAAAATGGCTGGGTGGGACTGTTTGTTGGGGTTTAGAAAGAGAAATCCTGATGTTTCTCTTAGGAAACAAGAGGCTAATTCAGCAGCCCGTGCTATGGCTTTTAATAAACCTCAAGTAGATAAATCTGTTGATGTCTATCAATACACATATCGAGATACATAATCTATTACAAACCAGGATATACAATGTGGATGATTCTGGTCTATCCAGCGTTCAGAAACCACAAAAGATATTTGCATAAATAGGAAAAAAAGAAGTAGGTAGCGCAGAGAGTGGACTACGCGTAACAATGGCCTGTTGTATGAACCCTACTGCGCATTATGTTACCCCAGCTTTGATTTTTTCCACGCGAAAAACTGTAAAAATGAGCTGATAGATAACGCTCCTTTAGGAACCTTAGGAATTGCCCATGAAATTGGTTGAATAACAGGCGAAATATTTGTGAAGTGGCTCAATCATTTTAAATATTTTGTTAAACCGAGTCAGGAAGATAAAGTTCTTCTTATTGTTGATGGACACGCCAGTCATAAGCATGTATATGTGCTTTATTTTGCCAAATAAAATGGCATAGTGATATTATATCTGCCCCCTTAATGTACGCATCGACATCAGCCTCTAGATGTGTCATTCTACAAGCCAATGAAAACGTATTACGACCAAGAAGTGTCAAAGTGGTTGAAGTCAAATCCTGGAAGAGCTATCACACAATACCAGATAGGTTCCCTTTTTTCCGCTGCATACGGAAAAGCAGAGACAATTGCAAATGCTCAAAGCGGGTTCAGAAAAACTGGCATTTGGCCGAAAAACCTTGATATATTTGGCAACTTCATGCTCTCATCTGCAGAGACCGCCAATGTTCCAATGGCTAATAAAGGCCACGTATTTAATTCAAGAGAAAGTCAAGACAAAGAACGAGGTAAGATTATTTGGACAAATATCCCAAACACAGGAAAAGAACGTGAAGCTATAATAAACCTTCCATCCACATCTAAAACCTTGATATATTTGGCGACTTCATGCTCTCATCTGCAGAAACCGCCAATGTTCCAATGGCTAATAAAGGCCACGTATTTAATTCAAGAGAAAGTCAAGACAAAGAACGAGGAAAGATTATTTGAACAACTATCCCAAACACAGGAAAAGAACGTGAAGCTATAATAAACCTTCCATCCACATCCACATTAAAATAAATTAAAAGAAGTGTCAGTTGCATTAATTTTCCCAGTTCCTTTGGTCACATCAACCACTCAAACAAAAGAGCTAAAATAAAATCATGGATCTTTTGTTATAACCAGTAGTCCCTATTTAAAAGAAATTCAAGAAAAAGTTTAAGAAAAGCAACAGAAAGTAATTACGGAAATCTGCAAGACAAGTTCGCAAAAGATTATTATTAAATTCAGAGGACCTTTTTCAAGAAGAATTATTCAACGATGTTGATGATGAAGACCGCCCTTGTATTTATTCTCACTCAAGACCAGGAGAATCTTGGCTTCACTGTATTCAGTGTAAGCTTTGGGCACATCCTGAGTGTGCTGGACTTTCTAAAAAAACATTTATTTGTGATGTTGCAAATGATAAAGAGAAATTAAGTATTACATTTTTACTCTTTCGAGGTAATTTTAATGTGTAATATTTTGAAAACATTTTGTTTAAAGGATCACTTTTTAAAAAATCTTTAAATAAAATGTAATATATGTTTTAATTCATTTAAGTATTTTTTATGTCCGGGGTTAAAATGGCATACCCTTGTCATTTTACCCACACATTACGCCTGAAATGACACACTGGGTCAAATTTAAATAATTGATAAAATCAAATAAAAATATTTATTTTGGAGTATTACTATTTATTGTCATATATTCAACCTATGTTTATGTTTGTAAATGCATATTTATTTTTGTTTGAATGATTTTGTTTAGCTTTTAAACGAGCAATTTCTGATCCTGTTGTTTTATTTTTTATCTCTTATATGGGTATACACCCTAGAGACAATGGGTCAAAATAATTAATTACAATTGATTGAAGATATAACGAAAATTAAAGTATTTTAAATTTTTATTTTCTTTTTCATTTCAAATGGGTTTTTTTTCTATTTCATTTCTATGTTACATTATTTTCAAAAGGTTGCCTCTAGCATCGAAGCTCTGCTGTATACCCTTTATTGTTCCGTTGGTTGAAGTCAGCTTTGGGGTAGCGTGTTTGTTTGTTAGTTTGGGTATTCTGTTTGCCAGTTTTGAATAGATGTATTCTCTTTCTCTCCTGGAAATCCAGTGCAAACCACTCATCTCGCGGGGATGGCCTAAAAGAGGACTCCCGCGAGAATGACTTAGCGCGTCAATCCCTCTAAACACAAGTTTACAGCATGAACCACAAGATAACGATTACGTGCACTATGTATCGAAACACCTACCTACAATATGAATCAGATGAGAACGATTGAGCGCGCCGTGCACCCAAAAATCAGTTTAGAGTAATAATCGCGTAAGAATGAATACTAGCACCATTAATCCAAACAGCAGTATACAATAAGAATCACATGAGAATGATCGCGAGTGCCACACACCAAAACATCAGTTTGCAGTAATATTCACACAATAATGTCAACGAGCGCAATTCATTCAAATGCCTGTCTACAGTATAAATCAAATGAGAATGACTACGCGTACCACACCCAAACATCAGTGTTCAGTATTTCCCCTACAAGAATGACGAATGACTACGCACTTCATGCACCAAAACCCCTATCTACAGTAAGAATCTAGTATTGGGCTAGCAAAATACCCTTTAGTGCCTTTATTTAAGCTTTTACATACTCGGCTGGAGGGCAAAATTCGATTACCGTTACTGAGCTATATTTGATGTCTTAATAGACAATACAGTCATTTTTGTAGTTCGATGTAATATTTTCGGAATCAGGAGGGTCCCGTCAGAGAACAGGCGGAGTGATCTTTTTCACTCGCCAGGCGCGATGTATGCAACTAGACGTGCTTGGGAGCGCCGGGAAAGCGCATACACTGCAGGGGCTACGTAAAATAATACTCTGCAACTATTGTTGCTTGTTACAATACAAATGAAGCTCGGAGAGGGAAAAAGTCGTGACTCTTTTTTTTAACGTGTTTGTGTGGAATTAATTTGGCTACCAAAACTTTAAGTAAAAATTTAGGAAAATTATTCTTATTTATATTTATTTTTACAGGTTAAGGTTCAAACCTCAGTCGGGATAGTTAAAACTCTCTTTCATACATAAATGACCCACGTATCCCATAGTTATTAAAATATTTATTTCGCTCATAATACTAACACATATTGTAGCGGATGCAGTGACGTTCCGAGGTGTGTTTGCACCCGGGGAATATCAAATTAGTGCCCCCCTCCCCCTCAACAAATAAAATTCCATCCAGAGGATGGCGGCGACTCGCCTTCCGGTAGTTAAAATCATATATAGGTAAAATATGATAACAAACTTTGACAGTACCAGCCTAAATCCAATGGCATAAAATAGATTCAAATAAGTGAAATGGGTTATCCGCTAACTGGTGTTATAACATTCTCACTACTGCCCTGCCCAATGTACATTCAGTCTGAAACCTGTATTAGTAAGGAGCTACCTATATAGGTGGAAACAAGGATTTAACGTCAAGACCGTCTAGCCTGGTTTACCGATGATGGAATGGTTGAGGCCAAAACCCCAGTCGGGGGGATTTCCCTCTATGAAAATTTGAATATACTTTCTTTAATTTTACCTTCCTCATTCATACCCAATCAGTGTGGTTAAATGCAGATAGGCTGGGCTGGTCGTTATGTGTGGTACAATTTTTTTTATGTTAGAGCTTGGTTATTATAACGCTGTAGTAAGCTTTTAAGTGGTGATGTTTTTATACTTAATTTGGCATATAAACTTATATTCAAATAATAATGACAGCGATTACAAAATAGCCAGTGAAATAACTACTAATAAAGATACTATTTTTCCATTCTTGTTTAGGGAATGATTGAAGTCATCAAAAATTATATAACAATTTTCATAAAACCTTTGAACAAAACAAAGATATTTCCTTTTACTTTTGTTTTAAAAACATGAGCATACGTTTGTACTTAAGCTTTACTAAAAATTAACACCTTCACTGCTAATAAATTACACAAAAGTTGCCATGATAGCGACTTGTTTTGCCTTTAATCGTCATTACAGTTGGTTTTCCACATGGTAATAGTTGAATTTTACCAAATTCAGTTCTGGATTATGTAATAAAACATCACCTGTGAGGAAGGGGTATAAGTAAGGGATAGTCTATACTTATGAGTCAAGTAGTTGATACGAAGTGGGTGACAACTTGATTTTAGTCACATGAAAGATATCCGTCAAATTTTTCAATTAATGAAAAATAATTGAATATCCCCAGGATGACGGCTTCTGGAACATTATGTTCCTCTAGCCGTTTCCTCCTTCCTTGTTACGATCTAGAACAGATTGTGTCTAACTTATACAGCATTCAAAAGCCAATGCGAAACGAAAACATTCGAATATTATTGATATTTAGTTATTTTATAAAAAATCTTAAAATAAACAAATATACCATTAAAGTATTTATATTTTCGTGCATATTATAGAGAATTTGAGGAAGTTGGAACCTAAGAAGTGTTGTGAATAAAACTTTCTTACTGGCCATTTCTTCTGCGCTCCACGGTTTGCTACCCATTAAGGTTATGAGTATATTTACATTAATGTGAGAGAGATATTATATTGGGTAAGATAGGTAAAATAAGAACTGTACCTGCATTTGGGTGGAGAGCCAGAGTGAAAACCCCTTTATGAAAATGCACCTCAGTATATTAGACCGGGATTCAAACCTCTACCTACATCCAGCCAGAAGATTTGATACGATGAGTCTAACACCTCTATCCACGTGCCCACTAGTGCGAGTTATTGGCCTCTTCAGCACACAGCTGTTTCGTGGTTGGCAACTGCCACAATAATATTTTTTGTTGGCGGGTTCACTTGGTTTTATTGAAGAATTTACAAGATGTGACTTAACACGTTGTTCTAGTCAATGTTTTGAATGTTTAGAGGGATTTAATTTCCAGAGTTGAATAGAAATGCTTGGTTTTCATTCAACTATGACATGTAACATGAACCGCATTTAGCGTCAATGTCTATTATGTGTGGTATGTATAGTGTAATTAATACACAAACAAGGGACAATATATTATATACTTTGGATCCTATAACATTATTGTTAAGAAATATAAAACATGTTTGTATGTTAAATATTCAACATAGTAAAATACAAATGGCCAATTTAATGTATATTGTAAGCAAAGAGGGAAAAGAAAAGTGAATTAGTATGGAAAACTGTTCCAAATAACGTTTTAGAAATATATTTATCGTACACTTGACGAGTACACTGATTATACCATCCAACAGCTTACAAACCAGAATAATATTAGAACAAACTCAGTGTCCAGTCCTCCGGACGAAAGTTCGTCATTTTCTAACATGCCAGAAGTTGAATAAAGGACCCATGATTTAGTATAATAACGCGCTACTAGCTGAGCTAAAGAATAGTACTAGACGTGACATGACAACATAAAATAAAACTACATTACACTAACACAAAAAAAATATTATAAAGAAGTCAGCTTAAAATCATTAATTAAAGGTAAATTCATATTCATATTATCAATGTAAGAACCCTTAAAATACGATTTTAAATATATAAAATAGAGTGGCCAATATTGACTGAAGGGCAAAATGTTTGCTAGAAATATATCCAAATTGACAAAATTTCTTAAAACTATTTACGTATGAATATATGAAAGTATATTCAGGTTATTTCTTTGGTGATCCGAATTTAAGTTCCCTGACCTATAACATTTACACTTACCAGCATTTTCTGTCGTGTAATTATTGAAACCTGTACAGGAGATCACGGGGTCCAAGCAATCCGGTTCGCAATAGAGTGAATTTTCTGGTGATGAGGAGGTCTAGTATCGAATACAGACTAAGTGAAATTTAGATAGTTTTTCATAAGTGATTCAAAACTGGTTTTCCATTGCTTTATCATGAAAATGCGTGCACATTTCCTCCAACCTAATCTCCTTATTCTTACCCCTTAGGTTATGTTGCTGAATATCCCTTGTATTAAAATGAACTAATTAAATTTAATTATTAAATACATGTGTAGTTGTGAATTTCTCAAGAATAATAACGGTTCTTTTCTAGTAATCGCAATGTTACGAACGTAATTTGATTATAATATAAGGCTGAACTCAAACAAAGGCATCAGTTCTATCTTGTCTGGTTTTACAATGACGGTAAGGTCAGGGTTCTAATTCCAGCCGCGTGTTCAGAGGTTGCATTTTCTAAATAATTTCCCACTCTACCTCCATGCAAATGTAGGTCTAATCCTCTAGGTTTTACAGTTTTAATTTTTATCCCATTAGTTTAAATATTAGGATAAACAGAACGTGCAGTAGGGTTTGGTACATAGATTGGAATTCAAAAACGCCTGTCTTGTGAATGCAAGCAGTGACAAACCGCTCTTCTATACAAACTTTTTGGCGGACTCTGACCAAACTGTGAATCTCAATTATTCATGGAGGGGAGTGAGTTGTGCAACACTTTGTTTGCAACAGTTGGGGCTGGGATGTCAGAAAACCCCATCGCTAACACGTAGCCTAGTAAAATATGGCGAGTTCCGGCCAGTTCCCAGTCAGCGGACCGTGGACCACCTGTTGGCCGAATGCTCTGCACGCAAACAGGCAAACGTGCGCTGACTCCCATAAAATAATAACAGAATGCGCACGCGAGGCGAATTTTAACTTTGAGGGTTAAATTTAAATCGGGTGAAGCAGGATAGTGACCCTACTTACTTTCGTTTACATGAGGAATGCATTTGTATTACGTCTAGCCCGCATCAATGGGCACGCAGCTTCAATGTCAGGCTCAATTAAGTTTGGTTTGCCGGATACTAAGAGGTAGTGGTTTTAATCCAGACCAGGTGTACTGAGGTGTTTTTTACCCAAATACTTTTCCCCTCTTTCTTCTGCACAAATGCTGGTACAACTCCTCTAAAGTCAACCTTCCTTATCCATGTCCTATTAGTGAAAATATTCTAAAAACTCGAACGTGTATAAATAATCAGTGCGCAGTAAATTTAATGACATACGCATGCATCAGACTCATTTAGCCATGTTTTCCAGTGATAGGGAATTTGGGGTTTCAATCCCGCCCGTGTGTACTGAGTGTTTTTTTCCTAAATGTTTTCTCACTCTCCCTTTGTGCATATTCCGATACATTTACTTTAAAATTCCTCCTTCATTATCCCTACCCTCTTAGTGTAAACATACGCGCGGCACAAAGAAACATGGCATGTAAGCGACGTAATATAACTGTTTGGATCCTTGTATGAACTGCCCTAAGGGCGGATGCCAAGGGCTCTAGAATGTTACAAGAGAATTCATAGCCCATAGACACGTTATAAATGGTTCCTTGGCCAGTGTTTTTTTTTTAGCGCCACGTTTTAGTACCCGTTCGGGTTATACGTGTTTGGCCGGTATTGTTTGCGGAGTGTAACGATCACTCAGAGAGAGAGACAATTGACTGACTGAAGGGCGAGGCTGGCCTTTAGTTCGTCAAGTGTTGGCATGGGCTGGGTCGAGTGATTCACGTCTCTCGCCAGAATCCGGGATCTAGAACGCGCGGCCTCGGAAATCATGCGAGGAGGAGATTCAACTTAAGTCCTTCAAACTAATTATCACCGTGAAGGGGTGGGAGGGAAGGACTTCAGGCAGCGGACCTTGGTTTGATACTGTAGCAAAAACTTACGTTATGTTTATTTTACATGTGATCTGTTGGAAGTCTGTGACTTAGATAATTGCGAATTTAAACACGAGGGTTATTTATTGGCTTAATTTATAGGGTAGGGATAATAATGGCCCTATTTTGATGCACCCAAATTTGCATGAAAGGGTATAGGAAAATCACAATGATAAATAATATATTAAAAACCTCCAACCCAGTGCACCTGTACGAGATTCAAACCTCGATCTTCTAGTCACCCAGAAATGAGTTCTACCACAAGTTTGACGCCTTATCAAATGTAGCCACATGTTCAGGTATATTGAGTGAGCTGTGAATAGCTCGTGGCCTCCACCTGCTTTTTCCCCGCATGAAGATTAAATTTCAGCCTAACCGGTATTTTAAATAATTTTATCTCATAAATAATTGACCCGTGTCTGAATCTAAGAAGCCTACTTTTGACCCCCAAAAGAATCAGTGTTATTTACGTGCTCCCTGACTTCCTACAATTCAGGATTATCCGTATGTATACACCGGGATGGAGAAATGATTAAAGTACAGGAAATAGCCTAGATTCTACCCGCTTTTGCGCCGAGGGAAAGGAGAAAATAATTTAGGAAAAAAATACTTCAGCATACTTAGGGGGAAGATGAACCTCAAAATCTACTCGCCGGCAAACCAAACAAGACGAGAATGACACCTTAGATCTCTAATAAATAAAATCCAAATACTATACGGTAAATAAAATAACTTAATATGTGTGTTATAATTTAATTTCTGCTGCGATATTCTAGCGGTATGGTAGTGTGTTAAAGGGCATGTAGAGCAATAGCCTACACACATTTACTGCACGCACCGTCGTATAATTGGGACTTACCCTTTCACAGCGACGCTATTGATTACCGGGAGTGGGTGTGAGTTTGTTTGGCACCGCGTCTTACTATCTATACAGGTTATACGCATATATACTAATTACGCTAATGAGCAAAGGATAAGAAAGGTTATATTTGAAGGAAGTATACCTGCATTTTCGTGAAGTGAGAGTTAAAACCCGTTAACAAGAAAGTGACACCTTAGACTATGTGGCCACCAAATCGGATCTACTTCCTTTGCTTAAAAGCAACTGTGGGCACGCAAACAAACGCGAACAGTTTCATCTAGCATGGTTCAGATAATAGCCGGGTGTACTTTGGTGGATTTTTCTAAATATTTTCCCACTTTCCCTCTACAAAAGTGACTCCATTTCCTCTCATTTATACCAAACAAAAATTGCAATCCTCTGTGAATAAAATGGCATATGTTTGCATACTTGTATTAGTTCCTGCGAATGATAGGTAGACACACTCAATCCCCATTTCTCCCAAGTGTGTGGATGTGCGTGTATGTCTGCGGCGCCATTGACTGGTAGGACATGCCCGAGTCTTGCGGTGAAGGAAGGGGCCGTTACCTGTCGCGGTCCGCACCATTGCAAACAAACCCAACTATCGGCATCGCCGCAAACCATACGTTGTTAGTGGTCGGGAGCAGTGTTTGAACTTCTAGCTCTGACCGTCAATACACGTTGCTACACGCCTACATCCGTGTGGTCTAGCGGTTAAACAGACTGACTACACAGGTCTAGAAGAGTACTACTTGAACATGCTGGGAATCTGACGGTGGGATGGCGAGTTTATTTTCTAAAATTTCCCGCTCCCTATAATGTTTTTTAGACTAATTCAAGCAACCAATCACCAGTAAACTGCCACTTAGTTTTGCTCTTTAAATTTGATTAATAAGTTTTAATTCTTCGTCAGATAAAATATACTCGTTCGATATATGTACCTGACGTGTAACACTGTGCATTTAAATATATTTTTTTAATCAGCACTTGTAATGACACCCCTTGCGTCCGAGTAGTGTAGAGTTAAAAATTTCCTTTGCGAACCGTTTGCACTCACCAAGACAATAAATTATTCCAGCCAGCTAAAACACTATCATCCTTCTTTTAAATAATATAAAGAGCAGTTTCAGTTCCGAGACACACCCAGTACCTGACGTGTAACACTGTGCATTTAAATATATTTTTTTAATTAGCACTTGTAATGACACCCCTTGCGTCCGAGTAGTGTAGAGTTAAAAATTTCCTTTGCGAAACGTTTGCACCCACCAAGACAATAAATTATTCCAGCCAGCTAAAACACTTATCATCCTTCTTTTAAATAATATAAAGAGCAGTTTCAGCTCCGAGACACACCCAGTGTTGGGTAAGAGGGGGTGATACAGGGACGAGGGAAAAGGGGGTAAATTAAATCGCCAATCCGTAACCAAAGTGTTGCAATCGTGCCGAGTCTTCGAGTGATTTACAATGCAAGATCTTGAAGCATATTGAAGTAGCGCGGCTAATAACTACTTTAGTGGATATAGTAACAAGCCAACAATCAAGTTTTCAACTGGTTGTCATGGTGATAGTAAACAATTTGAATAAAGATTGTATTTGAACAGCAAAGTAGAGTTCATCCAGCTTAGGAGTGGTGGTAACTGATAGCTCGAAGGAAAATAAATAAATATATATATATATATATATTGCAAAGGTTGGCTGAAAGTCACTAATTTGAAGATAATTTTTTCTTAGTAACCAATCAAAAGTGTTAATAAACGCTTGTAATTATACTTCCCTATGGATTACTGTATGATTGGCTTTTTCGTAACTAATTGAAAGAAGAAAAACTATTAAAACAATATTATGTTGTTTATTTCACGGTTGTGGCAACAATATAATTATGTTATAGTGCATGAAATAATAGATTAAAAATTATTATATTCACACTTGTATTCTTATAACTGGCCACCAAAATAAATGGTTTTTTTAATAACTGAGAGAAAGATTAGTTTAATGATAAAACATTTTTATTTTAACAACACATGCGCATGAACACACCGGAACTTGGTTTGTATTACATCATAAACCACCCTTGCTACGGCTAGTTCACCATCTTGATTTATGAATAAAGGGCAGCCTTTATGGAGATCTCGTTTGTAAAGCATTTTTAAGTAAACTACAAACGGCAATACCACAAAATGAAACATCCCAACAGTTACTTTCATAAGTTTGTTTTTCAGTAATGTAAAAAAGTCGAAAAGAAAAATATAAATAAAAACCAATTGTTTGTTGTGAAAATTTTGACTGCCGAAAGAAGCAGCAGCTCAACTATGGTCTTGCAGATCATATGGTTTGGGGAGTGGATGTATGAGAGTAGACCTGGTACCTTTTGCTAGCTGTCAGTTACCACCACCCCTGCGGTGGATAGCTTATACCAAGGTGTATTTCAAATAATAAATAGGCCAGCTATTAAATATTATTCTTATACACCCACAGGCTATAAATTCTCTTTCATCGATGATTTTATGGACAAAAACATCAGTCTTGTTCCATTTGGCTCTATGGTGACCGGAAGGTCGGGTTTCGAATACCACCCGGATATTNCCCCAGTGCGGGTCCGGACATTTGGGCGCCAAAAGTAACCCCACTTTTTTATTTAAAATTGTCTTGCTTTTTTTTCTAGCATAATGCAATGCACTTTTTTCTTTTTAATTAAAAAGTGATGAGTAAAAGTAAAAGATGCATTATTTGACTATGCGCAACATCATATTTTATTTAAACGTTTTTTGTCTTGTATTAATGCATTGCAATAGCTAGGTTAGGTTAAGTTAGGTTAGATTATGTTAGGTTAGGTTAACTTTATAAAAATGGATTAATTAAGTTTCCTCTACTAAGATTTTTACTAAACAACTCCAAAAATGAATATTTACGTAATTGAAAAATATATGATGTTGTGCTGAAAAATATGATTAGTTAAAAAAAAGTTCATTTTTAGTTTTTACCCATCATTTTTTAATTTTAATTGAAGAATATATGAAAAAATGGCGCATTTTATTATATTCTAAAAAAAAGTGCATTTCGTTATACTAGAAAAATGTTAATAAAAAGAAAAAAGTGCTTTTTAACGTCCAGTTGTCCTAACGCCCAGTTGTCGTGACGCCCAGTTGGCCGCGCCCGGTTGGCGGCGCCCAGTTGTCCTAGACCACCCCCAGTGTTTACGGTCGAGATTCGATCCTCGACACCACGTAGCCGGCAATCCAGTATATTGCGAGACCGACGCCTTAGGCTGTATAAATACCATTGCGGGTGTTTCGCTTTTCTAATCCTGTGAGTTTGTATTAAATAATTTTAGGATATACATCGATATCAAACATTGGTGATAATATGTAATGATAAAAAAATCCATTGTTATACGCATTATAAATACACTAATGAATTAATGAGGAAGGTATGGAGTATAATAAAAGTACATACATTTGCTTGAAGAGTGAGGGAAACAAATATGTAAAAATCCCCCTCAGTACACCCAACCGAGATTCGAGCCGCGGCTTCCCCGTTATCGGCAAATCAGGCTAAATGAGCCTGACCCTCTAAGGGCCAGTTTCATAGTCAAATTTAGTGCGCCTCAAGTGCGGCGCTACACTAAGTACAAGACGACAACTACGTAAACCAGAATGGAATGGGCCGTTCTCGCATAGGAAACTGGCCCATTCCATTCTGGTTTAGGTAGGTGTCGTCTTGTATTTAGTGTAGCGCCGGACTTAAGGCGTACTAAATTTGACTATGAAACTGGCCCTGAGTGTCTACTGATACTGGTAATAAGCAAATGAATTGACTATAATTGATAATCTATTAAATATTTATTTTATTACAGAGCTAATGGGACTATTCCCCACCCCTAAAACGTTGTGCGAATGAGCAGAACTTACTGTGCTGTCGACCAGGGAGGGGCTGCCATGGAAACCTTTTGTGTTTTCATTCAATCCTTTATTTTGTTTCAGTAGCATTCGTTTGTTGATTTTAGTAAGTCTGTAACTACCACTTTGCTTTTTTTTAATCTCTCCTATAGCAAAACCTACTGTTCCAATCTACCCCCGGGTGGTGGGAAAGATTGAACAAAGAACACAAAAGAAAATAACGAGATCAGTAATCTTTTCTTTTACCCCAAGTTGCAAATAAAGGGAAATAATTTATTAGAATTTGAAACCAAGTCTTGAAATATATTATTTTTTCGAATAAGGTTTATATGAGAAGTTTTTAATCATGTGTAAATATAAGATTAACGATCACAAAAATAATTACTCTAAGCCCGCGCCAGTGGGCACGTGATCTAGATGTCAATTAGTCTTGATTGACTAAATATCATTTTGTCTTGTTTACCGGTGACGGAGAGGTCGGGGGTTTAAATCCCAATCGGGCGTATTCAATGGTTTTTCGTTGATTATTTTACACTCTCCCTCGATGCGAATTCAAGTACATTTCCTCTAATTTCTGCCTTTCTTATATCTACCCGTTTGTGTAAGTATTCTAGTAAGCCAGACGGGTAGTAAGACTTATAGTAAGGAAAAAATATGTAATAGTTGTAGCACTATATTAAAACTTGTAGTACTATAGTGTTATTTATTTGAAAGAATAGTAAGTAATGTGCTCAAAATTTTCAGTAATTTAAAATATAATATAAAATTTAAAGTCCTGATAGGAGTGAAATATAACAATCTACCATAAAAAAAAGAGTAATATAGTCACGTTTGTACAAAAAAATACTTATTTTATTCTGTTAAAGAAAAACTCTGCTTGTTGTGTCGACACTCCTGATAACAAATAGACCTTAACAACCGCTCCAATTCCAACTGTAATGTTTAAATTCGTCCCAAAAGAGAAATAATCGGAATCGTGACTTTTTTCCCCTCCAAAAGCCACGTTTTGTGAACGTGATGGTAATAAAGTGGCTTAAGGATAGGGGACCTGACTGAATGTAAAATAACGACAGTAGACTTCTACTCTGCTTTACAAAGTCGGTACGGTAAAGATAGACTACTTTCCATCTGTCACGGCCAGGCAAACAGACAGCGCCAATGACATTAGTCTTTTATCAACAGATAAACCAAATTGCCCCTGTTAAAATGTCTCTGCCCTATTTAGGTTGGTGAACGTGGCCTATGAACACCTTTGTTAACACCACAAAAATCTTGGGAGGACACGAAAGTAAAAGTGTTTTACTATCAATACATTAAAATAAGCACGTTAATATGAAGACCGTATTTCCAATGATTACGCTGATTTGAGGATCATTTCACTTTATGACGCTGAAATAATGACCGTATTTCCCTCGATGGAGCATATAAAAAGGCTGTATTAGACTTGATTACGTTAATATGAAGAATATATTGTATTTGATGATGCTAATCAATTACGCTTATTGACAGCCTATTTTAAATTTATGTTCCGCTCTGCCAAAGTTAAATGACGGCGCATAGCCTCCTATTATTCTCTTGACTTTGTAAATAGAGAGTGTATTGCCAACCCTTCATCGGCAGTCCAGTATAAAGTGATAGTGGCGCCTTAGACCATGCGAGCATCGATGCAGGTTATGACTACTCTCACCCTCAGGTCTGTTCGTCTGATTATCACTTGTCAAGACTGACACAAACGTGGCCAGGTGGGGCTGGAACAAAGACACCTTCTCTTTCTCTGCTGCTGGCAACCTTGCCCGACATATGGCCTGCAGGCCGGAAGTTCACATTATTATTATTATTATTTCCTTCTTACCGGACCCAGTTAGCTGTCAAAGTGAACTTACAGAAACCTGCTATTAAATCTGGTTGAAAGAGTGCATGATTATTACTGTCTCGGGTGTGTTGCGCATGACTGGTGCGGCCCCTTGCGGTACAGAAACTTGACAAAGTAACACACACACACACCTCTTTTACTTGCGCAGTGTGGGAAGGAAAGAATATAATTATATTCGATTATCCACTTCGGTGGCCGCATCGTCTTTGGCGTCACTTTCAAAATATACTAGACTGTCAATGACTGAAAGATCCAGGTTTGAATATCAGTCGGGAGTACTGAGGATGGTTTTCCTAAGTGGGTTTCCACGCTTCCTCCATGCAAATGCGGGTACACTTCATCTAAAAATAACCTTCCTTATTTCTAAAAACACTAGCGTAATTAGTACATAAACGTTTAACCTGAATGAATAGTAAGACGCAGTGCACACAAGAATGTTATACAAGTGTTGTATTTGTATTCTCTTTCTCCCCTAATGAGACTACACTTCCTCTAAAATACCCTCCGCATCGCTATTCCTTAAATTAGTTCGCTAATAGCCATGCTTTTTTATTTGTTTCTTAACATCATGTCTTACTACCTGTTTGGGATATACGCATATGTACTGACTACGTTAATGGGTTAAAGATGAGGAAAAATGAATTTAGAGGTGTACCCGCATTTGCGTGGATAGAGTGGGAAACCATTCAGGAAAAAACACTCTCGGTACACCTGACAGGGATCTAACCACGATCTCGCAGTTATCTGCAGTCTAGTCTTCCACGATGAATGATGCCTTTATAGAACATACGACCAGCGAGGCGGGTAGCGATGATATTAAACATAATAATGAAAACAACCTTTTCTGATAGCAGAATTTTAAAATTATCCCGCCCTATGATTTAGCGGTTAGAGTTGTTAAACACAAATCTGAGGTGCTTTGGTTTGATTCAGGACGGTAGGGGACAAATATAGTTACTATTTGTAAACTAGCTGGTATCCAATAAGAATATGTCTAGCCCCTGAAGCTGGGAGTGCCCTGTGTTAAACCAGTTTGTAAGACTAATTCTAACTACATTAAAGGGTAGGATATGGAGAATTTAGAAGAAATGTACCCGTATTATTTAGGAGGTAGGATGGGAAAACCATTTTAAAAATCCGTATTGCCGGCTAGGATTAGAGACACCGGTAAACTAGACGAATTGAGCATGACATTGGATCCGCGGGCCCACCAGCACGGGTAATAAAACGCTCTCATTCTCGTGAAATTCTCGTGAAAATTAAATCTACCCCCCGAGAATTGAGCCACTGTCTCTCATCGCGTAAAACACAGTCCCGTAGCAAGCAATACCCAGTCTGAGGCCCTCACAAACCCACGTATACGTAATTACGTCGTTAGGTCACGTAATGAGGTTGTTAATGCTGTAAATGTTACACTTTTAATTGATCCATCTTGGAAGCGAGCAACTTCTCTTGATGAATATGTAAACGGAAATAAAAGAGAACCGAAGGGTTGTTCCGGCCTCTCTGCGGCGCGGTCGTGTTTTGTTTCAGTCGTTGGATAAATAACCGGAGGGTTAAAGGCGAGGGAGCCAACATTCTTGCAACCATGGCAAGGGTGGATCTCGTTCAAGACCAGCTCGAGGTTTGCTCTATTCAAGTTCACTGTTTACCCTGAAAGGTAAAAACTGTCTTTCCTTGACTGATTATACTATGGCCCTATCTTGTGAGCTGCATCATATCAGAACCAAGCAAGGTAAGTCTGTTAGCTTAAAGAGTAAATGGGGGGTACATACACTTGGGAGTATCAATTTTTTAATATTCTTTGCTCCTTGTATTACCACTCCGTTCGGGCTATCCGAAATTAACTCACACTGATATAGTAGGAATGAGGAATTTATGATTTAGAGTAAATGTACACACATTTTTGTGGAGGGAGAGTGAGAATTAATTTACGATAATCTCTCTCTAGAGCATCACTTATTTATTCAAACTCCAGCCTCTCCGTCACCGGCAAACAAGGCTAAACGAGCATGAAGTTTTGCCCGCACGCCCACTGGTCTGGGTTAGGCTTGCTCTAATGAAGCTACATACACTTAAGCACGTCGATCGAGTCAATCTAGAAAGACCGGTGGATATCGCGACTGCGCTTTCTTTTTCTTTATTTACACGCATTGATAAGCACGTGGTCTTCTTGTCTGTGCTGACCTTGAAAGAGAGGTCAGAGTTCGAATCCCGGCTGAGTGTGATTTACATCAGGGGTGTGCGCAGGCATTTATTATAGAAAAATGAGGAGGTAGAGGAGGGTAGCGGGAAGAGGGTGAATTTTTAAATTCAATATAATATTTGTCCATTCAGTGGATATGAGACCTATTATGTTTATCTTTGCCAATACAATAGCCTATACACAATTCAACCCAATCTAATTTGAATGGTTATGCAAAAAAATACTTTTACATTTCAAATGACGTGGACGCTTCGCTAATCGTAGGTTACATTGGATGGAGTAACTAAAAAATAATATCTATGAATGTTAATTTAACATTTTAACATGAGTCCGGGATGGTTACAGCCAACACTCAACCCATCCACTTACCTCACTCTTGGGTATGCCTTATATTTATCGTGTTCTTCGTTTCTAAATATTTTGCCAGTCCAAGCATAGACGTTCGCTCGTAAAAATAACAACTCTTTAAGATACCGTAATCGTCGCAATTACCCGCAAGCCTTCACTTCAGGTCAGTCTGTCGAGGACTTACTAACCGCATTTTTACAACCTCCACGCAGATATTTCTCTCAACTCTTTTTTTTTGTTCGTGCGCTGGCTTTTTACTACCGTAGTTGGAGATTTTGCTGACCCAGTCTAGCTTGCATCCTGAGAAAATAGGTTCTTAAAAAGATGAAACCTTGAAAATAACCTTGAGGAGGGCGATCAAAGGGGTATATTGTGGACTGTTTTATTTTATAGCTTTCGGGGATAACCATAACTATGGTGCTCTTTTAAAAATAAACATTAAGTATACTATCAACATCCAAGTCGAATTTTCTAAGCCGTCACTTTCGAAATGTTCTGGATTGCTGGGGATGGAGAGACCAATGTTCGAATACCGGTCGATGTAGGAAAGGTGTTGCTTTTCTAAAGGGTAGTTGGAGATTTTGCTGACCCAGTCTAGCTAGCATCCTGAGAAAATAGGTTCTTAAAAAGATGAAACCTTGAAAATAACCTTGAGGAGGGCGATCAAAGGGGGCTATTGTGGACTGTTTTATTTTATAGCTTTCGGGGATAACCATAACTATGGCGCTCTTTTAAAAATAAATATTAAGTATACTATCAACATCCAAGTCGAATTTTCTAAGCCATCAGTTTCGAAATGTTCTGGATTGCTGGTGATGGAGAGACCAATGTTCGAATACCGGTCGATGTAGGAAAGGTGTTGCTTTTCTAAAGGGTTTTCCACTCCCCTTCCAAGCATAATCGAGTAGCTTTATTAAAAATTGATATTTCTTAATTAATAATATTTAGCGCTGCGTCTTAATACCCGTTCGGGTTATACGCTACTTTCTTAATTCTTACTCCATTTGTGTAAATCAAATGTGTATAGCGGTGAAAAATAAAATTGTTCCCCCTTCCTATTCTAGCACTAGTGTTTAATATAACTGAATACATATTCTTAATATAAACTCCGTATTACTTGCATTTGTATGCAGGGATATCAGAACATTATTTAGGTAAAAACATTGTCGGGACAGCCGGCTGGGATTCAAACCCCGGCCTCCCTGTCATCGACAAACAAGACTATAAGAGACTGACCTTTGGTGCAATTAGTTAGGCTTTTTAATGGGATTAGGGAAAATTGCGTCCGGGAAAACTGCGCCTTCCCAGAAAAAAGGGGAAAATTGCGCCCTCCTATCAATCATCACACAATTAGCTGGGAAATTTGCACCCCACACATTGGTTTACACTTACAAAACAAGTCCGCCCAAGGACCTAACAAAGTGTTTGAAGTGTCTAACCTAAATTCAAAAAATGTAGTAAAAGGTCGTCAATAATTAGTTTGGTAGCTTCAATTTATACGTTCATATCAAATGCTTTACAGTTATACACTAATCTTTATTTCATTGAAAAACCTAACCTAACCTAAACAACAGGCAGAGACAGGTGCGATGGATGGATGGATGTACTTTGACCTCCTCAAGACTTCATGATGTGCGATGAGTCCATTTGAAATACCCACCGATCTGCGCCGGTGAAAATGGTAAGGTCGTGAGAAACGTGAGAAATGTGAGCCCACACGACCTAGTTAAGATTATATTAATTGATTGGGTAACAGGAGGAACCCACTTAAAAATAGTAGATATATCTTTTCGACACACTGTGGAATCGAATCATGGTCTCTTAAACTTGTAGTCGACAACGATAACTAATCAAGCTGTCATAGTTTACTCTTTTATTTTTACTTTATACGTTGTTACAACAGTTTGTTTAGGGCAGTGTTTCTCAAAATGTGGTCTGCGGCAGCCTATCTAATGTGCACAGGATCCAAGGTGGTTTAGTAATAATTATTAATGAATTAAAGAATTTTAATCACATTATAATACAAAAATTTGAAATGCAAAAGATTAAATGTTCTATCTGTTTCCTTGGTAGACACAGCTAACCAAAATTTATGAGGTTTAGAATTAAAAACAATAACAAAAACAATTACTTATTAACTAAATGTAATTATATTATATGTTTTATCAACATTTAATTTAATAAACTAGTTTTTGTCTTGTTTTTATATACCTAAAATGGATTTGCCTAGAAACAATATTTCCTTGTCTAATTCTTTCCAGCCCCTCCCTCCTTTCCTAATTCCGCTATAAGCACATGACTGATATTTAACAAATGTTGATATCTTCATGTGAAAAACTCTAAGCTTTGTGTTTTTAATAAATAAATATTTGATATATTTTGGCTAAAATAAAGCTTTGCTATAAAAACTGCAAAAACACGACCTTTAACTCGCTTTCCCTACATTCCCACCTTAAAGGGAACCAACGTAATTTTACAGTGATAAGTATTTGGATAACATCATGGGTGGGTACTCGGATAAAATGTCAGTCTCATTTAATCTAATTTTCCTGTGACCGGGAGGACAAAGTTCAGATCCTGAAGGTGTGTACAAAAGATGTTTATTTTATTTTATTAAATGGTTACCCACTCTTCCTCCACGCAAATACAACCATACATTTTCTCTTAAGGGGAATCATGCACGTTATAGATTGGCCATGGACCTAATTGAGTTCCAAATTAGTAAATATGATAAAATTCTCCCCTCCAAGAAACCCTTCCCCTCATAAGACACTGAAATATATTTGTTTTAGCTCTCAATAACTCACTTGTGAGTAATTATTTTCAGGGTTAATATCTATGTTAGTCATCTACTCAAAACTGCCACGCGAAAAAATATATATATTTGAGTCCTTTTAACATACCAGATAATAAAAAGGTACTATATTATATGAAGCAAGAAACACCGGTTGCAAAAAGGCTGGGAAAAGAGAGAGAACTAAATTGTTTGGACAAGGATACATTTACCTTACTGATCAGAACCCCAAGTTGTACTTGAAGAAACAACATAAAGACTATCATACTGATAAATAGTTATTTCTATTAGTTTTGTTAGATTTTGAACCCCTCTTCACAATATTTATTCTAGCTCGCTCTTAGAATTTAAAGATTGATTTGGTTATCAGGAGTTTTCTCTACCTGTTTACCAAATTTTAATTTTATAGCTCCTGTTTAAAGTGTTTTTTCTTCTAATTATATACACCCCATTTCCTAAATCCCCATTTTGAAATTGACAGTTTTTAGATTTTTCTTGTTAAATGAGGTACTCCTTCCACCTGTCCGCGAAATTTCAGCTTTCCGGCTTATCTTTTTCTGAAAACACATACCTTTACTTTTTGCTTTATATAATCTATTATAAACATAAGTCGAGTATAACTACCCATTCAGGTTATACACATGCATTAATTTTGAGAATGGAATGGGAATGAGGAAGTAGAATTTTAGAAGAAATGTACATGCATTTGCAAGGGAGCAAATTTAGGAACCCTTTAGGTAAAAGCCATGAACACCGATGAAGGGTTTTCGGGCTGTTCTTAAAGATAAATTATATATAACATATATAAACTATACAATGGCTAAGCCCTTATTATATAATACATACATATTAAGCTCAATAAGCATACATGTATGTAAAAAAACTATAAACCCATGGCACACCGAATTAAAACTATTATGTATGTAATATTGTGCCAAAAGGTTAGGTGTACACGTGGATTAAACGCCAATCTCGTCTATTATCTTTTACATGTGACGGGCGGCCGGGGTGTGAATTCCAGCCGTGTGTACCGAGTGTTTTTAATTAAATGGTTTTCCACTCTCCCTCTACACTAATCCGGATATATTCTCTCTAAATGCCGCTTCCTCGTTCCTACCCCACTAGCGTAATTAAAAGTGGGCAGTCCAGCCACGTTGTTAGACAGTGCCAATACAAAATAATATAGAGATAGTCAATGAACAACAGACCCATTTTTACACTAAGCCAGTGTACAATAATAATATACAAATTTCTAACCAAATTCAAGTCACTCTTCTTATTATTTTACTTTATGATTATATATGCCTTTAAGAAGATTAAAAAAGAGAACTTGAGCAAATGTGGATATATTTCCTCCACATTCTACCTTCCTCATTCCTTTCACATTTGTGTAAATATGCAAATAGCCCGGACGGATATTAGAAAGCTTAACACGCAGTTATTTTCAATATATTTTTTTTTGCACCGCATCGTACTATCCAGCCGGTCTTTTCACACTTTAATGGTGTAGAGAGGAGAGTTTTGGATTAAATTTACCCTCATTTATGTCGGGTAAGAGTATGAAGCCATTTAGGAAAAAACACCCTCAGTACGTACGGCTAGTCAGATATGACAGGTATATCCACGTAAAAATGTCTTACTCGAAGTGATGTTCAAAAAATATGAACACCATGAGCTGTAGCTCGATATATTTTAAAAACTCGACCTCCTACAGGTAAAGGCAAAAACCAAATATCTAAAGGTTAGAACTAATCCACCATTAATTTGAAAAACATGTATAACTTTAACACAGTAAGATAAAATGTAAATAAAAAACTGCTACTTAAATAAGTAATTTTTATGTGTAGTAGTACATATTTAATAGTTTTAAAAGTATGTGGTTGATCCTATTGAAATATTTACAAGTTCATCTATAAAAAGTTATGTCAAATATAAAGAAATAAAACACTTGCAGTTAATAGGTTTGGAAAATTTGATATAACTAATTTAATCAGTTAAAACAGCTTCCAAAAGAAAGAAATATATACATAATTAATTAAAATCGCTTCTCGAAATAAAAACACTAATAGAATCAGTTATGTTGATAAAAAATAGTTAAACAAAAAAGTTTCAATGCGCAATCCTCTTAAGAGCCGCAAGACGTTTTGGAAGAAAATTGTTAAAGGAGTGAGTGAGCTAAATAGCGGGCGTTAATCTCATCTTGTTTAGTTTTCTTGTAGTTATAGTTGTGTAACTATGCGGGAAGCCTGAATATGTAGTTTAATCAAATAAAATGTATTAATACCGAACATTTTATATTTCATAGATTAAAAAAATCCTTTCATACTTTTACCATTTGTAGAACATCATAATCTATTATATTTCATAAAAAAAATTTATCTAAAACTATGATTGGATATGGATAATGTATTTTAAATTTAACTTATTTAAATTCTGTCTTGTATTATGAAGATAAAATTAACAGATCCGTTGTCAAGAATGTTTTTGTGTTAAGCAAATGATCCATTCATACCTTAGAGCCATAAATTCACAATTCCATTTATAAGCTGGAGGCTATATAGTTAGTTATCCTTTGTGCTCTAATAGTATAACCAAACCAACAATTGAAGTATTTATTATGAAACGTTCACCTTTACTCGTTTGGTGTTCCGGCGAACGAGTTTCTTCACCGATACAGTCACAGATAATGACATAGAACACACGCGTATGTTGGAAACTGAATGATCCAGTTGGAAATTGGTTCACGTGGTAACCATAGGCTGACACTTATGATGTTTTCTAGTTCAAAAAATTAGCAATTAAGATTAGAGAGAGTCGCACATGTTAAGTTTTTTTTAAATTTAATGATTCAATAAACTGCTTCAGTGGCCGCATGATCAAAGGCATCACTCTCACAAATGACTAAACTGCCGATAGCAGTAAAATCGGGGTTCGAATCCCGTTAGGCTGTACTGAGAATGGTTTTTCCGAAATGGTTTTCTTCTCTCTCTCGCTACATTAGAATTCGGGTACACTTTCTCTAAATTCAGCATTCCAAATTCCCTTATTCATTAACATAATTAGTAGATATGCGTATAGTATGAACATATTCTAAGACACGGCGTTAATGAAAGGAATCATTATTGAGACTTAACATAAGTATTCTCAACTATGAATTTCCAATATCAAAGTACTCTAAATACATTAGTGTCATATTCTGAAAATTGAAAAATGACACCTGGACACGGGAATCGAACCCAGGACCTTTGCCTAAGTACGCCAATACTCTTACCACTGAGCTATCCAGGATTCATCCCGTGCCCAGTGTAATTCTTCACTCATATTTTAAGGTAGAGTCTGTGATGGACGTGCGGAAATCGTCGGCTACAAAGGTGTGATTTTATTGAGATCACGAGCTATCAGATAACTCAGCCACCTCCAGCTCGGTAGTTGGCTTATTGCTGCCACTTGTACAATTATTATAATTGTAAGGGATTGCATATTAATGAATCAAATAGCTAAAGCTATTATTTATCCTTTTTAGTGAGGATTACTCCATTTAGATATCATATTCTGAAAATTGAAAAATGACACCTAGACCCGAGAATCAAACCCAGGACCTTTGGCTAAGTACGCCAACGCTAATATTATATCTAAATTGAGTAATCCTCACTAAAAAGCATAAATAATAGCTTTAGCTATTTGATACATTAGTTTAAAGTCATTTTAAGCTTCTTCTATCTTCGTCATATTCTATATTATTATTATTATTATTATTATTATTATTATTATTATTAGGCCTACAGTAGAGCGTCGATTAACCGAAAGCCAACTATCCAAAACGTCAATCAACCGAACGCCTGTTTTAAATAATGTAACATGGCTAATGAACGACGTGCAAGACATTAAAAAGATGCCCTGCGCACCACGCCCGATCGTATGATGCTCGCCACTACACTTCCGCTCCTCCACTCCCTACACTCCTCGTTTTATCAGAGCCACGTCAGTTGTTGTGTCGAACAGTTTTGTGATCTTTTGGTCGCAGTTGAATGTTTTAGTTTTGTGACTTATTGAGTATTTTGTGAGTGAAATGTCGTCTACAAATAAAAGAAGTCGTAATTGATGGCATGATATATTATAGGCCTACCATGTGCCAAGTTGAAAAATTTAATACTAAAAATATGTTTTTGCAATGTTTATTGTATTTTTATTGCCATAGTTTTTTCTTATATTGTTTTATGATTATTCCTAGCGTTATTTAAAATATAAAACTTTAATTTGGTTTTGTGTTTGATTATCAGAACAATTGGACAAACCGAACTACCCTCGGTCCCTATTAGTTCGGATAATCGAATCTCTACTGTATTATTATTATTGGCACCACGTCTTACTACCCGTTCAGGTTATACGTACTTACGCTAATGTGTAATGGTAGTGATGATTTTGAGATGAAATGGAGGACCTACAGTTTAACGTGGAATCCGAACCATGATAGAGGCCTGGCACTCCACACATTCACAAGTCTGGGTAGCCACGTAATCTATTGCGTGGTCACTCAGGAAACGACTTACAAACTACATTATTAAAGGCACAACACCTAGTCCACTAGACCATCAATCCATTTCTGTGATTCTGTGAGAGGGGAAGCACTAATTTCACTAAATATAAATTTTTCGGCTATGCGGAGAATCGAAGTCCAGGACCTTTATCTCAGAGAGTAGACGCACTACTGACTGATCTTAGATGTTAGATTTGTTATTAAAAGAGAAAAAGGATTTAAAAAAATTGTGGCTAATTTCATCTTCCTAAAATTATTACAATTGTTTATTTTGCACGATGAAATCTAATTATAACCAATCCATGTAATTTCGCTTTGTCTCCTGTGTTTTTGTTCACCAGGATGTATTTAATTATTCCAACTGTCAAGGTTGGTCAACCAGGGCACAGTAGGAGACTCGAGAACGAGGCGGTAGGTCGGGCAATATAAAAGGAAGAATTTACGATCCGACCAAAAGGCACAATGAGAAGTGTCGTCAAGAACAGGAGGGCTGTCCTGTGACCCTTGGGGGGGGGGGGCGTATATAGCAAATAACTACCGTCCCATGTATGTCCTATGCCATTTGACTAGGGAGTGGAGGGGAGGGGGCGTATGTCACGAACAGCACACGCCACAGCTAGGTTGGGCTTGTAGTCTACTGAGCCATAAACAAAAGATGAAAATATTTATATATCGCGTTCCATCCCGAAGGCGCAGGGACGTGTTGGGGTTTGAGGGTGGGGGCTGTAAGTGTTGCTATTAAAAATTTAGCTTACGAGTATTTGGTGAAGCTTCAAAAGGAACACATATTTGAACTTTGGTTGTGTCGAGAGACCATTTAAAGAAGATTGTAATAATAACCAAAGACATTTTTTCATTTTTTCATAGTACAAATAAAAGTATCCTTTGAAATAACATAGTTTACAATATTTGTCTACAGAAATATACTCACGTCATACTTCCCGATATCTTTTGTTTAACAAGCGTTACAAACAGTGTAAAATATAAATGTTTGTCCAACCCATCTTACTATTCGCCCAGACTATAAATATTTTACTATACTTATAGGATAAAGGTAATTAAGGTAAAACATTTAAAGGAAATGTAGTCGAATTTGTGTGAAGGAATAGTGGGGAACCATTTTTAAAAATATACCTAAGTACACCCAGCCGTGATTCGAACCCAACGTCCCCATCACCATTAAACTACTAGATGAACCTGAGGTATTTATAAAATAGGCACACCAGGATACATATAAGACTTTAAGCCAACCAGTTATTTCCCATAAGAGGCAATGTATAAGGAGCTATACGACTAAGCGACATGATGATACCAGGACACATATTATAAGACCTTATGTGCCAAGCATGACGGGTTGCATCTTGTCCCTTTCACCCACCCCCATCTCCTCGTTACGACCACACATATCCCCAACTGTCAACCCTCTTCATCTTGCCTCCCTTTTCTCTTCAACCAGACTCCCACTGCTATCAGGACTCGTCCCCATTAGTTCACCGGCGAACAACTTATCGCTTTCTATCTTCTGAGGAATGTGGGGAAAATATTAAAATACTCCATTGAAATTTTGGAGAAAGCTTGGAATTATTTTACACAGAAGACAAAATCGACACACAACAGTTTGTAATCTTCAAGAAGTTTTGATCCAACCATTTCAACATCAGCCTAAATTATCGTCCTCCACCGCTCATGTTGTCATTAAGCATAAGGCATTTCAAACCCAAAAGGGAAATCTCTATACGACTGATGATTATAGCATTCCAAAGCAACTTCAAAATATTGAGTTGAACACAGTCTGTGCCTAAACAATAGAAATGGAGAACCTTTGCGAACTAGCTCAACACCAGAACCAATTAAGCTAGTTTCCCTCAAAATAATAAGGCAATTCGTCTTCTTTTCACTACCTCATCAGTTTCTCAACAGACGTCTCAACCTACAACGTTAAATTACTCATCCCCTAATCCCCTACCCCAACCTTCCGCTTCAACTAAGATGTTAAGGCTTTTCATTCCTATTTCAGGCAAATGCTGGTACACTCCAAACATCCATTTCAACTTAACATACAGCTCTAAGTCGATTCAACACCAAAACTATAACGGTGAATTCTCCTCTCCAACCCTGTCCTCTCCCACCCAGCGTTCCACCTCTCGTTTCTCCCGACCATCCCCAAACCACACCACATCCAGAACCAGAACGGGGAATTACAATCTTACACACCCGTCCACCACAATAACCTGTCGAGATTCAACTCAGACTTAACAACCTTTCTCCCTAGTTGAGATAGTCATCGGTATTTTTCAGCTCTCTCTACAGTTATAAACTTATAAGGACTTGTCGATTCTCCTGCATTCCCCCCTTGTGTTGTCCTGATGAGGATGTTGTCCACACCAACCTGACGTTATAAATCATCATAAGCATGATGGCTTCAAAGATGACGTTGTAATACCCTCTTCGAACTTTGGTAAGGTCGTAAACCTAAGAGTGTTAACATAATAGTTGCGATGTCGAATTCTTAAGTCAAAAACCTTAAAATCTTAATAACATGTCAGCTTCAAAGAACGCCCTTCAAGCACCCGTTTCATAAGCTTATAAAAATTTATAGATTTTAGGTCTAGCACCATATTTACTCATTTTAAATGGTGATGCAGACCGCTTGCACTCATTCAACCCCTTAACTATAAGGTCTTACTCGTTAAGGATGTAATCCTAAACTTGAATCGTAAAAAAAACAATCGGTACATATATTATTAAACAATTTACCCGTAATCTTGGAGGAAGACTAGACTAACGTTAGGTATATAAATTTAATCAACATATGCCAAAGATCCCGAGTTCGATTCTCGTGTCCAGGTGTCATTTTTCAATATTCAGAATATGATATCTAAATGGAGAATTCCTTACTAAAAAGCATAAATACTAGCTTCGGTTATTTGATTTTTATATTTCTACTGAAGCAAAATTTGTTTCTTTTAACAAAAAAAAAGGTTTGTATATAAAAAATCTAAATGGACTTGGGACTTTTCTCGCGTCCCCTACTTCCTCACCTTAAGGAATTCCTTTTAACACGTGATAACACACATGATATGCTAGTAAAAATATAGTATAGGCATATGTGGATAGATCAAATTCACAGTAAGACGCTTATCATAAAAATCTAATAATCTTGAAATTCAGCAAAATCAATCTCATACAACATTAAAAACATTAAATTACATCTATTAAGTTAATACAAGATTAGTAAGAGTATAGACCTACTTCCCACATTTATTTATGTATACATATAGGTATATACATATCTATCAAATAAATACTATAGAGAAGGATTAAAAAAAAAAAGGTTCAACACCAAGATTAATGACTTAACCTGAGAGTTAAGCGTGGAAAGAAGAGGGAAAAACCATTGTAATAAATTGTATCAATGTTATTATTATTATTATTATTATTATTACTAGCACCACGTCTTACTACCCGTTCGGGTTATACGCACTTACGCTAATGTGTAATGGTAGGGTGATTGTGAGATGAAATGAGGGACCTACAGTTTAACGTGGAATCCGAACCACGGTGGAGGCCTGGCTGTATCAATGTTATGGCTACATAATTACATATTAGTATTTCTTATTACTAAACAAAATACTATTTCAACTACTTTGAAATAATACTATGAAGCTAAAATGAGTGAACAAAAATTCAGTAAAGTTTAAAAAATATAGACATCAATCAAAAATAAAACATGACACTACAAATGATGTGGTAAAACTAGTTGTACTAGTACATTATTATTATTATTATCATTATAAAAACTAATCCCAGCTACGTAATGTAAATATGATGATCTTTTAATGAGCACAAAGATTAAACTGAGGGGTTAAAAAACAATAGTGTGTCGAAAGTAAATATTGTGTTCCAAATTACAAGTGTTTTATTTCCTATATTCAGTTTAAATTTAACGACCTAGTTCATGCTTAAGATAACAATTTTAAATCGAGAGCAAAAATATATTTTGAACAACTCATACCGGTGGGCACGTGAAATAAGGCATCAATCTCGTATTTACTGGTTTGTCAGTATATGTGAGGTCAGGGTTTGAATTCAGATCGGGTGTATTTAAGTGGTTTTTTCCCCTAGGTAATTTTCCACACTCCCTTCACGTAAATGTGTGTATAATACCTTTATATTATATCTACCTCATTCCTAACAAAAAACTATGAATATAGTAATAGTCTGTACGGGTTTTAAAACGCAAATCATGGGATAGGCGTGGGTCTCTCTACCTCCACCTCTATTTCAACAGGCACGTATTGACCTTCATTTGACTACTTTAACAGGTATATTTCAACCACCATTTTACTACGTCAACAAACGTGCCTCAACCCCTTTAGACTAGTTTAACAAGTGTATTTCAACCCACATTTTACTACTAAACAGAGGTCCCTCAGACCCCATTTAAATACTTAAAAAATTATGTCTCAGCCTCTATTTAACAACCAATAGGCGATCCTCGATCACCATTCACTAATTTTGAGGGTGCCTCTACCACTATTTGACTACTTCAACAGCCGTGCCTCAACCAACATTTGACTATTTCAACGGGCGTGTCTTTAAAAGAAATGTCTCGGTCCCATTTGACTACTTCAACAGCCGTGCCTCGATCTACATTTGACTATTTTAACGGGCGTGTCTTTATTCTCTTTTGATTATTTCAAAAGGAATGTCTCGGTCCCATTTTACTACTTCAATAGTCGTGTCTTGACCTCCATTTGAATACTTCAACAAGCATTTATTAACCTTTATTCGATTACTTAGAATTTGAAACTACATCCATTTGATCCTCTGAATTAGTTGATGGTGTGATCTTTAACTCGTAAGAAGTGCTATTTATCTGAACGTTTGAGAAATTGCCTCTTTTCACTGCATGTGAATATCAATGAAGAACCCTAGACATTTTCAAAGTATGAACTATTGTTGGGATTTAGTGCAAACCCTGTGATTTGGACAGGCAGGAAAGTAGATTCAGGGGATTGTTCGCCTGGGTATAAAGACTAATATAGTAATATGTAATATTCATAGAGAGAAAGAGAAATTATATTTGGACACGGGAATAGAACCTAGGCCACTATTGGCGTAGCAGGCCAATTCTCTACCTCTGTCCATATCCAGATTTCATTTATTTATAGTCTATATATGAACAACACCCGAAACGATTGGTATAGACAGCCCACAGTAATGATGGCTTTTTTGTCAATTGAAAAGTAAAAAATAGAGATACAAATATATTTATTTTTATATAGTAACGTCCAAATACGAGTCATCCGGGCTATCCGCATTTGATGATATAGGGATGAAAAAGGTAGAATTGAAAAGAAATATAACAGCATTTTTGTGGAAGGAGAGGGGTCAACCATTTAGTAGAAAAACTGTTCACTACACCCAACCGGGATTATCGCTCTGGCCTGCCCATCACAGGCAAAGAAGACAGGACAAGATTGACGTTTAGTCTGCGTTACCACTCATGTGGGTAGTGAACTTGTGTATCAATCCGCCTTGCAGATATGTTTTGTCACTTAGGCAAGTAAAGTCAATTCACACCACAATTTGTCAAAGTGACATTATATTCACGAAGCAGATTAATATATAACCAATTTTAGGATATTTTGAAGTGTCAACAAAATACCAAAGTTACCGTGAATATACAATAGCTCGGCACAAGTTTTCAGGGCAAAAACCATAGTTTCTTAGATTCCCAGCTATACATTCGTCAACGCGCTAGAAAATAAGAGAACTGTTTGTCTGCAACATCCGCGTCCCACGAATTATTTATATGTCATTGTCTGAAAAAGAAGTGGCAGTCATCTGAACACGAAAGAAGTAAGGGAGGGCGTGAAGAAGAGCGTACTGAAAAATGAGAATACGACGTGGAAATGGGAAAAGATGGGAAGAGGGGGGGGGGCGAGTACATTAAGACGGAAAACAAAAAAGACATAAGCTCTTCCACCTTAACCCCCATCCCCAGCTTTCCCAACCCAACCCATTTTTTTTTTCTCCGTGAAGAGATATTACAGTGTTGTCACATCTTACACCAGGAACGCGGTGTTTGGATTGTTCATGATAAGAATCCCAAAATCAAACTAGCACTTAAATTTTGTTGCAATGACGAGAACCTTAAGAAGTGTTTACAATAATATCGATACACTTAAATCTTATGATATATATTAGAATATGCAATACAATGTAATTGTCCTATTGGCAGCGTAAAACCCCAACCGAGTCGCCGGTGGCTATAATATCAATGATAGCGCTTAGTAGACAAAGATATTCACACGTCTATCACAGACTCTGCCTTAAAAATATGAGTAAATCATCAACCTGAACAGAGGACGATCCCTGTATAGCTCAGTGATAAAGCTATGGCGCTCCAAACCAAAGGTTCCGGGTTCGATTCCCGAGTCAAGATGTAATTTTTCAATTTATTCTATTATAATATATTGTTATTCACCTAGCCTGATTTTCTATACTTTTTTTTGCCAATAAAATAAACAATATAACATTGACATTAATAATTGTCTCATTTTTTATTCGTGTGTCATTTTTAAACATATACTTGATATTTTGTTTAATATACAAGGTTTATTTTAATTGGCATCAAATATTATAAGGGCATATTCCTAGTGACCAAACAATAGGAAAAGTTCATAAGAACATGGGTTCATAAATGCTTATTTTCTGAGGTGGGAGAAATTTTACTGTTCAATTAATAAGCAAACCAACAGAATAAGTAATTCAATTAAACAAGACAACGTTTAACAGAAACAAACAAAAACCCAAGGCAGAACATTTTGTTTCAAATTTGTTCAAAATGGTGTCCTGCCTGCTTCAATGTATCCTCTGAGCTTGCATTCCATGCTTCGTCGTACTCTGTTGAATACACATGAGGTGTTACGTATTTGCTCACATCCATTTATTCGATAAACTCTCATAAAACCTCAACATTAAGCACAGGAGTTGGGTATATAATGGACTTCAAATGTCCCATAGATAAAAAAAAATCCATTCTGTTCAAATCTGATGATCGAGCAGGCCATTTAATGGATCCCCCACGACCAATTATTCTTTAGGAAAACCCTTAAGATGGGATGGAAGGGGACGCGAGAAAAGGGCAGTGTTTTTTGCAGTCTTTATAGAAAAACATTTTTGGCCAAAGTAAATCAAATATGTATACAGTAGAAAAATACTTTAATTTTCTTCACGTGGTGATATCAACAATTCTTGAATATCTGTCATGAACATAGCGGCATTAAATGAGACACAGTTTAAATCAAGAGAAAAAGTTGTAATTAAATTTCAGAACAGCCTTGAGAGATATTCAAGAAGTTATGAGGTCGCCATGTGAAAAAAAAATAAACTCTTATGTTTGTACTGAAGCAATATTTTGATTTATTTTGAATTAAAAACATATTTTGATATAAACAGTGTAAAAAACCCTAACCTTTTCTCACGTCCCCTATTCTTCAACCTACTTTAATCTGAAAGATAATTGATATAAGCTAGATTAGAGTTGGTCCAAAATGTATACACCCCAAAGTTACATTCAAACTAAACTCACCATTTCAGCCGTTGTTTATTAGGCAGCCTTCACTTACCTGGAAAAAAAAATTGCATATATTAATAATAAACCATGACATCAGATATCTATCATAGTACGAGAATTTAAGTGACATATTTAAGCAATGGGATTTATTTATTTAAATGCTATTACCTATTTGGTTTACGGGGCAAGGATAGGGACTTACACTTGAAACGATTATTTTGTACCATACTTTTGCCCTGAAAAGAAATAAGCTTACCTTGAATGATTATACTACGGCCCTATCTTATAAGTATATCCCAGATTTTTATGTAATTAAATATTTTAATCATGCCATCTATAAATATGAAAAGCAAAATGTCTGTGAATTAGGTTATTTGGGACTGTATTTTCAGTTTTAATTTGACATAGTTTTACATATTTTATCGAATTCTACATGTTTTCGAAAATATTACATATTTTATGTTTTTTAATCGTGGTTTTAATTTTATGTCTTTCTTGGGGAAAATACTTTTAAATCACGTATCACTAACTTTCAGCCAACTTGTACTTTCATAAAGGAATGTATCCAGTGAAAGGATGACAGTGAGCATAGACTAAGTCAGGTAGGCTGGCTCGTCGGATAGGGTTACAGTTGACATAATGTAGCTTTGTGTCACGTTTCCCTTACTGTAAGGGGGAGAGAATGCGGTGTTGCCAGACAGTGAGTGGCCCCACCAGTGCGTCTCTCGCGCGGCGTGTCAGTTTGTAAATACAAATTGGACGAGTTGTAAAAATAATAACTCTTGAATCTGATTAGCTCATTTTCCCGTTGTTCTTTGGTCGGGAGAAGAAACTAATATAAAACGGCAAAGTAAAGAACAAATGACGAAAATTGAACAAAAAATCAATCTAAAAAATTTAATTTGAAGTTTGTCACATTAGTAGGGAGCTCATAACGGTCTCTTTTAAAGCAAGCAAGAGCAATAATGTAATGATTTCTAAAATCGGTGATATAATGCTATTCATTTGAAGTATTTAATTAATGGAAGATGCAAGTGGTGCAAAACAAATTAACAATACAATATGATTTGTTAAAAAAGTAAATGTACATGTGTATATTTTGTAAAGTGTTTTTCAATTACTTCCTTCAGAAATTTGCAACCATAAAATAACATTTTGTTTCATTCATATTTGTATATATTATTAAAATGGGGAAAGAACATTTATTCAATGTTATATATTTTCACATTATTACAGATTTTACTGAAAACTTTAACTGATTTTGTGACGTATTTTGTAGTTTAATACCACATAATAATCCGGGCTATACTAATAAGCAATGCCATAGTGGAACCTAATAAGGTCAGCTTGTGATCTTTCAGTGTGAACGGAGGATGAATTCTAAACCAATTGTTCATACATCAGATGCAATTTATTTGGCATGAAAGAAAGATAAATTTAGGATTCCTTATAGTTACTTTGTACATTACAAACCTGTTGTTCATTCGTCTAATTTTACATCTGTAATATGGCAAGAAATTGTATAGACATTAAACCCCTCTTACATCAATTCAAGAGGTTTTTTTACACTAATTGTTGTTGTAGGCATTATCAATTTTATAGTTCAAAAAATCTACCAACCTGGGCATTGTTGAGGAACAACATTGTTGGGGAAAGAAAATGTATATTCAAACCTACCTCTTTTTTTTACGATACTGAAACTAAGGCTAGCACCAATCTTATAAAAGTTTAAATTAACTTATATAGAAACAAGTCCGACCCTTTTGAAATTTATGAGTCAAGTGTTTTTATAAGTTTGATACAAAGATTATTAACAGATTAACTGTAAAGGGAGAAGAGGAAAGTGTCTAAGAAGAAATTCACCCAAATCAGCGTAAAAATAGGATGGAAAAAACACAATTAAACATCCCATTTGGCTAACTACTAACTGGATTTTAATTACAGCCTCCACCATTTGCAATTCAATTTATTGAAAACTTTACTCTTTAGATCACGTGTGCCGCTGATGCGGTTATTTAGCAAAATCTATAAATGCTTTCAGACTTTAAAGGTTATAAAAGTTAAGCTAGATAGTTTTTATTCAGCTCTAGTTAAGTTTTTTTTAAATTTAAGAAATGTTGTCATCAACTGTAGACATGAACCAAAGACGTCATTGAACAAACTACACCATACGACATAGACACCCTGGTCATTTTTACAACTTAACTCCCTCTGTCTGCAAAACTGCTCTCCTCTGACAACATTTCCGAATCATGCTGTGCGGAGTCATAAATGCAAAGTGTTTCGTAATCGCTTTGTTTGTTCATACAATTCCTACCATAAGAATTGCTTGATCCGTCCAGGAGAGAGTATTGTGTCTGAGGTGACTTTTCGTGTTACATACTGTACGAGTAGGCGACGGTAGGTTAGGTGCCGTGACCAACACAGTGCTCTGCGAAGTGCGTCTAGACTTCCACTGAGAACCGTGAAGGTAGTAAAATACACGAACGACCAAATTGGTAATGTCCAACTCTCCCCCCTGTCCTATTTCACATCCATTTCCTCCCGTTAACGGATAGTTTCACCGTCAACGGATCATTTTCAATATTTATTGACAAAGTTTTTTTTATCTTATGTTAGTAAAATGAGTTTGTTTGTTTGTCATAAGCATTGCACGATCTATCGCAAGCAGAGTGCTGACATTTTAAAAACTATCACCTGTGCACGAACATACGCCCCCCGAAGAAAGAATTTTAACATTTTAATTATATATTTTTAAATTTAATTAAATACCAGGTCAGATTCAAAGCAATGTTAATAGAATAGTTTGTTTGTCTATCATGCGAATTGTGCGATATCTAACGCACGTAGAAGTCTGAAATTTTAAAGATTAGTAGCTCATATGCACCAACATGTACATTCAAAGACATAATTTTAAAATTGTGTTTAGATTTTCCTAAAAATGTCCGGGCAGCGCCAGGGACTTCAACTAGTTTATAGTAAAATAAGAACATTAATTTGACTAGTACAGGGATTTAAAACGCTTAATCCAAGCGGATAGTTAAAAGAGGGCAGTTTAGAGAGGAGGCAGTCTAGGGAGGATGAGAAAATTACATGTATAAAACTACTCTCAGTGCACACAGACGGGATTCAAAATCTGACCTATCCATCTAACGGCGAGAACGTGTAAAAGCGAGTAAAACTAAACGTAACTACATAATTATTTTAAGATTACGTTACATTTTCTGCATTTCTATTCATTTTTCACCGCGTCTAATTACCCGTTCGGGTTGTAGGCCATTTTACATACCTGTTAGGTTCTTATTAGAGGCCAAAGATATGTTCTTTTCTTTAATAATTCACTAACTTTTACATATACTTGAGCACAAAAGACCATACCATAGCTGACTCATGTCGATCGTCTACTAATTTTATTATGATAAATTTATTTAAGAATCCAAATTTATTGATAGGCAACACTTCTTACTGTACAGCTCTTAATTTGACTCAGATTCTGATCAAACAGCACATAGCGAATGTGTGGCATGTTTGTATGTGGTATGTGTGGTATGCTTTCCCCAATTGTCTTTAAAATTTACATATCTACAGGTAGATACTTTCACGTATCCATACGTCAAGACATGAGATCTGCAGCTGTCACTTCTGATAGGTATTAATAATCATCTAATGTAGTATAACGAAGTCAATGTTCGTCGCAAAAAAAATGTTTTTATTTTCTAAAGAGTGTTATAAACGTCCAATCGTAAGAAAACCAAAGCATAGTACATATATCTTTTTAGAATTGAGTTTCAGATGGGCTGAAGAGGAATAAGAGAACACTCCCTCATACTTAGAATCCCAATCTCTCCTTCATCAGAGGGCCAATCTAACACGAGATTTGACGCTTTAGACCATTCGACCACAGAAGGTGATTGTTTTTGACAATGTTCTTTCTTTGTACACGTTGGTATCGGTCCTTAAATAATTAAGTTCTATTCTATTTGGTTCGTGACACAAGAGATCACGAAAATATCCGTACGGGACCTACCAGACAACACCGTGGACGACTGGATGGTTCAGGCTACAGCTTACGTTGCATTGAGCATAGTAACAATAATCCATAGATAATATATTGATAACTAGCGACTAAATAAGATAATATATTTATTTTTCATTCAATGCTTTGAAAAAGTGCATTTCCACCTTTTTCTCTTCTCGCGGCTTTCTAGCTATTCGAGTTATACGCATATGTATTAATTACGCTAGTGTGTTAGGGATAAGGAAGGTATAATTTAAAATAAATATGACCACATGTGTGTGTACAGTAGCCCCATGGCTTCTTTGGCGCTGACTGACAGCTCACAGCCGAGAGCTAAAAGCTTTGAAAAGTTGCCAGACCAAATTATGTATCCCTACTCCGAACCATTGGATCTGCAAAAACATGTACTTAGCAGCTGTCACTTCTGACGGTCAAAATTTAGTTATTATACCTAAATATTGACTGTCAGAAGTCAGCTGTGAGCTGTCAGTCAGCACCAAAGAAGCCATGGGGCTACTGTAGGTGACCTGGCGGTCTAGGAGTAAGGTGTCAGACTTCTGTGCTGGCGGCCGGGGTTCAATCCTCGGTCCCAGCACAGATGTATCTGATTACCAAACCCTTCCTTCACCTCTGACAAGACATCTTGTGAATGTGGGGAATGCCAGGTCTCCACCATGGTTCGGATCCCACGTTAAACTGTAGGTCCTTCATTTCATCTCACAATCACCATACCATTACACATTAGCGTAAGTGCGTATAACCCGAACGGGTAGTAAGACGCGGTGCTAATAATAACACATTTGTGTGAAGGGAGGTGGTAAACTGTTCAGGAAACACTATCTTCAGTACACACAACCGGATTTCGAAATAAAACCTTTCCACTACCGGTAAATCATATTAATAAGATTGATATATTAGATTTAGACAACGTGCCCACCTCTAACAGAAGTATTTGTTAAACTTCATGGCTACGTGTCTGCTAATCTGACCACAATCTCATAATCAATGTCTGACAGTTTTGATCTTGGGTCCAGTAGATATTTTTTTATGTGCAGTATTTACACGCCAAGGGAAGTATTCAGCAGCTGACACATTTGGTAGTTGGTACCAATAAAGTCATGTGACGTGTGGCCCTCAGTCGATTTGTCAAACAGGGTAATGACAAAATGCCTAATATTTACTCACGCGGGTAATATATTCGTACTTAATTCAGAAGAGATACATATATTCAAATAATGATGGCAAGTATCACCAAATAGCCAATGAAGTAAATGTTAAGTTCATTGTGTTCATCCTTGTGTTGAGAACATAAATATAATTATTTTCAGTAAATGGTTTATGTATATTTAAATAGAAAGTAAAATATAAATTTTGAAACAAATCTGTTTTATTTTTTTAACTATAAATGTGTCTATAAAATACTTAAGTTAAAACAATTTTCATTAAAATTTTCAAAATAAAGATGACTACCTTGTCTATGACCTTGTTTTACTTTTGTTTGAAAGACAAAGTAAATCACTGTTTAATTTATTAACGTGACTATATTTCTTTTGCGGATGCGTTTATAACTAAACATCGCTGAAAACTAGTCCCTGCCCCACTTCTAAAGCGAGTAAAAGTTTCCATTTTAATTACTTGTTAACTAATAGTCGCCATGATTGTTGGCCATAGTAGTTATGTATTGAGCTCAGATCTGAATTTTTGCACAAAAATATCGCTCGTGTGTACGAAGTTGAAATTTCTGGATTCGTCATTTTTGATGCTGTCAAGGCTTGGGGCTATAATTAATCACCTAGCCTCTCCTTCATATTAGACAGCGAACTACACGTATTGACAGTAACGGTGGTTACGTAAACAAAGGCACCAGTCTCGTACTATATTATTTGATAGTGCCATATAGGTCAGGATTCAAACCCAGGTTGGGTGTACTGAGGAAATTTTATTCTTGTTTTACACTCTACCACCATGCAGATGTAGATGAATTTCTTCTAAACTCTACCTTCCTTACCTCTACCCACTTGGCATAAATATGTGGTCAGTCTAGACGGGTAGTAAGGCTCGGTGCAAATAAAAAAATACCTGAGTCTAAATATGTTCACCTGAAGTTTGAACAGTTATCTTCACAAAATGTTCATAATAGCACCCACAAATAAACAACAAATTCTTTCAGAGAGGATGACATCTTTAGGTTGAGTGCGATTTTATCGAAAGTTGTTTTTGGACGCGAGTACTGTAAAAACCTTTTAGAGGGAGGTCGTGTTTACTTTAAGCCCTAAGGACAGGAAGGAAGTCAATAGCTTTTTTTTATCGCGCCACTAAAGGGAAAGAGAAGAATCAACAGCATCCGTTGATCGGAAATCTTGTCAAACATGATTAGTGACTTAAACCATTGCGCGTCGCTAATTATAAAATAAGCCTAATATGTCTTTACCAATAGAGTTCATTTTTTTCCGCATCTTACTACCCATCCGAGCTAATCGTAAATTTGCAGCAAGGCTATAGGATCGAGGAAGCTAAACTCTAGAGCCAATTGTCAAGAAATTACGTGAAAGAATAGTGGGAGAATATTGAAAAAAAAAGACCTATATTCAAACTGTTTATAAATGTGGGGTTTTGTTCAACTGAATTATTTGTCATTGATGAATAGTGTTCAACTGAACTATGTGTATTAAATGTGTTAGGTGACCTGGTGGTCTAGGAGTAAGGTGTCGGACTTCTGTGCTGGGGGTCCGGGGTTCAATCCTCGGTCCCGGTATATATGTATCTGATTACCAAACCCCGCCTGACCTCTGACAAGACGTGTATTGATCACAACTTGTGAATGTGGGGAATGCCAGGCCTCCACCGTGGTTTGGATTCCACGTTAAACTGTAGGTTCTCCATTTCATCTCACAATCACCCTACCATTACACATTAGCGTAATCGCGTATAACCCGAACGGGTAGTAAGACGCAGTGATAATAATAATAATAATAATAATAATAATAATAATAATAATAATAATAATAATAATAATAATATTGAATGTGAGTGTAGTTATTGATAAACTCGTCTCCCAAAGATCAGTTGCCTTCTCTCGGGAGTCTGCGCTATCAAACTGAAACCAGAATGTTATTAATAGTCCAGTCAAATTAGACTTTTTGGCTTTTTGAGGCTAATATGATTGGATTATTAAGTCTCGCCGTGAAATGGCTGCCAACTTGTGAACTCAATTAAATTGAGGAGGGTATATATGAGACATTCTGTTTGATGTAGTAATATCACGTGGGGGAGTGTGGGATTGCCGAGGGTCTAGAGTGGCACTGTAGTTTTAAGAGAGGACGTGGCGTGTCAAGGATAAGACAAGAAATAATAATTCATACAAATGCTATTATAATAATTAATAAGAAACAAATATATTTATAAATAATAGTTTCATACAATTGGGCATATCTGAATTTTTTATGTGATTTTTAAATTAAACATAGACTTAGGAAACAGAGTTGAGAATAAAACATTCAAAACAAGAATATATAAATAGTTTGATTTTCAGGCAACCCATAAACGGAGGTAGCTAATATAGGTTAAGATCTCGAGCTTCCTTATATATATATATATATATAAATCTGATAATTAAATTTTATTTTTAATGATTGAGCCAAATATGTACAGTACCTTTTAGAAAAATGACCCACATATACTAAAGAACAAGTATATCCCGTGGTTAGAGTTACTACCTGTCCGAGCTATAGGGTAAGGATAAGTAAAGTAGGGTTTTAGGGGGAAGTGTACCTGCATTTTATTGGTGGCAGAGGGAAAAACTATTTAAGAAAACCAAGTAAGTACACCCGGCGGGGATTCCAACTTTGGCCGATAAACTAGACTAGAAGAGACAGACGTTTATATCCGCGTGCCCACCATTACAAGTTTAATCAAATTTATAATATTTAATGAAACCATGGTATACTAGACAATTTATAATTGTTTACTAAACATAATTATCATTTAAAATAATTGAATAAAAGGAGTGACTTGACCACATGAAGCTTTAGAGTAATTTAGTAACAAACCGCTGCTATTAAACACACTAATCATCAGCCAGTTCTCCCATTTTACATTGTCAGAGCTGTAAATTCCCACGGATGTGCATATATTTTAACAACAAACCATTTATTGGACTGGAAGAAGGGCCAGTAAACAGGGGTGGACTGACAGGTTCCAAACAACCCGGGACTACAAATATGACGGTCTTTCATGCATTCATAAATATCATTGTAGCTTTTGTTTCAGTGTAAGCTGAAGGGGTGGGGTAAAGTAATTAAATTCAATCCCGATGCCATTTCAGCCACATTATCGATGATTACGTCGCTTTTCAATCCCCTTAAAACATCAGTTTATACTTTCTACTGACAAGAAGAAAAATACTTATAAATTGTTAGACAGTAGCTGGAAGTATAATCTTGATATATTAAGTTGATACACTCTTTCTTCACCAATTATGGGTCTTAAAATATAATAATAAACTCAATTTAGAATGGAATGTGTATCTTTATTTTAGTAAATTGGGCAGGACAAAATAAACCAGCCCACCGGGATATCTTCCGGTGTCCCAGTCCACCCCTGCCATTATATAACACCCATCACAATTATGTTGATCCCTTTATCTGTGGAATATTTGCGTGTTACTGGAGTGCACATGACAGCACGTATTTATATGTAGGCCGTAATAGTGCATTGCATCCCACTACTCTTCCCACCAGAGTAAACAATTGTGTTCCAATACAGCCATTAAACCTTAGTCTGGAACTAGTCATAGACGTGTCATGGAGTATAGCTAACCAAGATAAAGGACGGCGCGGACCGGCCGCTATACTATGAAGCTATACTAAACATATATATAGCGGACCTTCGTAAATAATGTAAGCATATGGAACACCACAGACCTAAAGAAAATATAGCGCGCTAAAAGCTTTAAAACTTCGCTATATAGCGGTCGTTTGACCCTTGGCTAAATACACCTCCCTTCCGGTATCAGTCATAGACGTGTCATAGAATATACCAGCCAGGACTGACTACACATATTATATCCCTGGCAAAGTAACAATTTAACTTAAGGTGTGAGTGTAGGAGCGTGAGATAAGGATAGTATTTTTGCTGTTTTTATAGCAAAACATTTTTTTTAAACTTGGACTGCAGAATTATTTGATTTGTTTTGATTCAAAATTGCAAGAATACTGCCGTTAACTCGCGTTCCCTACACTCCCTCCTTGATATTTTATTATTAGTCCGTTTAATACCTAGGCTATTAACGGCTTTATTAAAGTGCCTGAGATCATAGAGGAAGTGCAGCAGTATTAGCGTAGAGTGAATATAAAACAGGTAAAAGTAGCGTGTGGAAAACTACTTCCAAGTTTACTTGACCAAGATTATAACCTACAGCACCTCATCACCAGCAATAATGTATATAAATATTCTGAATCCACGTGATCACAAGTGGCAGTACATTAATTTATAATATTGGATGTGTGTAGAGTTAAACCAATCACGTATCTTCATGGTTTTATTACACTTATAGTGTCAGTGGACTAACAATTAGAAACGTATCTTGGTTTAATTGGGCAATCACAGCAACCAATCCTCACACCGTTAATTTACCAACTTAATAAAACTAATTAAACCTAATATTATTAGTTAATTTTTGGGGGGTAGGGAAGACCAAGGGATTTTCTGCGTCTTTCCACTTATCCATCAGATTATCCGCATCTTTACACTTAATTACGTAAGAATGAGGGGGGTAACATTTTGAACAAATATATCCAAATTTTAGTGTATAGATACCGGGAAACCATTTAGTATTCGAACCCCGACCTTCCCAACTAGTGGCTAGACGGAATATATACACTTGACTTTTAGTCAACTTGCACAAGTCAGAAGATGGGAGGTCTACCAACGGAGCTAAATAATTATCCAACTAAGCACATTTTTAAATATCCCAAAATGTCTAGGGTCTCATAATTAAATTTTAAACTACACAAGTTTTAAAATATGACAATTCGTTCTTACATAAGATGAGATACCATCGTACATCTGTAGCTTTCACCAAGAGCTGTTGAACGAGTCTGTAAATGTGATGGAAACTGGAGCATAGTTGCACAACTATAGATAGCTATCAATGTGAACAAACCTCTAGTGTCGTTTGGCAACGCGCGCGTTGTACTTACTTCCTACTAGTATCAGTGGTCGCACGGTCTTAAGCGCCACTCACACCAAACACTGGCTTGCCTGTTATCTGGAGGTAAACTTTTGATACCGGGCCGGGTGTTCTGAGGATATATTTACTAAATGGTTCCCCACTGTTTATCCACCCAGATACAGATACGTTTCCTTTAAATTTTACTTTCCCTGTGTGAATAGTTTGGACGGTTAGTAAGACGCAGTGTACACATTATAGTAATGTTTTCTCCCTTGCAACCGTATCGTACTACCCGTGCGGGATATCTTTATAGCCACAGTACTTAGGTTAAGAACGAGAATGAGAAAGTTTAGAACAAGTGTACTCACAATTGAGTGGAGGGAAAGAGAACCACTATTTGGCGGGAGGGGACACAAAATTAAATGCAGGGATTCAAACCCAGGCCTTTAAATCGATGGTAAAATAAAACAAGGCTATATTGACACCTTTGTCCACGTGCCTGGCGATGAGGGTGGCTCTAATTTGATTTATGAGTAAGTAAATATAAATATTATACTGGAATAAAAATTAACAATTACGTGTAGAGAGGGTAAACAACGATATTCTCAGGTTGTGAGTTTTGTTTTATTTTGTAAATTGGTGGAATTTACTTTTTAATATAATAAATAATTTAAAAATCTGAAAATTTTCGATTCGGTGAGTCGCGTCTATGTACGGCTCTCGTAATCTTGCCAAGAATTTCAGACAAAGAGCGCTTCTCTTCCGGCCTCAGTGGTACTGCTTAGACAACCCGCCTTGCGGGTTCTTTGTGCGCGACTGGTTGCTAACAAGGTTTTCGTTCAGGGTCGGGAGTTCGACTTTGTCCTGTGGAGAGACTAGACTAGTTACTGGGTTCTCGAACAAAAAGGTCCGGTTTTACTCTCATAGGATCATAGGTGTGTCAAGGAGGGACTGGACCAAGAGAGTGACGTGTTATGTGCTGGGCTTGTGTGATATTTTGATCTCTGTTCACTTTGATGTAGTCAAGTGTTTCTTGAAAAAATATTTGTTTGTGCCTTTTGTGTAGCGTCTAATCCGATATTTGGCAACTATTTTAAGTCAATTGGAGGGCGCAAGCGCGAGTAACAACGAGGCTTGCATCTTCTTTAATTTGATGGTTGTTTGTACCCAGCTCAACCAGAACTTAAATGTATGAACAGTTACATAGATCTAACTTCAAAATTATCATAATTAAGTTATTCACGGCCCTCAACCAAATTATATTTCCAAGACCTTAGTGGTAGGTGTGACGATTTCAGGGCCTAAGAGCATCCTGAGAAAACAGTACGGATGTAAATGGATGGGGTATTTGGTGAATACCCACACTAAGTTGATGGTCCCTGGGTTAGAAGAATACCCTAATTTAGTGAAGGGAAAGAGCTATAGATGATAGCACAGAGAAGATGCAAGACGAAGCGGCAAACTAGACATTATGATGGAACTTGACGTGTTATGTGCCCCCAAACTAAAACAAAGAGTGGATTTTACAAATTTGTCAGCCTTTTTTCAGTCTGTATATATGCCTGGCCCTCCTTCCGTCTTAACCTGGGGCTAATGCCGAAACTATTTGATCTAGCTTGTATGTATGCGTAAGCTGAGCGTAGGGCACAGGCCAGAAATGGGTATTTTCGGAATAAATTTCCACCATTTGTTTTAAGGGTTTATAACCGAGGTCCAGTGGTTTCTTGGTCAGATAAACATCCTCGTATCTTGAAGTTCTGGATTCTAGCCACACGTCATTCAAATATAACCTCTGCATACTCATCCGAGATTGTAGCATTGAACTTCCTCCCCTCGCAAACTGTGTTGTGAAAGTACTATTGTGTTGTCTTTCCTTTAACGTATTTACATCCATCATTAATGATTATAAAATGCTATATTTTGAATTCAAGCGTGATTTTTCTCTGCCCTTTAATGTGGCTGCACTTCTAATAAATTATTCTCATCACCCTATGAAGCCTATAACCCTATAACCCCGGTGCTTGAGGACTCAACTAAAGATTTTCTTTTTATCATTTCTATTAAAAATCAAATTAATAAGGCATTTGAGAACTAGGAAAAATCTTGAAGTATTTGCCTGCGTGCCCACCTAGCCGATATTTGAACCTCGACTACCCAGGTTTGTAACCAATAAAGCTTAACATTTACCCGCATGTAATGTTTAATACTTTCTACCAGCAAGTTTGTCACTTGTTGGTTGCTACCCCTGTTCGCATTTTAAAATTGTTGATTAAGTTTAGGTCCTTATAATTGTACTTAGAAATTTTTAATCATTTATATATTATGTGAACAGAAAATAATAGCTGAGATTATAAAACTTGTTTTCTTAGTGTTATTTTGTTTGACATGTTTATTACGTCATAAATAACAAAGAGAACACTTTTAGTAGATTAATTACATTAATACAATTTTGTAACTACAGGTATATATAATTCCTTTTAATATAATTATTATTATTATAATTTTATATATATATATGTAGACATCTAATAGTTGGTAAAAATAAATAGTTTAACTACCCAAGGGTTTAACCAATAAAGCTTTACATTTACCCGCATGTAACGTTTAATATTTCATCCCATTTTCGAAAAAAGAAGTCTTATTAGATTTGTTTATGGACGAACAGTAGCAATATCATTCAACAACATTCAGAGCATATAACATGTTGTTATAGTAAGAAAGCATATAATCACTCTCCTACCAAATGAAAAAATATATCCTTTTCATCTAAGTTTCCTACCATCTAGAACAAGAGTAGGAACCACATCCAAGATAAATCAGGACACGCTAAGACGCGTTGGAACATCGTAGGGCACAGTTTTTACCGGGCAGCCTTATTCACACAGCACAATAATGTTTTGTATAATACCGTCTTCTTACAATATCCCCACGTTATAACTGTTGTATTTCTCAAGTTCGTTTATGTACTTTAGCCGATTGTAATATTATCTCTCGATCTGTTCTAAAGCACGGCACAACACCTCTTTGTTCATCGTAGAAACGTCCTAACCATCATCCTGTCGAACCTCGAGGGATGAACCAGGAGACGATTAATGTTTGTAAAGGAAAAGGTTAGGAGAGGTTTGTGTATGATTCTTCCCAAATGTTACATTTAAATAAAATATTGACTTTGTTACGTATGATCTGGTTAGAGTTCATCTCTTACACAATTCAAAATACTGACCATTACTCGTAGCTACAATCCATCATCAACGCCATCTACTCACAAACAACGCATCTTAGGTTAACAATGTACTATTTATATATATTTCATTCACGGTAGGAATTACTCTCTGAAAGGTCTTTTTTCCTACCAATATCCTACTATATAGTAGATTTATGGTAGGGAAAAAGGCCTTTCAGAAGTCAATTCCTACGGTGAATGGAATATATGTCGTTGTTTGGCTGACTTTAGCTTGTCCACAATTGATGCTGAGCGTTGCCCGCGTAGTCTTACATCTGCGCCGAGAAACAATAATAGCTATAGGCTCGGCGTCCACCAGCTGCTGTAAGTAACTTGTCCATTCTTGCAGCAACTAACTACGGTGAAAGGTTTTTTTTAGCAGTAATCACGTCTATTTTTATGGTGGTATTAAACATTACACTTTGTTTGCCGAGATATGTCATACAGCGGCTTAAAATTGAATCGTTTACGGTCCATATAATAGGCAAATTTTGGAAGGAAAATGTTACCGAAACTGTCCAAACCCATTATATAGTCAACGATCGTTTCACCCATAAGTTTAACATTTGAATAAGTTTGGTACAACGTTAAGTTCTCTTGCTATGTGGGTTCTTCTGACTTTACTTCCTCTTTCTCCTCGTCCGAAGGCGTATCCACGGTTGGAGGCGACTCTAGCGGTGAGGGTACAAGTTACACTGGAGGTGGGGGCGGTGGTTGCGGAGTATGGAAAGGTGGTGGGTGATAATCTTGGCCTGGCCCTGGTAACACAGCCACAACGTCCGCTTTGTGGAAATTGTTGATAGCACAAGTTATGCCACACAAGTAAGACTCTTCGATTATCTCGTAGGGTAGTTACTTCCATAGCTTTTATCATGTAGCAAGTAGAGTCGCACAATTTGATGTAGCCTCGCTCCCTTGATACAACACCGATGTGGTTAACTACTTTATAAATTACATGCATATAGTCCACAACCACACTGTGAATACTTTCGGTGGTCATATAGGCACACCTCACATATGTATTATCCACAAACTTTAAATCAAGATAATTTGTTCTAAGCATTTTGCTACCAGCGAGCGTTAAGACCTGTGGGATAGTTTGCACATTCTTTTGCTGCCGTTTGCTAAATGTGTCGTACACCCCATTGGTAGGTGTACGAATCTTACCCCAGCGCATATAAATAACAGTTTCTCATTGTTAATATCGCACACGTATTCATCTGTTTGAGTCTATAAACGATGGGTCAAAAACACACAAAACAAACCATCTAGATTCCCGATTAGGCGTTTCCCGAGCTTGGTACTAACAGCCTTTAACCTATCCACGGAATACTTTTGATCGACGACTAGATCACACAAGATTTACCAGCTGCTGTAACTTGTCCATCGTAGTCCACTCTATAAATGCTTATAAATACAGTCTGCCAAGCGACACCCTTGTAAGTATATCTCTGTCACGTGGTCTACTCCTGTTTCGGTGTGCCAAACTATATGCGTCCCGAAATAGATGATGATGTCATCACCCATGGACTATTCATGTATCCGACATGTCTGGCCGCCAAACCAGCACCGTGGCTGATTCCTTGGACCGAGACCATCAACCGATGAAATAAGACAGCAGTGGATTTGAAACAAAAAACACCAACTCTCAGGGAATCTATCCAACTGGGCACACTCCCATACACCAAAATCCTCCCGTAGATTCGAGCCAATGGGACACCCATGAAAATCAATGGGGCACACCCCTCTGGACTCTATTATAGTCATATTATGTCGAGATGAAATAGTGATTTCTCTTATATTAGGGTAGTTTACAAACGACAAATTCTTGAAGACTCTTTAAGTTTCTTAAAGTGGATCGGACACTAATTATGATAAAGATGAATATCTGGATTGTGTTTTATATGCTAAATAAAATTGTACACTTTTTTGGGGGGGACAATTCTTGTATAGTGGGTTGGTAGAAAGCAGGAGTTCAAGTCCATAACTATACAATTTTTATAACAAAAATACATGTTGTCAAAATAAATTAAATCTTGCTTTAGTATATACATTTAGATTTATTTTCTATAGATGTTAATCTCAACATTTCTTGAATATTTCTCATCGACATCGCTGAGTTTGGAAATATATATATTCGCGTTTTAAAAGTTTATATTCGAATGCTCTACTATGGTCCAATATTCAAGAAACATCGAAAACTCAACTAAACGTATCTACTGAGTAAATATTTTGTTAATTTTTGACCAAATATGCGTTTTTTTACAGAATTTAAAAAATATATTGAATGAAACTCGCGTTCCTCTTCCCTTAAAAAGCAGTTTGTTGATAGCTGTTTTAAAAAAAAAAATGCTCCAAACTTTAAGAGTATGAAAAAGTATGTACGACTGCGTCGAAAAATAGATGTAAGAATATGTAAAATTAGCTCATTTTTAATTAAATTTTTAGATAAATGTCACCGTTCTAAGATTGAGTCAAATGTTGAAAAACATAGATTTAATATCCTCAAACAATTAGTTATTAGTTAGAATTACAATAATAATAATTAATAATTATTAGTAGGGTGACAACATAAAATTCGAGTATTGTAAATCAAGGATTGTTTTAGTGGCTTTAATACTACATAATAACTGCCATTTTCATAATAAATAACGCAGGGTGAGGATATGTTCCTCCAACTAGATGGCGTTCTTAAAACCAGAGTGGGGTAACGGACTGATGCCGACACGCTCTACCCACATTCTTGTGGTGTGGAGGGGTAGCCTAAGTGGGTAAAATAAGGAGAAACTATTTTAGAAAACAATTGACTAAACCTCAGGAACAGATGCAGACGCAATATTTCATAAATACGCTCTGATAGACATGTGGAACTGCCTAATTTCATGGCTGAATGAAAATAACATATTGAGCGCCGTCGCTCTGCTCCGTCATTTCAATCGTGTGGCTCCACCGAGTTCATATTACTATTATTATATCGACATTCGTTTCAGAATACAAACGTTAATGGGGCTACCAAGAACAAGACTTAACCCCAATGCCCCATTTAGGAATCGAACCAGAGACGTTATTCTTACAAGATACGAGCAGTAACATTCAGAGGCGAGGCGTGACCTTTAATAAAGTGTTAGTAAATACCTGCACCGTAAAGCACCCCTTTATCTCAAATGTTTAAAAATAATAGTCCAGTTTTTTCTTTCAAAATTTTATGTTATAATTTTCCTTTGTAAATCTAAAATAAATGGTACGGTGGGTGCATCTCGCTCACTTACCAAACAATTGAGACATTTACTTAAAACAATCAAGATACGGTGAAAAGAAATAATATACATTGTTTAGTAAACATAGTCGAAAAAAGCATCACATTCTATAAAAGTTCATAAATGAAATAATATACACTGGTACAGAAACATTGATCAAATATGACTTATCTGTCTACCAAAGAACATAACAATCAATTCCCATTTCAAATTACCTTGTTGCTCGGATAGTATTGGTTTTATAAACTTTTATTTCAAATAAAAGGTGTTTTAATAATACTACAACTTTTCAATTAAGTGTTAGTTCTTATCTCAAAGGAATGCGTAAATATGATTAAAATTGAAAATACCAGTTTCTCGAGAAAATGTTGTGTTAAACAGTAATCAGATTTGAATTTGAATTAAAATAATTTGAGCCGATTTCAAGATAATCGATATTTTTATATTGTCACCTTAAAGTAAGCTACCCTTTATTTTAGGGTTAGATATATATTGTCTAAAGCCCACTAAGTAGCCTTATTAAAGCCCTATACACCAAGTTTAAATCCGATTGGTAAAATGGTTTAGGCTCTACGCCGATAAACAAACTTACAGACAGACGGCATCGAAAAAAAACCTTTTTCGCTTTAAGGGGGTCACGAAACGTCAACATCAATCAAAATCTAGAATTCAATTTTTTTGACTGTCACAATAACTTCTCTCTTCGAAAGGTCGATGTTGAGTAAAAAGTGTATGAAGATTCGTTTACATAAAAACATAATCCAAAGTGGTAAGTAATAGTTTGTCAAGCACGGAGTAAACAAATTAACATAGCCAGTGCACGTGTAGACCAAACTAGTAGAAATACGCGTGCAAAAAATTATATAGATAGTGAATGAAAATATTTTTAAACCACCTAGGACACAAAATGACGTGGAGCAGCGAAGGGAATCATTTTACTGTGCTCGGTAGATCAGTCACACACCTGCCCCTAGGATATAGATTGTAGCCAAATATGGTGATAAAGTACATTGATCTCGCACAAGTTGATGGATGTTGAGAAGTTTCGCACATGCACTGTCCAGAGCTCACAACAGGTTATGTATCCAGTATCGTTTGTATAAACTTATGGCTGTGTGTGTTACATTCTTGGATTGACTAGAGTGAGCTCCAGACACATCATTAGTGTATATGATATGTTCTCTCATTTTAAACTGTTATCAGTGGATCAGTGGTAACACTAGAAACTAGTGCACCTTGACAATGGTAGCATTGCATAAAATGGGGATGTTACTGTTATCAATGGCAAACCTGGAAATTAGCACAATTTAAAAATAGGAGGACGCGTCACCAACACAATAAAATACGCAGATGGTCTAGAATTGCTGGCCAAAAATAAAGAAGAGTTGCAGTAAATAATGGACCGGCTGGTGAGAAGTCAAAAGTGATGGTGATTTAAAAAAAATGAAGAGCCGCAGAAAATCAATCTTGGAAACTAGATGGGTGACCTGGCGGTCTAGGGTTAAGGTGTCAGACTTCTATGTTGGGGGTCCGGGGTTCAATCCTCGGTCCCAGCACAGATTTATCTGATTGCCAAACCCTTCCTTCCCCTATGACAAGACGTGTATTAATCACAACTTGTGAATGTGTGGAATACCAGACCTCCACCGTGGTTTAATCACCCTACCATTACACATAAGCTTAAGTGCGTACAGCCCGAACGGGTAGTAAGACGCGGTGCTAATAATAATAATCATAATTGAAACCAGAAGTTGAAAAACATAGAAAAATTCAAGTACCTGGGAAGTCTTCTGACAAAGGATGCCTGCTGCACCAAGGAAATTAGGCTAAGGATCATCATGGCCAAGGAAACTTTCAACAAGAAGAGATTACTGCTGATCATCAAGTTGAGTTGGGAACTGAAGAAGAAACTGATGAAATCTTACATTTGGAGCATCATCGCGCTGTATGGTGCAGAAACTTGGACTATCAGGAAGATAGAATAGAAATACTTTGAGAGCTTTGGAATGTGGTGCTAGAGAAGACTTGAGAAGATTATATGGACAGACAGACTGAGAAATGAAGAAGTTCTAAGAAGAGTGGGTGAGAATAAAACCATTTTGGTACAAATCAAACTGTATCGAGCTCATCCTTAAGAGAAATTGTCTTATGCACGATGTCATAGAAGTAAAGGTTGTGGGAAAGAGGAGCTTAGGAAGATAGAGGATTTAAATATTATATGACCCGAAAGAAAGAAGAAAATTCCGGAAGCTGGAGGAGGAGGCAGAAGACAGGGTAGGGCGCATTCACGGTCTAAGTTCACTAACAAAAGGAATGAGCCTGTCGTAAGACAGAACACCTAATAATAATAATTATATATATATATATATATAAGTTCCCTATCCTATTTCTCGTTCGGATTGTACACACACACATATATATATATATTACGCTAATGTGTTAGGGACGAATAAGGTTGAATTTAGAAAGGTCTACCCGCATTTCCATTGAGGGTGCCCAATCTAGTGCGATAGTGATGCCTTAGACCATGCGGTAACTGAAGCGGGTCTGAAGGCATATATATATTGGTGAGTGAAACTTAATTATATGGGAATAGCAAACCAGACCTTAATTCAAGATATTTTTTCTATTATTTTAATTACTATGATGAGAAATATTTTTGTGTGTGTATGATGTTTACAACAATAACAAATTTAGAACATTTATATCCCTATAATCTGCTTAATAATTGTTTTTTTTTATGATAAGTATGATTTGTAGCCAAACCTGGTATTTATTTAAATGCAATACAATATTGATGAACACAATTTTAAAATATTAGACCCTACTTAAGCCTATCGTATGTTTAAATATTTATAATAATGTATTATATAAAAATATGTCAAAACATAAATAATTATATTATTTAAGGTTAAAACAAATGATAAACATAAGAGTAAACCAACAAGTTTTGAAGAAAAGTATTCCAAAACAAATTATAAAATATATAAATGTATAATAATACACATTTAAAAAATTAAACTATATAATTCGTTCATTGTTCTATTGATGAATTATTTTCCTAGTTGATATTTAAATGACCAATGGAAAAAAAAACTATAAAATAAAAGTACATAAACAAAAATAGATGATTGATGACATTGGTACAATCTTTCAAAACTATACTATCATAGATCACAACTGTTTAAATTCATCTTCTTGTGATATCAAATTAGTCGCGGATAGCCCTCCCGCATTGAATAAACAATAACTGGCGCAAACATTTATTATAAACGTGAAAAGTACTCCTTTAAAACCGTTTTAAAGCTCCTCTTGATAATTAAAACAATATTATTCTGTACTGTTTCCCAGAGCACGAATGAGTGTTAGACAAAGTCTGCAGAAAACTAAGACCCTGTGGGATCGTTTTTGTCCGAGAGCAATGGAGCGTGAATTAACAAACTTGCCACGAGTTTCATCGATAACAATAATCGCAACGGACTTTATGGACTGTGGCCACGATTGCTTGTTATTAATATCCTAGCTATTAGTATCCTTAAACATGAAAGAGACGAGGAAGGCATAATGTAGAGAAGGTGTATCAGCATTCACGGAGAGGGAGAAAATAAAACCATTTAGGAAATAAAATTCTCCCTCAGTGCACCAGGCCTGTATTCCAGTCCCAACTTCCCTGTCAATAGAAAACGCGAAACACCAAATAAATTTACAAAAATAACAACAACAAAAAAGGGGAGGGGGGTTACATTGGTGGCAACGAGGGCAAAGGCACCAAACATAATCTAGTATGACTTGCCGGTAACAGGAAAATAGGTGCTCGAATTCCGACCGGGTGTACTGAGGAAGTATTTTCCTAAATGATTGTCCACCCTCCCACCACGAAAATGCTAGTGCATTTATTTTACATTATACCGTCCCCCCTTCCCCATACACACCGTTTTAGTGTAAATATGCGGATATCCCTAGACGAGTAGTAGGACACGTTACACATAAAACATAGACTAACTTAATCTAATGCAACACATTTAGCGCTATTCTCCCAACTCTAGAGCTAAAAATCATTATTTTGTGTTGGTTGTAAAGCTCGGATTGAAACCATCTGCCTGATCATACAATAATACTTATCCGCTCTACAACTAACGGCTACCGGCGAATCACATCATCTAACTTAGGGAAACGCAAGGAGACGGTGTATTTTAAGAAACTGTTTCGCATCCGCAGGGGTGGAAACAATAACTGTGTGTGCGCAGAAACCGTTAAAAGCTCAAAAACAGTTTTTGTTGAAAACAATGGATTATGATTTATTTTTGTTGAGGTTATGCGCATATATAATAATTACTCCAATAGAGTAGGGATGCGGAAGGAAGCATTTTAAAGGGTATCATATGAATACAAATTAAGTACGAAAATATTGCCCACCGCGTGTTTGGGGCATGATGTATGAAATCCACATGTTTATTGAAAATAGCATGATATTTTTGTGTGGTCCATTCCATTCATCACTCCGTAAAAAGTATCAATAGAAGTTTGCTATAGATAAATTTATCTATGATCAGACAGCGGCCGATTTCTCAACGCATTACGTGACCTCATCGACAATGGGGCCGTTCATCACGTGACCCGTGACGACTTGGAGGGAAAGGGATTTAGCAAGGAACCCTCTTGAAAGTTCTTACAACCCCCTTACGTATTCATTCTTACGGAACTATTGGATAAAAATATAATAAAAAAATCAATGTCTCAACACAAGTTTCTTGAGTATCGTGCCTATGTTATAATGTTGGTGCTTTTCCAAGTACATATTATGATAGTATTACTAAAAGATTGAATGATCAAAGTAATAATAATATGTACTCTGAATTTGGTTATAGCCGGTTGGCAGTAATCGTTTTTGAAATGTTTGGTCAAGTTTAAACCCCTTTGGCGATATTAGTAGGGATTCAGAGGAAAACATATCTATTCGTTATGTTGATTTATTAAGTGTAGTCTATATACCAAGTATGGATGAGGGCTGATGAAAATAATGGTTTTCGAAATATATGGATACATTTTGTATTTGTGGCTAGGTTAGTACTAATCGAAGAAACTAAAGAACAATTAATTAAAATTCCCGTATGTAGTACCGGTACCTAGTAATATGTTTAAATAATGTCTAATTGAAAAAGAATGGAAAAAAATATTGTAATCGTGACAAATGTTGGCCTCAAGGTTATGGTGAATATTTAAGTTTTATGATACCTCGAAAACAAACAAGTGTATTTTAAAATTGTATCCCCGATGTATGTCTGTCTGTCCATCAGTCTGTCTATTTTTCCTTGGGCTTAGGTCCATTACGGTTTGGTGGAATTTGTTCAAACTTAATATTTAGATATTATATGACTATACCTCAGGACATATTTGCCATGAACCAAGCCCTCAAATTAGGGGTTGTTAAATGAAGAGTGGTTTTTGAAATTTCTATATTTTTTTGGAACTGTCTTTAACAATTTTGTTTAAAATATATATCTGGGAATTCTTCTACATGACAAATAAAAATATATACTTGTTTTCGGGGAAATATTAGTTTAAGGGTAGTTTACTGATGATTGTTTTTATTTACCAATTTTAAATGTTTTTAAAAATTGGTCTATAGTAAGATTTTTACAATATAAATAATTTTATATATGTATTTATATTTTATTAAATGTAATAGTAGTTTACTGATTATAGGTTTTTTTTAATAGGATTTTTTTAAGATTGGTATTTGAGGACTAACTTATTTTACAAGATAAAAAATAATAATGTATGTTTGTATTTCTAAAATAAATTAATTTAAGGATAGTTTACTTTGACCCAATTTTAGTGATTTAATTTTTTTTAGAAATTGGCCTTTTAAGATTTAGTTCAAAACGAGTATCGGAGAATGGTTTTTAATGATAAGAGACAATATATTTTTATTTTTACGCACATTGTTTATCAGCGCCTTCGACCTTTTTTTTTATCATCAATGACTACGAACCCTTTGATTACAAAGTGACTGTTTGGCCCATAGCTTCAAAACAGTATTTTTCGTAATTGTAAAGTATTTCATTGTAAAATCAACCTACCATTTAATTACAATTATCTGACTGTTGTAAAAGTTCGTAAAAATAGATCAACCTTAATGCACCCATACGTAAAGAGATGTATTTCTATGCCGCCACTATATAATTCTTGGTCGAGTAAAAAAAACTCAGGCAATCAATATATCAAATATCCTTTTCTGCAGCCACATGGTCTAAGGCGTTACTCTCACAGTAAACTAGACTGCCGATGATAGGTAGATCGAAGTTCGAATTTAGGTCGGGTGGTTTTCCCGAAATGGTTTTCCACTTTCCCCCAAGCAAATGCGGGTATACTTCCTATAAGTATGACCTTCCTAATCCTAAAGATTATAAGCGTAATTAGTACGTGAGTGTATAGCCCAAACGGGTTGCCCAGACGCGATGTTTATTATGTATGTATAGCAAATGTTTTTTAAACATTACAAATTCAAGGTTAATCTGACCTCGATACATATTTACATCCTGTACATCTACTGAGAGAATCAAGTTTAATGTTCTTAGTTTGTAAAATAGGATTTCGTTGATACGCTCAAACCAAGGATAACTCTAGTGTACTGATTCAAGGATGAAAATACAGGAAGCATAAAGATATATCGGCTATAGGCCCACCACGAGTAAGCATCTTGTTTTCCAAAAATTTCCATGCGAAGACCACCCTAAATAACGGGCTCATGCTTTTCCCTTGGTACCGAGCTCGGTTTGAGCACCTGATGGGCCTGATCGGCAGACACGTATTTAGGATTCAAGAAAGAGGGTTCAATTTTATATAAAAACTTTTTAGAGCTTCAGCAGACACTCAATACCCAGGACGATGGTTTGACCCAAGACGGCATATTAAGTTGCAATAAGCATAAGCTACAAAAAAATCATTTAAGATATTATGATAATTTATTATTCAACTAAAGCATAACTTTTCTTTCTATTTAATGTCTTGAAAATGTTACTTTTAGTTTTAGTTAAATGTAGTAAAAGCTAACCTTTTAAGGGAGAGGTAAAATCAAGAGGTAGAATAATAATCAAACTAAATAAATCTCCTCAATACAGTTATTGTAGAATGAACCTGTGCCTCCCGGATCAAATCTAAGCACAATATCCATTCAGTTCAATTCTTGGAAGTTGTTTGTCTCCACCCATAGCGGTTAACGTGACCTTAGAATGACAACCTTCATTTCTCTGTTGCAGTTCTTAACGTGGGAAACAACAGATGGGCCTTACATTACTTCTTAAGGGGGTTCAAGCGAGTTGGGGATTGTTTTAACATTTTAACTTTTTGTTTGGAAACAATTTGTAATCTGGTTTAGCAAACTTTTGTTCATAAACAGTGTTGGGTACATTACTTAAGATCTTTATTGTTAAAAAAAACCCACCAGAAACCTATTTATTGAAGTTGAATAGGTTTTACTAATAAATGAGCTAAACTTAACTCATGTAAGATAGTATGTTTATAAATCAATTAACATATATGTTAATCAATAGCGTATAAATGATTTTCCAACAAACAAACAAAACTCATTACTTGATTTAAAATGCCCCCGAGCTAACGCGCTGGTTGTGTTGAGCTCGACTGCCGAGGACGGGGAGATTGAGGTTCGAATCCTGGTTGGGTGAACTGAGTTTTTTTCCTAAATTGTTTTTCACTCTCCCTCCACGTAAATGTAGGTTCACTTTCTCTAAATTCAACCTTCCCAATTCCTAATCCATTAGCGTAATTAGAACTTAAGCGTATAACCCGAACGGGTAGTAAAACGCGGTGCTAAATAATAATAATAATAAATGCCCTCCGTCCTGCATTATACGTTGTTGCCCCCTATTTCAGAAAAAGGGGGTCAAGAAATTTAAAAAAACACGCATTTTCACGACAATGCTAGGTGAATACTTATTTTTACTTTTCCATTTTACGATTTGCAGTCTAAATGTTCCCTCTATTCGTTTTGCCCATAGGTTTTTTTAGGCGAATCTGTTGTTAAGGGATAAACATGAGGTAATTTGAGGAACTTGAAATAGAATAAGAAATAACGTTTCAGAAAAGTAAATATTTTATTTAGACCTAATTTATAATATTCTCTTTACAAATTTATAAAAACTAAGTTGTTTACACCTTCACTCTTGTGACCGTAAAAAAAATCAAATATCTTCTGAAGGTGTCCAGCGTTTGAAAACAGTCCGAGGCGGACCTACCTTACCGCCACCAGTGAATAAGTTCCTTGTCTTATTTTGGGAATGGTAGCAACATTATTCAAAATATTTGTAGCTCAATCTGTGTATTAAATCCCTACTAGGCTCACCAGCTTCCAACACCAGCAGGTACCATAAATGTACTGTACTATAGTCAAATTCAGTTATTCTCTGTCATCAATTGTTAACTAAGTGCAATGGGGTCTTTTTGTTGTGCTTAGCTTCTGATTAAGTCGGACCACCTGTATAACGGCCCACACACTGGAACTAAGTAAAATTCCAAGTCTAGTCAGTGATTGCAAGGTTGGTACACGCGTCATTCTGCGTAGGAAGCAAAGGGTAAATTTAAAGTTCAACATTATAGAAAAGGTCATACCGGAACTCTAACATAAACAGGTTAGACCTCATACATATTAGATCATGGATAGTACCATCTCCACCTCTATGGCTGGGACAAGGGTTGCCGACCTGACATCTAAACAGCATCGGTTAGACTCCAAGTGGTGTCTTTAATAAATTAGTATCTTGAAGGCCTAGATGAGTTGCCCATGTTTTGACTACCTAGAATATATGCTAATCTATTCCCACAGCTTGGGCTTTTAAATAAGTGAGCGATCCTAGGATAATTGTTAGTTCGTGTTTTGATTTAACCCTGCATTTATAAACTATTAGTAAAGTTATCTCGAGTGATATATCTGGTAACTCCGCTCCTGAAATCTTATTAAAAGCACTCTTTGAAACCATATTTAACACGTTTAACCCCTTTAAATTATTGTAGGAACTTCTGCTAGTTTGATTTTGAGAGAAACAAAAGCATAATGCCCCAGATTGTTAATTCACAAATCATCAATAGAAAATAAGTTTAATTGCAAATGGGAAATTGTGTATAATCCAATACCTTGACACTAGTAGACAAATGAATGATTAAGGAGATCAAAGATTATCTTCCACCTCGTTTTTTTTTACCCGTTCGGGTTATACTCATTTTAACTGCGCTAATGGAGTTAGGATGAATAATATAGAATTTAGAGGATATATACTTGCAAGGAGTGTGTGAACCATTAAGTAAAAACCAACCTCAATACATCCGGTCGGGATTCGAGCCCCAATAATCCCTGTCACTATCTAACCAGACCAGATTAAGATTACATTTAGTCTACGTACCCACTAATGCGGGTGTAAATATTTCATTAAAACCAATTTCTGTGTTACTTAAAATCCCACAATTCCCTAATAATTCTCCGTTCACGTGGATAGTGTTTTCATACTTAATTAAGTACCGGTACTTAGTTCGTTTCGAGCCAACTAATAGAGAGTGAACGACCAACTATCATTGCGACTGTTATTAAAACAAGTAACTTTCATAAAAACATGTTCATAATTTGTACTAGCGCCAGTCCTAGTTTTCAGCTATATTTAAGAACAGACGCATACGGACAAAAACTATAAGTTCTCCTACTTTAGTAAACTAACCAGTCATTTTCGTGTCGTTCAAATAAAAATAAAAATGAATATAATTGTTTAGGAAAAGGTTTGGTGAGGTAGTTTTAAATAAATGTTTATAATGATGTTCATAGTTAAAATATGAAAGGCTGTTTCATTATATACACTAAACTTTTAATTTATATACACACAAATACATATCTGAAAATTATTTTATTTTTATTGGGAGCATTTAACTATTCACAAAACAAGGATAAAAATAATTTCCGTGTGCATGCGAGTTGTATTTTTCACGTGAATTACCGCGTTGGTTATTTCCTGATAGTTGCCATCATAATTAATATTTAGCCCTCAATGATGGGCACAAGGTCTAAATATAATGCGTATTAAGTGCTATTTTCCGGTGGTGGGTAGGCTAGGATTTGAATCTCCGACGGAAGCAGTGAGGCTAGTTTTCCCTAAATAGTTTACTACTCTCCCTACACGCAAACACAGTCCCTAGCACATTAGCGTAATATTATTTGTGTATTTAACTCAAAAGGGTAGTGAGACGTGGTATGTGGGGCATAGACAATCTTTACTTTGTATTGACGTACGCAGCCCCTCCCTGAGTGCATGGATGAAGAGGAAAGTCTTCCTTCAGGTCCCTGAGCGCAGGACACGTCCTGACACTGAATCAGTGTTACTTAACACCTTGTCATTTCACAGTGTGCCTGTCCCCGAACAACCGGTCCTCCAGCTAAAGTGAAAGGGAAGTGTTCGAGCAGTTATAATACCTGTTTCAAGTAGGTCATAACGCTAGCGCATGTCCGCCACCTTGGATTATTTTTATATACGCTACGGGCAGATCACTCGCCGGCAGCTGTTCTTTCTTATGCCCCACAAACACTCGGGCGGTGTTTTCGTAGTTGATTCAGCATTGCCGTACTGACGGGGGGTATCTCTGCCATTTCCTGTAGAGAGGCATCTTCCTTCACAAACCACCGTGGTTGAGAACACCCTCCCCATCTCTTTTCTTACACTAAATAAATTTCTGTTTACAGTCCTGTAATTAAGTAGATAAATTCGTATTGAAATGATGATGGAAACTATCACGAAATAGTATATTCAGTATCCACTGTGAAATATACGATGCCAATTCACATGGTAATTGTTTTAAACCTTGTTTTCCAAATGGTTAATTTTATCAATCAAAATAAAAAATACTTTCAGAAAATGGTTAGCTAATGTATAAATTGAAACTTAATGTTAATTTTGAAAACACCTGGTATGTTTTTTTTAAATTATGACTAGATCTATAAAGTATATTTAATAAAAACTACTTTTATAAAAAGTTTATTTTTTGTTCGTTTGAAAAACAAGGAAATGGCTGATTAATTTTATCACTTAATCTATTTGTAGCCTATATCTTGTGTGCATGCATATGTAGTTTTTCTTTCTTTTTTTAGCACCGGGTCTTACTACCCGATCGGGTTGTACGCTTATGTACTAATTACGCTAATGAGTTATGGATGAGGAAGAATGAACACAGAGGAAGTGTACACTCATTTGCATGAAGAGAGATAGAGAGTGGGAAACCATTTAGAAAAACCTCTCAGTACAACCGACTGGGATTGAACCATGATCTCCCTATCATCCACAGACCAGTCAGTTGTGATGGTGAGATCTTAGATCATGCGGCTACCGAAGAGGTTTTTCATAAATGCATAAGTCAAATCATATGATTTTCAGTTGTCACTTTTGATATATATTATCAATACTTATAAAATAACACTAATAATATACAGTAAAATGGTATCGATGCTATACATTCCCGGAAATACGAATTCCATGGCTCATAACAAGTCTTGACCTTAAAAATAGTTGAAATAGTGACCAAAAACTCTAAAAAGGTGAGCAATAGTGACTTTTCAACAACAACAAAAGGACGAAATTGTGACTTTTCCTTTGTATTTCCGGGAATTCATAGCGTTTTTTTTACATACAAGTTAAAATAAATAAAAAAAGGGGGAGGGGAGTTGAGTCAACATGTGTAATTTACGAGTAATTACTTCAATACGTTTTTCTTCGTTATTATTAATTATTATTATAATATTATTTTCAACAATATATTTTTGTGTGTGTGTGATTTTCCACATAGCCGGTTGAATCAAAGCTGAATAATTGGCTGTAACTGACTATAAAGGTAAGCACGCACAGGGTCAGTACCTCACGGACGGAACGGAAAGTACTAATTTAGCTAACTCAAAGTATTTTTTGTTACCAAGGTGCGCGTACTACGTCAGTATCACCGGGAACGGACGCTCCACCGTTCTGCTGTACGACAGAAGGTCCGGTCGAGTGAATTAAAATCGAGTGCGGTCCGTACCGTCCGTGCGTGCCTTCATCATCAGATCTCCATAGTGCGCGCGCCTCCGCCATTTCTGTGTCCTTGAGCATTGTGCCAATGGAGTGATGGGCACTATCAAGTGATTTAAACTATCTAATGATGGAAATTATGATTTCCAAACCACCGATTGATCATTCAATAGTTTTCATTCGATAATCACCAAAAGCAGTGTATTCGTATGAAATGAACTATCTATTTGCTCTCGGCTGCTGGTCGATAGTAAACCTTGCGTGCGTCATAATCTCTAATGGCTGCAAAGCTAACTATTCAAACCAAAAGGGTCTATTATCAATGTCATCGCCTCTTTCATGAGCCGTGCAACGTGAACAACTAAAAAAGCACAGGATAAGTTTATAACACATCCTGCTGTGCCAAATTATACATCACATATTATGATCCCTAACCTAACTGATGTCATGCAAAAGCATTGATGTGTTGTCGCTCCAGTAGACATGTTTGAAAACCATAATTATTGGAATATTAGAATTTGTAGTTGGGTCGAATCCACTATTTTACGAAACTTAATCTCAAATCCAAATCTCCAAATTACCTTCGAATCCGAATCTTGGAAAAAATTATGAACATAAGAGGAAATATAAATATAATAGAATAATAGAAAATAGAAAAAATATCGGTAACTAAATGTTAACATTCTTTCTTGTACCTTTCTCTCATTTTTTGTATGCTCGAGCTTAGATCTGGAAGGGGTACTTTTTTTATTTGTTATTTGCTGATACAAAATATTATTAATTGCTAATACAAAAACTATTCACGAAAAGAAAAATGTTGTCTTTTTGATTTAGTGATAAATTGATCAAGTTTATTCTACTTGTCATTCTTAAAAATCAATCCACTCAAAAATTTTAAAATTTTAAGGGCCTTAATGAATGGTAACAGATTTCCATGAAACCACCAACCAATAACAAATAATTCTGCAACAAGCTGGGTTATCAACAGGTACAAGCATATTCTATACCAGAGGTCCCCAACCTATTTGTTACGTAAAGCACATTCAAGACCAAAGGAGAGCTGGTGGTTCAATCCCCTCCGAGTTGATGGAAACAAACTGCCTTATTTAAAATTTTAACAAGATCAAAATAAAGGTTGGCCTATTAGACAATATGTAGGCCCTAGCTACTCACCAACATTTTGATATTCAAGTAGATTTTTAAAATATTTAGTTAATTTGTATATTGATCAGGCAACAAATCTAGGTAGACCTAAACAAAATATTGACAAAATAAATATGAAGTAAAAGTGTGGAAGGAAGGTGAAAGGGGGTAAGTCTTTGAGGTTAGGAAAAAGCAAAACCCTTCAGCTTGAAATTATTAGAGTGGTAGTTCCGAGAACACGTGGCAAATGGTCAGCAAAGAGGAATGAGAGAGGCGGATTGGATAAGTGAGGGTGAATTGAGGAGAAATTTTGGTCTAAATCCCCAAATTCTTGAGAACCGCATACCTGGCGATAAATATTAACTTATTTTTGTTGTTAATGCGACAACCGATTGAAAATGTTAATCAAAAACTTATCAATTGTGGTCAAAAGTGTCGGGCACGCGTAAAAGGGTCGGCGGGCGCCAGGGTGCTCACAGACACAGAGTTCAAGACCCTAAGATGTGCTTCATAGGGACTCTTACAGTGAGATAAAATTAAAGTTAAATCTTGGCTTGGAAGAAAAAGAATTACATTTTAAATTACAACTTCAACTAATGAGAAGAAAAAATGAGGAAAAAAGTTACTTCTATTAAAACTTTCTATAAAAAAAGTTACCTTTAAGGACTTTCTAAAAAAATACTTATAGATGAAAAGGTGACCTGTTATGAGCATCACTAACCCTTTAGCAGCACTAATTAGGCCCCATCAAACAACAAAATGTTATTTTTCCTCTTAAAATAATAATAACAGACTTTAATGGCAAAGTTAAGGCTACCGCCTTTTCTTACACTTAAACTTTTATTCAGCCAAGGTCAAGTGGAGCCGAGCTCTGACAACCTATCTTCCTAACCATGACTAATGGGGCCAAATTCGTATGCAGCCGTATAAAATATATACGCTTCCAGTTACTCTCTGTGTGCTATTTGGGGGGCGAACCAGGAACCCCATCGCCTCCCGGGACACCTTTTTCGTAAACAAACAAAAATCACGCTAGAAATAAGTTGGGATAGGCATTTACAACTGGCTAAGACTTTCATACACAATTAGCATTTTAAATTAATCGTGTGATGTTAGCAGAGTCAACACTATCTCTCACCGCATGTAACCTACTTGTCTCTCGCGTCGGCCGACTGCTAGCTAGTCTTACCCGTCCATTTTATACCTTGAGTTTAGTTGACGCGTACGTAATTTACGTTTATAAACGTGTTTACAATATTTTGAAAGCAGCGCCTGCCTAAAACCACGAACTCGTGACGAAGATCGATGTTTTACAACACCCAAACTAGTGAACAGATTCCCTGCACCAAACAAAAAAAGAAAGACGCGGTGGAAAAAACAGTGATCGGTGGTAAATTGGTTCGAGAAACTATAATACTCAATTACCGCTCCCGCATATTCCCCGTATTCTTCACTCTAATACCCGTCCTATAAGCATATTTTTACACTAATGAGATAGGGATTAGAAAGCTAAAATTTAAAGTAATAAGTGTGCCTATATTTGTGTGACGGGAGATTAGGAAACAATTTAGTAAAAACAAAAAAACTATTTTAGTAAAGTAGTAAGGTATACGAACGCTTACATTCACGTCAACAACAAACAATAATAAATTTTACACGTGTCCAGTGGTATGGAATTGTTGATAAATTCAGTGAGAAATAAATAAATTATATTTTAGAGGCACGTCTTCGTTGTTGTTTTTTAACTATTACGTTCAAAACAAAGTTCACGGACCACTTAAGGTGAGATGGAAGGGGACACGAGAAAAGGCCAATGTTTTTGCCGTTTTTATGGCAAAAATTTGTTTGCCCAAAATTATATATATATATGTCTCCAGTACAAACAGAAAGTTTAATTTTTTTCACATGTTGATATCAACAGTTCCCGAATATCTGTCATGAGCATGGTGGCATTATCTAACAAATATTTTAAATGAATAAAAAAAGGTTGTCATTAAATTTTATAACACCCTTGACAGATATTCAAGAAATTTTGAGGTCACCATGGGAATAAAATCAAATTATATGTTTGTACTGGAGCAATATTTTATTTATTTTGCCCAAAAACAAGTTTTGCCATAAAAACTGCAAAAGCACTGACACTTCCTCGCGTCCCCTTCCATCCCACCTTAAACCAATGGTTAAATACGAGTAAGGCCATTACAAAGAAATCGCACCCATATTAGCGTAGAGGGATGACGAGAAAACCACAGTGATCAATCTCGTTTGGAAAAAAATCATATCCGGGTCCACCCAGCTGAGATTAGAAACTCTAACTTCTAGTATATTGCGAAACCGATGCCTTGGACCACTTGACCACCAGTTGCGGGTACTTTCCCACAGACTCAAAGCACTTAGTAAACGTTTTCCCCCCTCCAATCTTTGTCATCAAATAATATTTTTGTGTGTGTTTTTTGTCTTTTTTATTTTTTGTGGAATAAATTTTTTAAGCTCATTCTGAAGTAATCCGCGTTTTGTTGCTGTTAATTGTTTTCATAAATCATCACCGTTAAATGAGGCTCCCCTCGAGGCTTTGACAAAAAAAAAGACGCTCATTTATTTATTGGACGTGTCCCGGCCCAAGTCCAAGAAAGAAAGATATTAGGTCTCCATGACAACTAGCCAAGCTCTTGTGGCATAAAAAACAAGTTCTTATGGGGGAAAATATGAAGCGGAAATAAGCGGCTCTCAAGCACGCTTGCAACGGACGTGTGGGTGGGGGATAAGGGAAGCACTATTAGTGTTTGAAAGGAAAGTTTTGTGAGAGAGTATTAACAATTTCTTTAATCTTTCTTACACCTTTTTTCTCGAGAGGTGAAGTGAAAGAAACTTCTGAATTATTTTGCGAATTTTAGTCATTTTTCTTGCGTCTACCACTTTTGAAATAACTTTTGAAGTTTAGTGATGTTTTTTCTCGAGGCTAAACCTACAACTTTTGAAAAAGCTTTTAATATTTAATTTATTTTGTGTTGGAAAACTTATATTTTTTCTAAAAACAAAAATTAGTGATAATTAGGAAACCAACTTTACTAAGCACCTTCCATATTATGTACTGTGCATTGCTACAAAACTTAAGTTTACATCATATTTTGAAATAATTGTATTACTTTAATAGTTCAACTTCAATATGTATTCTACCCACACTGGTGGCCAAATTGACTAAATGTCTACTACCCCGCCAATTCCCCTAAATTTCCTCTAAATTATAATTTCTCTACTCATTTGGTGTAATTAAATGTGTAGAGCCTGGACGGTCGTAAGACGTGGAATATACATAGTGTGAGGAATTTAAATGGTTACAAAAATTTTAAAGAAAGAATGTTCTGACAAGGGTTGGGTATTTTTTAGGGGAAAATCAAATGGTATTTCTTATTTTTTTACTCTGTGGACGTATTCAAGATCATTCTAAATTCTACTTCTAAACTCTATTAACGCGATTAAAATGTTGTAGAAGTTTACCAACCATCATTGTTTTGAAACATTTGTTTTTTTAGGACTGTGCAGGATCCATAAGTTCAGGAAAAAGTTTGGTTAATATGTTGGTTACGAAATTTGGGCGGGAAAAAATATTTCGCAAGATTTTTTGAAACAAAAAATACGTTACAATAATTAAGGACTGTCTGTCAATGTCATGTTTGTATTTAATTGTCATTAAAAATATTATTGATTTATTAAATTTAAATTAATCTTGTATTCCGTTAAGTAGATGGATACCCGAAACATTAATCGCATTTACTAGCTACCGTACAACCAAGGCCTAAGATATATGTTTAGTTCCAGTGATCAAACATTGAAGCCAAAAAGCTCTAGTATCTTAGCATATTAAAACTCACGCAATTCTAATATCTTATAGAAGTTTGAACCACAAAGCTTTTATTTTATTGTTTTAGGTAATATGGATACCATAAAAAATAATTTATAGCTTTAAAAAGAATATTATTTTTTAATAAACACGTCAACTATAATAATACTATTTGCTGATGAGCTTACAACATTTAAAGTTGCTTGGTAATGCTAGATATATATTATCTTTACATAAAATAGCTCTGTACACCGGGAGAAGGGGCTTTACACATTGTATTACATTTAAGTTGTGAAAATATTATTATAAATAAATTAGATGAGTGTAGTGGTTTTCATCCTTTTGCATGGGTTGACCCCAATTTTTGCCCCTGGGACCATCACGACATCTTGACCCCCTAAAAACGTTTAGATTCTTATGTTCAATTATTTTTTCACTGCACTCACGACTATCCGAATTTAATTACAGTTGTTAGGTAGAGAGACTATAAAGTAAATATACTCTTAATTGGAAACCATTAAAAAATATCACCCTTGTATATCCGTCCAAAATTTGAATCCTGACTTCCCCGCTCCCTCCCAAATATCTAATTAGCGTGATGTTAATCCCGCGTGCCCACCGATACTTGTTTTAATTACTATAAAGTGCTTATATAATAAGTAATGACAATACGAATGTAACTAAGATTTTGCAAAAGACACAGTAGGTATTTTGGTTGGTATGGTACCCAAATACTGAGCTGATACAGTCAGCTAAGTCAGATTTGTTTAACCAAAAGGAACACAATCAGTTTTTATCATTTTAACCACTTACATTTATATTAATTTGGATTTTGCTCCTTCCTAAAAACATTTTAATAGATGAACAAAGTAAATATAAAGCTATAAGATCAACAAGTCCTGTGACCACACCATTTCCTACTGTAAAAAGCCTAAATGAGTGTGTAAACTCACCCCCTTATCTCTTCCCCATCCCTTCCACACACACATACAATTTACCAAGCTAAATTTGATCGAAATATATAGTTATTACATAACCAAGCAAATTTAAATGCTTTAAAAATGTTGAGCTCTCAATTTTTATAGTTGATATGTATTTTATTAATAAATTCCTATTTTGGTCATCTTAAGTATTTTCTCAGCTCACCGCATTACCTAAAATTATAAAATGAAAACGTATTAGTTCAAACTTCTGTACAATGTTTGAACTACGCACGTTCTTATATGTTAAGATACTAGCTAATTGGCTTCAATCTCTGATCACTGGAGCTATAACTTTTACATGCTGTGAGTAAGTAAAGAATGTCATAGGGGCGCTTACAATTCAACTGAGCGCCATTAAATAACATAACACTGTGTATAATTGAAGAAAATATCCATCCCTGAATAGATTTAAGGCAGGAAAAAATATTTTTAGCGCAAAATGACGATTAACGTGACTTTTAAATCTCAAATCATGCACGAATAAACATTCACCACACTTATTTGCATAAATACAAGTCTATTACGTAAATGATGTTGGGAATGACATTCATTTGCTTTCGTTAACTTTTATTTATTCAAAATAGTTTGAATATTTTGATGTTTTACTGTGTAAGTATTGATTAAAATTCATGCCATGGGTTTTTTATTTAAGAACTTTTTTAGTCAATCTTAAAATCTATTTTTTGATGAAATGCCAAAAATGCTTGATTAAAAATATACAATTATAATAGTTGCATTAGGTTTAGGTTTTTTAATTCACTTTATATCATAAAATATACTAACATTTGCTTAACAAAATGTTACTTAATTTTATTTGGAAAGCTTACAGCTTAAAAATAAATTAATATAACAATTTTGACTGTGCTATTTTGCCTTTAAAATTTCTTTTTACTACAAGATTACAAAATTTAAGTTTATTGTTCATCCCTATAACTGCAAACGAATAAGAGTTTCTGTCCATTTTCCTGACTCTATTAAAAATATTGTTTAAATCTATCACTTCATTTAACTTAAATGAAATTTTCATTTTATTTTTTTATCCGAATGAATGGTAGGTTTAGACTAAAATTAGAAATCTGATAAATAAATATAAGTCTAAAATGGAAAATTATTTTTATTCCATTTTTTCTCCTGTTTCCCGTCCCAATCACGCGGGAAATTGTTACTTCCCGTCCAAAAAATTTCCTAAGTCAAAATTCCATTCATGCACAAGACTAATTTTTGTTTTATGTAGTCGCAGTCCTAACAGAACCTTTCAATGTCTACGTAACATTTTTAATGTTTCTTGAAATAAATTTTTATTTAGAATAAATTGAGGAAAATATATTTTAGGAGAAGGGTTTGGAATAATGTTAAATAGAAGTAAAATATTACATAAATTAAATTAAAGAGTCAAATTAAAAGAAAATTCTGACATTGAATAAGAAGAAATTTTATTTAATCATAGTAATATTGTATTATAGCCAGGGTCCGGATTTTGATGGCCTACAAATATTAACAGAGTCGTAATAAATGCACACAACTAGATCAAACACATGTGTTACAAATGTAAACTAAAAATTATCCATGAAATGAGGTTCTTGTATTCTGCTAAATATAATATTGATTTACAAATTAATATCTGATTTAGGAGTAATAGCTATCCCCTCCCAAAGCAGCCCTATCCAGCTTATTTGCAGTGTCACACCAGGAATTGTGTTTCCCAACCATAGAAGCAAAAAGGATTTTTTTAAATATATATTGCCTACATTATGTTCCCATTTAGATAACTATGTGATTTAAAATGTATGCATTTATAATATATATATATATATATATAGCTTATATTTATTCAATATTAATACTTTAAAATGACTCATAATGACTTTAAAAGGACTAAAACCAAGCGAATATGACCTAAAACTCCAAAATGACACAAACTGGGCAAAAATGAGGTATAAAATATAGATTTCTTCAACAAGGGGATCATAAACAGAGTTTATGTACTTATGAGACTTGCATGCAATGAACCGATAAAATGATTACATGTCATCAAAATCCGGGCCCTGATTATAACTAATATTGGGATGATATATTTCAGTCATTTTATGTATAGATATGCGTTGTCTGTTTTTAAATTAGGTTTAAAATTAATTCTTAGTCAAATGAAATGTTAAACTTAATCTAGTTTTATGTAGATCGCCCTCAAGAAGGCTGATTCGATAAGCGAGTAAATGCTCTTCAAATAAAATATATGGAGCTCAAACAGAATATTTTTAAAATATCTCATAACAATAATTTGCTATCCCTAAATTATGTTTAAAAATATGTTCCATATTCGTGTTCACATTTCTACCTGGAAGCCATTACCAACCGTGGTAGTTGAGAGGTTTAAAAGGCGTTAGAATCTTAGTTAATTTGTCCACCGTTGATGAGGTCCGAGTCATGTGACTTTATTTCATATAGGACTACTCTTGTTGCCAAGCTAGTGAGTTCTTGATGTTTCATAAAATACTACTATTGTCACCAAGCTGATGAATTCTTGATGTTTCATAAAATACTACTCTTGTCACCAAGTTGATGAATTCTTGATGTTTCATAAAATACTACTCTTGTTGCCAAGCTGATGAATTCTTGATGTTTCATAAAATACTACTCTTGTTGCCAAGCTGATGAATTCTTGATGTTTCATAAAATACTACTCTTGTTGCCAAGCTGATGAATTCTTGATGTTTCATAAAATACTACTCTTGTCACCAAGCTGGTGAATTCTTGATGTTTCATAAAATACTACGCTTTTTGCCAAGCTAGTAAATTCTTGGTGTTTTGTCCGTGACTATTTTTGTTGCCATTCTATAAAGTCTCATTTTTTTACTTTGTATATTTTTAAAGGTTAAGTAGGCAATTTTAAGTTAGCTTGCAATGTTTAGTACATAGCATCCATAGTCAATAGAAAAGTGTGAGCTCATCAGCTACATGATTATATCAATAGTCTGTGACGAACGTGCGAGATTGTCAGCTACTCAAAGCGGACAGAAACATCTTCACATAAATCCTATTCACAAATAGTTATGAATGTATTTCTGATAGTTCCATTTAATTGACAATCTCACACGTCTAACACAGATTGCTTTAAGATAGTGAATTATGTATAACTCTAGTACGAAATACTCGGTATAATTCAGAGTTAAGATCGATAGCACGTTAAACCAAAAAACCTGGTCTCAGTACCCATTTCCAAGTGAAGTTTTTAACATATATTTTAAAACTCAATGTAGCTATAGAAAGTTATTCTATAATGATGAATAATAATTGACCAAATATGTTTAGTGTATTTTTGAATTATAAATGGTTCGTAATTAAAATCCTCTTATTGTTTTTTTTTTTTAATTTACGACCCAATTTTATCGTCGTGTTGAGTAAGCAGTGTCAAATTAATCTCGTTTTTCCAATATTTATACTTATTTTGGTAGACATAATATTACAAATGATATGTTTGTGTTCCACTTTAAAAGAATGAACCGCACAGCAAGACCAGCCACTCTGCTAATAAAACAATGGTTTCTACGTTCTGTGTTCCCATTTCATAAGCGCCTTGTTTTGAGAGCTTTGTCGAATCCACTGGTCTAGATACCGTGAACTCCTCCAGTATTATACATACGAATACATACACACACCAATGTGAGTCACACAGATTGGGTCAATTGGGTCCACACACATTGTAGAGAGATTAATCTGTGTGAAGTAGGTCGTTCCTATTCTTTATTATATATCACAATACGCCAACTTTTGTTTTTAATTATCAACAAATCCAGCATAAGGTTTTTAACCGAATACAAACGCGCAGCAATGGCCAAGTGGTTGAACTTTATGACCGATAACAAAGAAGCCAGAATTTTAAAATAGACCGGCTCATGAAGAGTGATTCCCAACAGATTTTTTTTCTATGTGGTTTTACCATCCTCTTTCTACGCAAATTAAGATATATTACATTTAACCCACCCTTCATAAACCTATCTAGGCTACCAACCCGTATCCTTTTTTGACTTATCAGAATTGCGTGCTCCTCTTTTCCCGTTTCGATATCAAAATTTACTGTTATTTGAAATTGACAAAAACAGAAAATGGTTGTGAGCATTTTTATTTTCTCAATGCATTTTAAATCCGAATCATCGGATTAAAGTTTGATTTGATTTGGATCCTAGTGATAAAGTTTAATTTCAAACAAGTTGACTTTAACTTAGCCAATTTCGTAATTATTTCACGGAAAACCTATATTGTTGTTGTTAATATGATTAAAGATATCAATATACAATTTTCCTATGTTAGATTTAGTATAGCTACTTATTATTAGTTATTATATTTATGTGATATTTGCACTCACATTAATAAAAATGTGTTCAATGAAAATACTTAAACAAAAAGTTGATAATGGTCATCATTCTTATAATAAACTCTTTTTACATGATCCGGTTATGGTACCTATTCCTTGTATAAAGTCGTTGCTAGCCTTTATACCCACACTGGAGGGCACGCGGACCAAAGCGTCTGTCTTGTGTAGTCTAGTTTGCCGGTGACGGGAGCCCAGGTTGTGTTATTTTCTCCTAAATGGTTTACGACTTTCCTTCACGCAAATGCAGTTACAGTGTATCTAAATTCTACCTTTCCCATTCCTCAAGGTAAGTATGTAGATATCTTGGACGGAAAGTAGGATCTATAGCACAAAAGAAAAATTGTTGTAGAGGGTACTTAATTTTTTTTTATGAGCCCCGGTCTTTCCGTACAGGGCCACTCAGCATTAACCCTTCTGGTCTTTGGTAAACAATATTTTTTTTAATCGAACTTTTTGACTATCGTGGCTGGTGTTATTTCCTTTGATTTGTTTCTGATGTGCCCGTCTTCCCCCTCCCCTCTCGCCAAACCCCACGAGAAGTGACCACAAGAACCCCGTCTGGAATACTTCACGTTACGTTTTCTTATTTAAATTTTTAAGTTCAAGGACAGAGTTGTCGCGACCCCGCCCATCTCGGCGGGTCACACAGAACAATGCGGTCAGGAGGAAGAAAGAGAGATATAAATTCGTGATTCGTGCGTGCACGCGTGAAATGAACCGTGCGTAGGACGAGGCGAAAAGGAAGAGAACGCATAAAAATCAAGCCCACGCCTATATCCTGAAATAAGTTGTGAGTCAGCCTGACTAGGTTTCACCTGTTTGTATTCCTTTAATTGGCATTTTTTTACATTACATCATTTACAATGTTATAGTCCGCATCGGTGAACATGAGGATTATGCTTCAAGCCTGTCTAATCTGGTTTTCCAGACTAGGAGTTTGAGGTTCAAATCCCGGTCGGATGTAATGTGGTTATTTTTTACTAAATGGTCTCCCACTTTTCCGCCAATCACTGTAACTGATCTGGAACAAAGTCCAAGCCCAAACAAACATACACTAAGCCTGAGTCGGATAAAACTAGAGATTCACATTTTCAGCTAAATATTTCAGAACATAGAAATATAGGGGCTTAAATTTATATAATGTTGATATTTTTTAGCACCACGTCTTACTGCCCGTTCGGGTTGTACGCATATGTACTAATTATGATAATGTGTTAGTGATTAGGAAGGTTGAATTTAAAGGAAGTGTCTCCACATTTGCGGGGAGGGAGAGTGGAACACCCATTTAGGGAAAACCACACTCATTAGGCTATATCCGGCCACCGGGATCGAACCCCGTCATGTACTGCCAGAGTAATGCCTTAGAGTCCAACTGGCTGCTGAAGCAGGTTGTCAGGAGACCGAGGTACGCCCGACTTGAGTAATACTTGTTCATTCTATCACCAAGCGCTGTTGTTAAGTGAGAGAATATAACTAGAATCTCTATTATTGCTTTATTTGAACTTATTTATTAATGTTTCTGGTGTTTACGTATGTAGCATAAATTACCGAAGAGTAAACTTACTTGGGATATCTCAAATCTCCATTGAAAAAAATATCGGAAAAATTAAAAGAAATTTTCAAAACTGAAAATTTTCAATTTTACATCTCTTGCTATACCATGGGTTGTCTTACTTTATTTTGTATTTATTTATTTGTGGTATTTAGCATGCCCTTTTTTAACCAATTTTCCCGGGAAATGTATTTTCACAAAGCTTCCAGGGTTCTTTTACATGCCATAATCGACATGGGGCCTTGAATTCCCCCACAAAGGAAGATACGGATTTTTACCGCTTAAGGGAAATCCATCAACCCTGGATGGATTTGAACCCGCGAACATCGGGTCCTGAGTTAAGCATTTTACTACAAGACCACCAAGGTCAACTCCAGCTCTACTTGCACGCTTTATTACTGAGGGGATATTTTATATTTTGGTTAGTGATACGCCTCTAGGCCAGTGTGTTGATTGAAGTTAACCAATTTAAGCCGACAAGTTAGTGAACGTGAATGGCAAAGAAACACACCATCGTTCCCCTTAAGAAAGATTTGTAAACAACTTTGAGAAAGAAAATAACATCACTGGATACATCTGGGAATCAACCCGTGACTTTCCATGAGGTTACACTAACCTAACCGATTCTTCCGTGGTAGCTCTGGTGTTTATCGATTGTAGCGCTCAGGCGGTGTAATGCTGGAGTTTCATGTGTTGGCTTTGTCTTAGCATGTTATTTTCTTTTATTACTACTTTTAACATTAGATTTATTAACAGCTTAATAACAGGGAGGAGGGATAAGGTAGTCGTTTGGATAGAATGCACCCGCACTAGCGAGGCGAGTGAATTGGAAAACCCCTCTCAGTGCACTCGGTCGTGATTCGAACCTAGATCTCTCCGTCACAGGAAATTGAGTTTATTGTACGTCTGACCACAAGTGTAGGTTAATTTAAGTAGATCACTTTGCATGATATTTATATTTTTTCGCTCATCACAAGGGTTGCCCACATCTTTATATATATATATATATATATATATATATATATATGAGGAAGAGAAGGGTAGGTTATAGGACATGTATCCACATTAGCGTAGAGAGAGAGGATGAGAAAACCTCAGTGAAAATCATGTGGAAGTGCTACTGAAGGGTATTTTAATTCATGCTTTTCCACTTTCCCTCCAAACAAATACATGCTATTTATCCCCCCCCCCCTCATTCGTACGTCATCAGTGTAGATATTATATAAGACACACACAAAGCACGTGTAAACCCCTTCAGGACCCAAACCCCAACCTTCCTGTAAACGGTGAGCATTCGAAATGCGAAACTAGCACCTTAATCCGCATGTGACGTTACAATTAGTTTTATCTTGAGGTCTGCCCACCAATAATGACGTCTCGAATATTCCCCGAGCGGAAAGTATTACCTTGCCCACGTAACTGATGAGATTCCTCGAGACCCGGTGAACCCGGTCCGGGTTGGACTCCTGCAACGGTATCGAATATTGGCTTCAATTCAGTTGGGCTGACGTCCAAGGCTTTCGTTGGGTCTACGGATTAATCTACGGGCAAAGGCTGGCTTGAGGTTCTTGGGGACTTCCCTACACCGTCCTTCCTTTTTTATTTCCCTCCACTACACATACGTTTTACTTTCTCTCAATCCCTCGGAGAGAGAAGTATTGTGATCGGCAAAATATTTAACGCTCCCTAAAACAGAAAAAATTGTTTTCTCGGTGCCGTTTGTCTGTCTATATCTCGGCTTGGAGCCAAAACCACTTTACCGATCGGGCTGAAAATTTGTATCCAGCGTGTTTACATGGTTCCCCGTTGTTGTTGTTTTTTAATTTGATATACAACCCTAAAATTAAGGCTGGTTTACTGAGGGCAAAGAGATTTTTTTTAAACGTTTATAGACACTGTTTAATATCACAAAGAAAATGGCAACTCTCATTTTACCCTGAAAATTACTTTAAAGATATTTTAATAAACGGAAATTTCCAATTTTCTTAATTTCTCCGCGACTATTTGAGATAATAAATAACTTACCATTGTAAAGTTTTAAAACTATTAAAACTCCTTTATTTAAATATGAAATATCAAAAAGAAATTGATTATTATGCTCTTGGTGGAGAGGGATGTTCCTATTTTCTCATTGTCTGTAATGGTGTGTAATATTTTAATTTTATACTCTTTGGTGGAATGTTTCTGAAATAATTTAGTCCTATATCATTTCTTTTCTAAAATCTTACAAGTTTTTAGTAAATGTCTCTAGTTTATGATAAATAAAGAGAAAGTATGTGGGGTGCACTGTACCATTTACTTAGTTTTTCTACCCATCCGAATTATGCAAACGTAAACTACGTTAATGGGACAGGGATGAGGAAGTCAGAATTTATAGGAACGTTCTCGCATTCGCATGGATGGTGGGTGAGAAACTTTACAGGAAATCCCACCCTTAGGACACCCGAACGGAATTCGAGCTCCAACCTCCCCGTAACCAGTAAATCAGAGTAGATGGGTCTAAGATTTAGCCCGCGTCCCCACCGAAGCTTTTTTTTTAGTTGATGCTATGATTTAACAGTACCTTCAACATCAAGGTTATACAAAAGTTTGTTTAATGTATAGAGATTATTAGTGTAACTTAGTACAAATGCTCCCGCATTAGTATGAAGAGAATATGGGAAATCCACATATGTCAGTGTATCTGGCCGATACTTTAACTTCAATCCACCTATCACCAGAAATCTAGTCTCATCTAGTATAAATTCTCTGCCCAGTGGTGTGATTTAAAAAAATATAAATAGTAAACTAATAAACTAATAAATAGTAAACTGTTTCATTTTCGAATATATGCTGTGGACTTAGTTGTGTTTCTGGTCCATTAAAAATATATAATATCATTTGTAACAATCTAATTATCTCTTAATTTTTTGTCCAGCTCCTTAGATAAATCTGTAGGACGTCTGCTTATCAAGGCATAGGTATATGATTAAATTCCCAGTCCTGCCAAAAATGTGGGTTTAATGAGACAATCCCTTTCACACTAATTAACGACCAGTGGACTGGATGTTTTGTCTGTTCAAGAGTTAAGTTAATAAGTGGTTTAGAAGGGATGTAATTGGTTCAGTAAAAAAAAAAAGTAGTTGAACTCTTTGATTAAAAAAATATATTTCTGAGCTCTAGATTAACAAAGAAAAACTCAAAAAGTCTGAACTAATGCTCGGTTTTACTACAAACACTGTGATTTCGACAAGAAAGTAAAGTGACTCAGCAATTCTTCTCCTGGGTATATAAATTAATTCAGAGCCTTTACGAATATATTATCTTTCCTCGTGATTCAATGATCTGAGATTTTTGCCAGAAAATGTTTTTCCCTATTCAGAAACCCATGGGGACCGGCACAAACCCTGTCTTAGCAAGGAAAATTCCTTCACCTCTGACAAGACATCTTGTGAATGTGGGGAACGCCAGGCCTCCACCATGGTTCAGATTCCACGTTTAACTGTAGGTCCTCCATTTCAGCTCACAATCACTCTACCATTACACATTAGCGTAAGTGCGTATAACCCGAACGGGTAGTAAGACGCGGTGCTAATAATAATAATAATAATAATAATAATAATAATAATAATAAGCAAGGAAGAATAAGTTGTCAATAAGTCAAAAATGACGGATAAAATTTAAGGAATAAATACTCAGAATTTTAATTTTGATCAACGTTGATATTATTTCCCGCTTGCATTCCTCTATAACTCGGTAGACCCGGCAATAGGAAGAATCTAGAAGTTGTCCGCAAGAACTCCTGTTGACACTCGTCTCGGGGGACCAGCTCAATATTCCCTTACACCAAAATATTACAATGTCCCAGAGAAAGTATAAAAGGACTCGACGAACGAAAAGGAACAGATAAGGCAAGGTTATCGAGGCGTTGGCCGAGATTCGGAGGCAACCAGCGTTGCACAAACACTACAATGAACCATTTTTCAAGGTCTTTCTCCGACTAGTATTCTCGCTAATCAAATATGGTGGAAATTACAGGCATACTTTTACGTGTGGTTACTAACATTGCCTCATTCCAGAACAACGTGGTTTACTTTTGGTGAACGGTTAAGGAAAATATTTTCCCACATTTTGGGTATTTCTTATGAGATCGGTAGTTCTGAAGCTTCAAACCCTCTAAAACAATCCATAATCATGCTAGCAATACTGTTGTGATCCTTTTAATATATATATATATATATGTATATATATATGTATATATATATATGTATATATATGTATATTATTTGTTTAAGGAGGACCAAACGTATATATGTCTAACATTTAGCAAGATATCAGAGCTTCCACATTTCATGTTAAGCGTCGTTGAAAATCAGCTTTACATTTTAAAAAAATCATGTAGAATTGTCTATTCTATTGCGACTTGTTTATACCTTTCAGTACCATTTTGGCGTGAGAAATATTGTTTAATATCAGACCTCAACTCAAATAACACAAGGTTTCACAACGCCTCAAAGTCTTTAGCGCTCTTTTAGGCTTCCCATTTAAGGTGCGGCAGAAGGGAGCGCGAGTAATTTTACAGTTTTTGATAATTCAAATACATAAAAATGCACATAGGTTTGCAATGAAATAAATTAAAAAGGGGAATTAGTAATAAATGTTAACACTAAGTCGATATACAATTGAAAAAAGTCCCGTAGCTTATGTAAACCACCATTATTTTAAAAAAATGTTCTTCACTAATTAAACACCCTATAACATTAGCCCTAATCTTTAGTTTACTTTTTTAAATCACCATAAATATATTTATTTACCTAATGAGCTTATAGGAATAAAATATTTAAGAGTGTCTTAGAAATAAACAGAAACAATATATCTGTTGACATTATTTATTTGACATCTTTTCTAATCAAAAGAGGAGTGGTAATTTACACTCAAAGCTCCTCAATGTGTTGATTCATGTAAAGTTATTTTTTTGTAATGAGAAGAACAATATGCAGATTTTTTTAAAAAACATACAAGTTAGCACAAATAGCTATTTGGCATTTTAGTAAGGTTTTCCCTGGCTCCTTTAAAGAGCACAACACCCTAGATAAGGCCCTGCTCGGCGTTCTTCGACTTTAGTTTTTAACTCATTGCCTTACTAGCCGTTCGGGCTATACACATTTAATCCCACTAATAGTAGGTGTGATGAAGGTATAATGTAGGTGAAATGTGCCTGTACTAGTATACCGAAATAAAAGGATAACATTTAGGAAAAATACCTCGAGAATGACCGGCTGCGAATTGAACCCCTATCTCCCTGTTGCCAGTAGGCTAGTAAATTCCATTCACCGTAGGAATTGACTTCTGAAAGGCCTTTTTTCCCTACCATAAATCTACTATATAGTAGGATATTGGTAGGAAAAAAGACCTTTCAGAGAGTAATTCATACCGTGAATGAGTAAGCTGCTCACTAGTGCAGCCATAAATGATTTTAGTTGAGATTGTTATTCCTATTCTCGAACAATATTTTGTTTTGTATTTGTGGTGCTATCTTTATACTTTAGCATTCAATCATATAATAATGCTAGCAGTTTGGTCAACTTCACTGGTCTTGGAGTAAAGTGCTCGCCTCAAGACACGGTGTTCGTGGGTTAAAACCCCGCCGGTGTCAAAGTATTTCTTTCGAGTGATAACAATTCATAGCAAAAATTCTTTTGGAGGGAAAATAAAGCCATTGGTCCCATGTCAGTTGTGGTATGTGATAAAACCCTGTAAGGTTTGTGAAAATACCTTTCCCGGCAAAATTGTTAGGCCCTTTATATCTCACTCATTCAAATTCTCGTGTGCTTATATAATCATTTGGTTTAGAAAGAGCACGTTAAATACAACAAATAAATAAAACTAGTAGTTTGACCCATTCCTTATCCACGCAATAAAAATTCAAATGATATCAAAATAAGATCCAAGTAAAATATATATTTATAGTAAGCGTATCCGCTTTTGCGCGAGGGAAGCGTGAATAAACACTTAAGGAAGAACAGCCCTCGGTCCACGTGGCTGAGATTTGAACCCGGAACTTCCAGCTAAGAGCAAACCAAACATGATCCTGAAACTTACCTGGCGCACCCAACGATTTAGATCCATTGAATATTTGTTAGATAAATATCTCTTTAAATATTTATTAGTGTTGTGAGCTATGAAAACATTTTCTTACGAACTTAATAGTTCTAGTTCCTACGTTGTATGAAATAAACTAATAATATTTCTAATGAAAAGTTATAAATGAGAAAACATGTGTTTTATTATTATTATTATTATTATTATTATTAAACTATTAGGATTGAAGATGTATATATTGTTAGCTAATCTAAATACTTGTTTCATACTCGATATAGATCGAATTTAAATTCCAACACTTAGCGAGGAATAGCTATTTCATTTATTTGTTTGGAGTTTTGTTTCAAGTTTTTACCCCAAAACTTTATTTTCTTTACTTTAGAGGGTGGTGGTCTTTTGTTTCCCATGGGCACTGTTTTAATTATATTATTATTATTATCATCATCCGTTCGGGTTATACACACTTACGCTAATGTGCAATGGTAGGGTGATTTTGAGATTAAATGGAGGACCTACAGTTTAACGTGGGATCCGAACCACTGTGTAGGCCTGGAATTCCACACATTCACAAGTTTTGACTAATATACGTCTTTTCAGAGGTGAAGGAAGGGTTTGGCAATAAGATAAATATGTGCCGGGACCGAGGATTGAAACCCTGACCCCCAACACACAAGTCTCAAACTAGTTTGCTTAGTGAAACTTGGTAAACTTGTTTGAAACTATCACAAATATATCAATACAAATACAAAAAAAAATATTCACACATGGACTAAATATAGAAAATAATAATACTTAAAATGTATTGCATTGATTTGTGTATTTGTATTCAATAAGTACATAACAAGAGCTAGGGCTCAGTCTATAGTATTAAACGCACTGTATTTGATGATGATGATGATGATGATGATGATGATGATGATAATAATAATAATAATAATAATAATAATGGCGTGTCTGGGTAACNATATATATATATATATATATATATATCTGTGTGCAGAAAGATCAGCCAGTAGGCTTACTAATGTACCGTTGCCCACGAGACCCCTGAATGTACTAATAGAACATCCTTTTCGTGGAAGCTCTTTCCATGTACCGATGAGATGAGGTGTTGATGATAGTGAATTTGATGGGGTGAAGCGAAGGAAGATCTTAAACCTAACCTAAGCCTAGCTAACCCAAACCCTGATCAACATGGAAAATACTTCCCTTTCGAGAAAAATCCCCCGGCACCAGCCGGGATTCGAACCTGGGACCACTAGTTCAGCATCCAAGGGCCCTTACCACTATACCACGAGGCCGGTTACAGTCTTTGATCAAGATAGTTTTTAAATTGTGTTTTGATGTAGTGTATGTAATATTTGTATCCAATAAGTAAATATTCTGGATCTATGGCTGAGTATTGTCTTAGATTAAGTTAGTTTGTAAATCGTTTTCTGATATAGTGTATATAGTATTTGTAGCTAGTAAGTAAATATTTAGGGCTAGGGGGTGAGTGTATAATATTAGACGTGTTGTCCTATAGGTCAACTTGGTTTGTGAGTCGTGTACTGATATAACCTAAATGTTTAAAAAAGTACATAAAAATACACCCATACAAATATAATTGTTACTCACTGTTAGGTCCTTTAGAACTAAAACAGTACCATAGTTACTCGATTTTTTACCCGAGAATTTTGAATACTAAATTAAATGTTATTTTATGGCTACATTTCAATTAAAATACTAACTTTAGGAAGCACGTGAACCATTATTAGGAAGCACAAGGGATGAAAGCGTTACAAATCAAAGTGTAATTATCGATGAACAATAAATTGTAAAGTTAGTCGGCGTCACGTGATGGTACCACGTGCGTTCTCATGACGTCATGGTTCATGTGACCCACGTGATGTCACAACCGACTGCACGGGCTCGTTACATTTACTGGGAGGTGATATGGCATCCATTCTCATTTTAAATCAAATGATTACAATTTAAAATAATTATTTCAATGGTAGACCAATTAGTAATTAATTAATGGGGTTTTTAATTAGTAAAAAATATTGTAATGTAGATATAGTTATTTTTGTAAAATCTGTTCGATACAGAACTTCCAAAAGTGGCTTAAAGCAACACACCCTTTATGACAAAGCCATATTTTCCAATACTCGATAATAATGGTAGTAATAATAATTCCAACAGCGCACTGTTAGAATATTCAATTACGTTTATCGTACTAAGAGGCCCCTAAAATGTGTCGACATAAACTGATACCCCCACCCTCTCCACTGGAAAGAATAAGCCATAAATTTAAGAAACGCCCCGCCCCTTCTTCCCCTTTTTCTAGATTTGTTTCCCTATCTTTGATATTCTCGAATATTGATTATTTTCAACAAAATTCCAGGCGAAGACCACTTAAAATAACTTCTATACTAACGTCTATAGAAACCAAATTTTCAAATACTAGGCGGGAGAGGACCACTTCAAATAGTTTTGAATCATCTAATTTGAAAAAAAAAATACAGTTGAGAACCACTGTAAATAGTTTTATGGGCATATTTGCCGTCTTTTGTCATATAGAGACATTCTTTTTAACCAAGTAAGGACCAATCCAAATATCTTCTAGAGCCGGTGGTGGGAGTAACCCTGTCGCCAATCACCACAAATGATAAATTGACCATAAAAGTATGACGAATTATAGTTTGTCAGCTCTTACAGTAAAATAAACTTTTTACTTATGGCGTGTGCTGGTTGTAACTTGATATTTCCTGCATATCATTGGAAGCATTCCATTGCGAAATCGCCGAAGGAATGTTGGCTTAGAAAGAGCGAAAATAAAAGTTTTTATTTTACATTCGACATTGAAAAAATGTAGTTGTACTAATGTTTTTTTAATACGCGTTCATAGCATATCTGTAAAAATAAACAGCCATAGATAATATCATTAGACGTATGAATACATGAAATACATATAGAACATTTTTTAAATATCAGATGCCACCATTTCTGCCTTCTTTATTTTTGTTTTATAATATATGATTCATTTCCTTATTCATGAACATTTTCTTCCTTTATTATGTCAAAATTAAGTTTGTTTTACATGTCTTACGTGACTTAAATTAGATAAATATTTTATACTAAGGTTGTGTTTGTGATTTTTACCATTTCTAAATGCCAGCACACCACAAAATAACCAAACAATACCACGTCCAATACACGACGAGGCTATACACAATTAGCTTCTTTAATGGTGTGGGGCTATAGAAGGTGTACTTTAGAAGAAAAGTATCCTCATTTAGGTGGAGAAATAATTTTAAAAAATGTTTGTGAATAATTAACCTTTGTATAAAGACCGGGATTTAAAATCCGACTTATACGCAACCATAAAACTACACTAGATGAGCGTGGCATTTAGTCCGCATACCCAGCGATGAGGGTTGGATATAAATTCAGATTGATTATGGACAACTATCTAAAATTGGATATTTATCTTACAGCCGGTAGTGATTATCAATTAATTAAGCTTTCTATCCAAGGAGATAGAACAAAGCAAAATAACTTGAAGGAAATGCATCAGCATCCTCCTGATAAGAGGATAGGAAGAAAAAATGATAGAACACAGCCCCTAATTCAACACGGTGGAAACTAAAAGCGCTAATATTTCTATTATCTTACTACTCATTAGTTAATAAAACTTTTTTAAGTGTGATTGAGAGCATACTCGTTGAACGACTAATTACACCAAGAGATCGCTTCTTCGTGAATAAAACTGATATTACTAATGAATATCTCCCCACCAGGCTGGCTAGTGTTATTCAAACCTAGTTTATGTTTCTGTGGTGATTACTTATCTTTCCTTTTCTCTTTCTTCACTCTCCCAACCAACAGATGACCTTGAAAGTAAGGAAAACGTGTTCTTTGATTGTACTGGGGGGAAATTATTTCGAAGGGTGCATTTTTAAAAACTATTATGTTGTTTTTCATCATATCTTTATGCATTTAAAAAGAAGACGAATATTCCACATAATTTTAATTTTGTACATTTCAACACCAGGGTTAATCCCGACTAGCTTGGAGAAAGGAAAAGAAAGACACAGTGATAGCTATCATATTATTAGAAAATTGTCCTAATACACCAGGCTGAGATTTAAACCCTCGACTTTCCCCTTTCAAGGAAATGTTGTATATTTCCAGACTGCCTTATACCGCGTGGTTACCCATGAAGGTTATACAATTACATTCTTTTTAAGATACATCTTTGGCAAAATATTAGAAATCTGATTGATACCTGATAGTCAGACTATCCCCATACTTACCCTATTGAAGTAAGAAAGAGAAAGGTATTATTTATAGAAAATGTCACGTGGAGAAGGAATGAAGCTATCCGGGAAAGAGTGGGAGTACAGAGAGTACATGAGATAGTAGAGGAAGCAAGACTGTGGTGGTATGGGCATGTAATGAGGATGGAGGAGAGGGTGCAAAAGAAAATGATCTAAGTGAAGTGTATAGGGGAAAAGACCACAAGGGAGGCCAAGAAAGAGACTAGAGAAGCAGTCTTACTACCCGTTCGGGTTATACGCTTTAAATAGTAATTACTCTAATGGATTAGGAATTGGGAAGGTTGAATTAGAGGAAGTGAACCTGCATTTGCGTGGAGGGAAAGTGGAAAACCATTTAGGAAAAACCACCCCCAGTTCACCCGACCGAGATTCGACACGACACGCGCGTTAGCCAACTACACCACCGAGGTGGGTAGCAGATAACAAAAAGTGTGCAAGTGGGAGGATAAGAATGGAAGCAATTAAAGGAGGAAGAATGGTGGAATTATAGATGAAGATGGAGGCATGTAACGTCCCAACTTGTAGACCCTATTTTGTTTCGAAAAAGAAGGATGATATTGAAGTTTAGTTATTTTATTTGCATTTTATATTTAAATTCGGTAATTCTCTCTATTTTATAATATTAGTTTGAATTATTAATTTGCATTTTAGAATATTTAAGCCCTGCAAGTAGTTTGGAAGGCAATATATTTATTTTATTTTAAATGTGCTTACTTGGTGCGTTGGACGATGAAACCAAAACGGAAAGAGCTGATTTTGCACTTAATTTCAGTTCTTAGAGAAATACACCTTTTCCTTAGTACGGAGTGGTTGCATTGTCCAGCCAACCAGAAAGCCAGGATTCAAACCACTCGCTTGTGATAGGTTTAGATTGTCAGTCCCTTCTGGTGCAATAGTCGATGTGATCAGAATTTGAAAACGACGCGAGGGAGAAACAAACTCTTGACTGTTACACCAGGAGGAGACGTGCGGTGACTGGGGTGGCGACAGGACGTTTGTGTTGCTTGTCGCCACATATTTAATTATGATATCGTGTACAGTGACTGGCGTAGGGAAGCGTCAATTGTACAAGCTGAAGTTGTAAAGTGTTATAGTAATAACGTATAAAGGAACACGTTCTAATAATAAATTATTATAAAAGTGATCAAAGTATATTTATTGTATAAGTGGGAATTTCCTTATATGATAATCACGTCGATAAGAGAAGCTGAGATAGCCAGGGACAAATGTTAAGATTATAAGTCGTCTTTTCGTAGTGTTTTATAATTGACGACCCGTCGAGGGGCTCCTTAAGGTGTTCCTCAGTCGGCGCCCATCGAGGGGATTTTCTTGAATTCTTCAATTGGCTACCCAACGCGGGGTCTTAAGAATTCTTCAGGCATTTGACTAAACAGACCATGTCACAGGCTGGAAACAGTTGATGATAATGGTGAAGATGTATTCATTTTTGTGGGAAGGGAGAATGAGAAAACCATTTAGGAAAAAAAAACTTTAATACATTTCAACCATCCTGTCACCGGTAGACCCCAAAATACTAAAATTGCACCTTTGTAATCATAGCCACCGGCGTGAGACATGTTAATATAATATATATTAAAAAAATACCGTTATGATGTTTAAAGTCTATAATTATTTATGTTAATAAGTGAGTTGACATAAAAGTGAGCCGTACAGAGGGGCATGTGGACAAAGATGCAAGTCTCGTCTAGTTTAGTTTTCCAGTGACGGGTAGGTCGGGGTTCGAAACCCAGAGGGTTGTAATGAAGTGTGCTTTGCATCATTTTGTCTTGTTCTCCTTCCACAGTAATGCTGTTAAACTTTTTTTAATTCCTACCTTACTAATATCTTTATATCTTAAAAGGGTGACCTGATGGTCTAGGAGTAAGGTGTTGGACTTCTGTACTGGGGCTCCCGGGCTCAATCCTCAGTCCCGGCACAAATTTATCTGATTGCCAAACCCTTCCTTCACCTCTGACAATACATGTATTAATCACAGCTTGTGAATGTGTGGAATGCCAGGCCTCCACCATGGTTCGGATCCCAAGTTAGACTGTAAGTCCTCCATTTCATCTCACAATCACATTACCATTACCCTACCATTACACATTAGCGAAAGTGCGTATAACCCGAACGGGTAGTAAGACGCGGTGCTAATAATAATAATAATATATCTGAAAAATATGCAGATAGCTCGGACGGGAAATAAGACGTGTAGCACAAGGTGCTGTGGTGGGTGATCTCAGACAGGGTGCTCAAGGTTGTGCCTCAGTTTATCCACCACTAGTTCACTTTCACTATCGCAGCATGCGACGTGTTACGTCCAAACCCACCCCACCACGTGGCATTCCTTGGAACTAGACGCGTGAAGCGCACTCCCGCTCAGACAGTGTTGCGTGCGGACCGTCGTGGAGATTTGCGTGCCGTGCGACGATATCTGACGTCCGCGAGGAAGTGATACACTTTCTCTCCGCCTCCCGTGCCCGGTTGTGTAATATAAGCAGCGCATGAGAACACTTCATTTGTTTATAGCCACTTCCACAGTTCCTGGCTCAACCTAGAACCAAAGACCCGTACTCCCGGAAAGGTTGCTCGAAAGCCTAGCTGACACTGGCTCGGTTACAGATGAAGCTTACAAATATATTTAATGTTTCTACAATGGTTTATCCTGCGAATTAGGAAATGCCTAGGGTCTATGGCTTGTTGTGTAGACGTACTTTTAGGGTTAAGTTAGTTTGTAAGTCGTGTGCTGATAAAATATTTTGTATACGGGTCCAGATGGCTATCAAATTAGTAAATATTTGGGGGCAGGATGAATTTCTTAATTAATTAAAATATAAATCCCTCATATTTCCCCAGGAGTAATACAATAGCCTAGATGTAATTCGATTAGCGCTTAATATATTAATTTTAGAATATCAAATGCAACATATTGTTTTAGTATACATAAAGTTACCATTTCCGCTCTTGGCTTCCTACTCATTGTGTCTAGTCCATTTAATATTAGAATCAATCATTAGCCCAAGATAATTATGTCTCAGTTTGCGTAAATGTTGAACAATTACACGGTTTCATATTATGTAAACAATCTAAGCAATGAACTTTTTTTATAACTAATTTATACTTTATAACATGCAGTAGTATGATATAGATTATTTGAGTTTTTAAATGTTAGTTATTAATTTACTGTCGTGGATCCAGTTTTGTACCCTGTTAAAAGTCTTCCTGCAACATTTGCTTAACTTTATCTGCATTAGTAGTAGTATAAGTAGTAGTATTAGTAGAAGTAGTAATAGCAGTAGTAGTAGAGCTAGCCTTCCTCGAACAAAGTACGCCAATTATAACAGGGGGTACAGAATATGATGATTGGGGATTGTTTCGGTGGTTTTGAAGCTTAGGAACTACCATTGCCACGAAAACTACAGCAATGTGAGGATAATATTTCCCTTCAAGTAGGTGGCGCCCTTAGATACGGTTTGTATAACTATGGTGACCAAGTTTTTTATTTATTTTTTTAGAAAAAATAGGACAGAAAAAAAATATCAGAGGCAGCTTTTTTTTACTTTCTACATGTTGGGAAAATAGTGTTTGTGTTTTTAAAAAAGAGAAAAATAGACTAGATAGAGGAAGAGAGAGCAATATTGAAACACAACACTACTTAAAAAATTCTCAAAGATGATGTTCCTTGCGATGGCACTGTTCAGTTCAAAGTATTATTTTATATATCCACAAAAAGAATTAGGCTATTTTTGGAAATATTTAGTTAAAAACCATTATTTATTGGTGTACGACCATCTTTTACCTATACCGCGTCTTACTAACCGCTTTAAATGTATAATATGAGTATGTACAACTAACGCTACCCGTTTGGGCTATACGCATTTTAATTACGTTAATAGGGAATAGATGAGGAAGGAAGAATATAGAGAAAATATACCCGTATTGTGTGTTTTTAAAACTATTTAGAAAAATAAACTCGGTACACTCTTACTTGTACAACTACGTACCAAATTGCGTGCCCATCATTGCAGGTGTAATTTAAATATAATAGAACCTATTTAAGTAGGTAACTAAGATTATAAGGTATATTAAATTTGAAGACTTTAATAGACTTTAGCCCTCCTAGGAAATAAATATGTTGGTAGCTGTTTTGGGGGGGAGCGGCTTTAATGTATCTACGTAGGAACGCAACAAAAAACATCACTGGATAAGAGCGGGTGTTTAGTGTTCATCTCTAAAATGTAAGGTATCATTCCACAGGCGTGTAAGATAAAAAGAAAGTGGGTAGAGAGAGACCACTGGTCTAACCAACTGAACTGCTGGGCGCAGAAAAAACGAAACCGTCTGAATAGCGTATCAATGAGAGTTTAAAAAAAACTATAAGACATAGAAAGTTTGTTTGCTTCAAACAAAAGGGTAAATTTGAAAGTGAAAAAAATTTACGGCATTGGCAATTTCTCTTCAAAATCTAGTAGTGTGTGCTTGGATAAAATATGAAACCCTTGATACATTATTGATGGGGTGTATATTTTACTCATTCTAAAAGGTATACAGTAGCCCCATGGCTTCTTTGGTGCTGACTGACAGCTCACAGCTGACTGATGACGGCTTTGAAAAGTTACCAGACCAAATTATGTACTCCTACGCCGAACCATATTATCTGCAAAAACGTGTGTTTAGCAGCTGTCACTTCTGATATTTAAAATTTAGGTATTATACCTAAATGTTGACTGTCAAAAGTCAGCTGTGAGCTGTCAGTCAGCATCAAAGAAGCCATGGGGCTACTGTACATTAGTGTTCACAGACAATCTAACTTGTGCACCTTCCATCATATAGTTTGAACTTGCATTTGTGAATATGTCGTATAGGGCGTCAACTTTACAGTATACTTGATTCATAGTGAGGCTCGGATCTCAATAGGGTGCACAGGGGGTGATTTTCCACGTATCACTCATCCTATATTTCCGTTAATGCGGGTTCATGTCCCTTAATACATATTTCAGAATCCTTACACAGTAAGATTAATTTTGGTGTTAAATGAAATCATTAAAAATGTATGCAGTTTGAATTTGAATTAACACGCAGTTTGTTATGTAGAATAGAAGAGAAGAGGATTGTTAAAAGGAAGTGCGCCTGCATTAGCGTGGAAATGAAAAAACGGTGATAATTAATAAATCACATGTGTAAAAGCACCACTCTCATATTTGAACCTTGACCTCCCCGTCACAAGCACTCCAGTCTATTGTATGAATGACGCCTTAGAACTTACGACCACCGATGTGGGTACACCTATTAGTTTTGGGGTAAGGTTATTCCGATTGGTTTGTTAATTACGCGTGCGTTTATGATGATCAAATGGGTGGCTCCCTTTTAAACATTATGCATTTTTCCCGCTCTTCTAACTGCCCCACTGGGCTGTACGCATATTGGTTACGTTAATAGGGTAGGATAATGAAGGTTGAATTTAAAAGAGAAAGAGTAGGAAACCATTTAGGAAAAATCAGGCTGAGTAGACCCGGCTGGGATTCCAACCTTGGTCTCTCCGTCACTGTATAACCAGACTAGACGGTCTTGATATTTATTCCGCGGGTCCACCTATGCGGATCACACGATAAAGTGTGTTCGCTCCAGAACAGATCAAAGGGAGGTGTTACCTTGAGTCTGCAATGTCGGTCGTCTGGCAGACGGTAGAGGCTAAGCGCTGCTTCACAAACAAATTTGTTAACTTAATCCGATCGATTTTTCTTCTGTGTTTATTCGGTCCTTTGTGTATGCGGATACGAAAAGGGGGCAAGGGAGCGGAGGCGAGTTTTTTTTTTTTTTTTTGCCTCTCACCCCCATCTTCCCTCCCCAACACACAATATTTTGACCGAGCTTTCTCTTTCACGTGATTGCCACTCCAGGGCAAGTAAAACAACCCTTATATAAAGTTAACAATAGGGTGTTAAAGAGGAAAGAGTGTGAATAGAAATTTCTCTTACCGGAGTTTCACTTGTATAATATGGTTGGTTTTTTTTATTTATTAGAAACGGTATCTATGGAAATTTAATATTAAAATATTGTTTCAAATTCTTAAATTAATATTTGATAAATTTAAATCAAGACAGATTTAAGTTTTACTAATATATTCATGCTTGGGATACTATTTTATTATCACGAATATGTATTATATTAGCCTACTATAATAATTAAATTAATCAATAGTAACTGATATTTTCCACTTTAAATAAATAGCATTTTCAATCAGAATTAAAAATACTTTATCAACGAAATAAATTGTACGATACAATCGAACATACTTTTTCATATAATCTATTTATAGGTTGTAACAGCAGTTTTAGTAAAATATCCTTGATTAAAATTTCTCCGAAAAATACGTGTCCAGTGTTATTTGTCATATAAAACACCACCCAATATTAATTTGAACAAAATTGCAGTCGTCATTTTTTTTAATTATTATTATTTCAGCATAGTATTTATTCTCTCTAATGGTAATTTCGGCCTTCTCAGTCATATGTAAATTGGTTCAGAAGTTATTTGCATGAAAGATCATTCACTATTAAAATTGATTCACACACTTCATATACATTTTTAGCCCCCTGTGGCATACCTCAGGGTTATAATTTAGGTCCTCTTCTCTTTAATATGTTTATTAATGACATTGGTAAATATTTGAACTCATCTAGCTATTTACTCTTTGCTGATGATGTAAAATTATTTAAAATTATTAATTCTATTGCAGAGTGTACAGAGTTACAAAATGATTTAAATGGTATTCTACAATGGTCTTTTGAAAATGGAATGTCTATTAATAAATCTAAGACCCAATCTATATCTTTTACTAGGAAAACTAATCCTTTCTTTTTTACTTATAAATAGAGCAATAAAATATAGTTTACACCCCTTATATAATTGATCATGGTGTTCTCCTGGATAACTAACTTTTTTTCCACTATCATGTTGACCATGTAATTTCCCAGTCATTGAAATTACTTGGACTTATTAAATTTATTACGTCATCGTTTAAGAAAGTCGACTGTTTTTTATGTCTGTACTAGGCCCTGGTTAGATCTAAGTTATAATATGCCACTGTTGCTTGGAATTACATAACCTTAACTGACTCTCTTAGGTTGGAAAACGTTCGAAGAAAATTTGTCGCTGCGTGCTATGATAAATTCTTTAGTAACCGGATTTTATGATTATGACAGAATTTGAAACCTCTTAGGGCTCCAAAATCTCTTCTCGCGTAGACTTTATTGTGATGCCCTTTTTGTTTTTAATATTTTCAGAAGCAAAATTTCTTGCAAATTTGCCCTTGATCATGTAGGCGTTCATATCCCTTCTCGGGCTTCTCATAATCCAAAATTATTTTTTCTCAATATCTCTTAGAAGGTGAGCCCTATAGGTCATTGTGTCCATTGCGCCAATTCTAGATTTGTCGACTTCTATCATAAAAGAAAAAACTAGACTCAGGAATCCCATATCAATACTTTATAATGTAGAGGTTCTGCCTATAATATTTAAATTTACAATATTCTGATTTATTTGTTGCATATTGTTACTGTCTTTTATCCACGCTTTAGTTTTTTGTTATTATTGCTATTTTTTATTCTTATCATTATTAATTACTTTTTTTCTGTAACTATTCATCATTATATAATATTATTTAGCCATTTTTGTTTATCTTATTTTCTCGTGTAAATATAGGTTCATGTATTTGTGAGGTACTTGTGTACTTTCAGTGCTGGCCTGTTATAGGTCCTACGACTGTTGGCCAGCACTATAATAAAGGAAATGGAAATAATAATAATAATAATAATAATAATAATTATTATTATTATTATTATTATTATTATTATTATTATTATTATTATTATTAGCATCGCGTCTTACTACCCGTTCGGGTTGTACGCACTTAAGATAATATGTAATGGTAGGGTGATTGTGAGATTAAATGGAGGACCTACAGTTTAACGTGGGATCCAAACCACGGTGGAGGCCTGGCATTCCACACAGTTACAAGAATAGTTTTAAATCAGTTTTCGGTAAATAACCTTTACGTATAAGCTAGGGAAATAAAACCAAAACCACGCTTTCTTGTCGGGGTATGATGATATGACACCTAAATATTAAGATTGAACTTGATTCACTGACACTTTTTATCTGTAGCCCCAGGAGAGAGAGAGAGAGAGAGAGAGAAAGAAAGATAATAATTGTAGAATACATTTTTAAAGTTCGGGGACAAATAGACCGTCAAGATCCGGTTACAATACTTTCTCTGAGTGAGAAGGTAAAAACCACTAGAATGTGTATTTTAAAATGTTTGAATCTTTAGAAGTATTTAAATATATTGACTTTGTTTGGATCTAGTAAAACTACTTAAATTTTGAGGTAAATAATTATTTTATTTCAGTTAAATTAATACTGTATAAAAACTAATCATATGTACAAGTTCTAAATAAAAAAATGCAGAAGGGGGTTGGCTATATCTACCGACACGTAAAATATTTTAAAACTAGAAATTACATGTTTCTAAGTCATTTTACTTATACACACACATCTAAAAACTATTTACACAAATAATCCTTTATTGGGTCATTCAAAACATTAATGAAGTAGCTCACACCGATGGGAGCGTGGACAAAGAGTCAGCACCTCGTCTTGTCTGGTTTGCCAGTGACGTAAAGGTCGGAGTTTTTTTTAACACTGCAACTTACTACCTGTTCAAGTTATACTCATATGTACTAATTACGTTAATGAATTAGGGGCGAGTAAGGTTGAATTGAGAGTAAATATAACCACATTTGCGCGGAGAGTTAAAACCATTTTGGGGAAAAACCCTCATTACACCCAACCGGGATTCGAACCCCGATATCCCTGTCATAGGTAGTTTAGTCTAACACAAGAGTGACGCTTTAGACCATGCGGCCACCAAAGCAGGTAAAGTCTGAGTTAAAATCCCAGTTGGGTATACTTGAGGTGTTTTCCACTAGATCGATTCTCATTCACCTTCTAAGCGAATGTGAGTACATTTTTTATAGATCATAACTTCCTAATCACCACCCCATCAAGGTAAATTTGTTGAAAGTTCAGAGGGATATGAAGAACCTTCCTGAAAAAAACATTAAGTACCTATTAAAATCTTGTTTGTCATGCTTACCTCAACTTTGTAAACTTAAGGATGACGTCCCAACATATTTTTTTTGTGTACATAACTAAATGACAGTAAATGTTTCATTTAATTCCGTTTTTAAGATGAATGACTTTATTCGTCAAGGTCACATCATTTCTCTCCTGTCCAGTTGTGAAGGACGTAATTTATTTACCTAACGGCATCAGCCCTGGGTATTTCAATGCCAGGTCCACGTCAATTACTGCCTTATTTTCTCTGTCTCTTTTGTACATTACAGTATTTCCTGGTGAGACGGAAAACAAACACAAAAGCTTGGGACGGTGACAAAACTCGAACATTTAGATAGATGATTAGCTCTATTATGGAGCAAACTCTCACTGGGAGAAAAAGCCATTACTTATTTTTTTAAATAATGAGAGAGTGGTTTTAAATTTAATATCAAAACAGACTAAAGAAACAAGCACAAAATAATAAATACACTTTTATAGGTGGATTTTGGTAGGGGTACAAAATAGGTTACCAACTGGTGGCCCGCAGAATACCCAGAAGTTAAATTCTTCTATTAATTTTACTAAATTTAATTCACAAAATGTTAATGACAAAAAAAAATCCTTAGGCGTAGAATAAAACTAATTTAAAGAAAAAGGAAGAAATGCCTTCCAAGATAAATATATCAGCTTATCATAACGGAATCGAGATACATTTCCGCGAACCCAAATATAAAAAAAAATTGTAACATAGTCAACACCCCGGGTGTTCTTAAAGTATTTAAAATCATTTTAATAAACCACATATTTTAAACCTGCCTTGTCCCGGAAGGAATTTGAGTTTGCGAGCACTGGTTTAAAAAATATAAATATTTTGCCGTCAAGATTGACAGTATTTTTCTATATTCTTAGTATTATTCTACAGGAACGTATACTGTATACCAAAATTTACAGCTGTAGATCACATGACTGGACGTATGAGTATATTAAAATAGTTATAGTCACTTTTGTAAATGAAGATACTGTTTATGGTAACATAGTCCTAATTACAGGTATTATTTTTTCATTAATACGTAAGTAACGATTTAGTTCGCACTGATAGGAACACGGAAAAAGGTGTCAGTATGACCTAGTTTGCCGGTGATGGGGACGTTAGGGTTTGATTCCCGGCAGGATATAATGAGGTCGTCTTCCTTAAAATCTTCCTCTTCTCAACTGCGGGTACAATTCTTCTAAATACCACCTATCGTCTCTGTTTACTAAATGTACAGATGCGGATGACTCGGACTGATAGCAAGAAGGGAAGCACTAGTAAGTATAATTGAATATGAGAGACAGGGATAATAAATAATAGTGTAGTGCGAATATTACGCTTTATACCATTCGGACAATCGCTGCGGATATCTACATACTAACTTCTTATAGTGAAATGACTAACGTATGCTAAATTAATTACAATATATAGTTAATATTGTGTGCATGCATGTGTGTAACTATCATTGGCATTATAACAATAGTTTTCGTAATTAGTTTTTTTTTCCTTATATATACCAAGTATAGATTAAGCATTTTGAGGTCGGAACGAAAATCTACTTACTACATGCCCCAAACTCCTAAAAAGTGTAGTTTGCCATTCTATCTTTCAGTATTTTAAAATGTGTATGTTTTACACCCATAATGTAAATGCCTTTATTTAAATTCTAAGGTATCAACCTAAGGTGAGTTAGTTGTATCTGAATCAGTAGGTAAAGAGGATAATAAAACTATCCCTCAATGCATTCGAGAGGGATTCAAACTTATAACTCCATCCTATTGCGAGCATAGTGCCTTAGACTACGTGACCCCCAGTGCGAGTGTATGTATGTTTCTTAAAACCATACAACCACAAAAAATCAAACAGCTTAGAAAAGTAGTCGCTTTGAAGTAGGCCTATATAGTGTAGTTTGTTTTTTAGCATCGAGTATTTCCACCTGTTCGGGTTATAAGCCTTACATTCTAGTTGAACAACATCTACAGAGTGGTTACTTTCTTGACCTCAATCATGATCTCTATAGCGTTTAAGTGATAGCCTTAAGACGGCGATCAATCAACCCGTAGATACGGTCCAGTTTTCATACAAAGGGCCGGGTCATGTTATCTGCAGCTGTCACTTTTAATATATATATATATATATATATATGTGTGTGTGTGTGTGTGTGTGTAAAGAGAGAGAGAGATTAGCACCGCGTCTTTGTACCCATTTGAATTATACGCGTATGTACTAATTACATTAATGGTTTTATGAATTAGGGAGGTTATATTTAGAGTAAGTGTACCCGCATTTGCACGGAGGGAGAGTGAAAAGCCATTTTGAAATACTCAGTTCACCCAATCGAGATTCAAACCTTAATCTCCCCGTCATCAACATTCTAGTCTACTGAGTGCATTTGCACGGAGGGAGAGTGAAAAGCCATTTTGAGATACTCAGTTCACCCAATCGAGATTCAAACCTTAATCTCCCCGTCATCAACAGTCTAGTCTACTGAGAGAGTAGCGCCTTAGACTATGCGGCCACAGAGGTGAGTATATATATATAATACATATAATTAATACCTATAAAATAACATTAATAATATAGTAAAATGTTATCAATTTTGGCCGCGGAAATGTATTTGTAATTTCTAAACTCCCTTTGCGTGAAAATTGTATTGTAAATAAACTCAAGCTTCATTATGCTTTGTGATTTTCCCAATGAGTAAAATCACAGGCACTACCAAAAACTAACATAAATGTTGAACGCCTGTCAAAATGCTAGTCAAAACCAGAGATAAGTCAGTTACACTTTAATTCCATTTTGAATCTTAATTTTACTCTCAAATTCTCGAATACGAATTTTAGAAAACATGCTAATCTTTTCATCTCAAATCTGAGTTTATTCAGCTCAATTATTTTTTAAAGAAAATAATAAATTGTACATGTTTGTATGGATATAATATAATAACCCCATTCACTTGGAGTTTGAAGCATACCATACACATTCGGTGATACGGGGAATGTGCACATATGACCATAACAACAAATTAATGCAGTATTTGTTTAGGGGTGTACTATGACCATTCGTCACCGGTTTTCATGGTTTCTTAGCAAAAATAATAGAAAAATAGTTCAACGCCCATTTGCACAACCTTAAGGTGGGCGTGCGGGGACATGAGAAAGGTGTAGTATTTTTGCAGTTTTTATATTAAAACTGTTTTTGGTCGAAATAAATCAAATAATTATCCAGTAGAAGCATAGAGTTTAATTTTCTTCACATGGTGATATCAATTTTAGTTTAATATCTGTCAAGGGTGTTCTGGAAAGTAATGATAATTTTTTCGCTTCATTTGAAAAGTTTCTCATCTAATGCCGCTATGCTCATGACAGATATTCAACTAATGCTGATATCACCAGGCGAAGAAAATTAAATTTTGTTCCTACTAGAGCAACATTTTATTTATTTTGGGCAAAAAAAATGTTGCTATTAAAACTGCAAAAACACTGGCCTTTTCTCGCGTTGCTTACATCCCCAACTTAAGGAAAGTTTGTTTAGTTTCCTATCCCAATTACCTTAATCAAAGCACTGCGGCGATTTTCGTAGAACATAATTAAAAATGAGCTAATTTTACACTCTAATAATACATGTTTTAATCGTTCAGCTCAAAATGTAAGTTTTTGTGAGGTTTTACCCAGAATCTAGAAACCCTATACTTTTAATATGTTTTGCTATGCCAAAATGATTTGGTTTATTATGATGTTTATTATTCTGATATATTTCGCGAGAAAAGAAAATATCTTTATAGGGTAATTAATCGTGTTTACGCTCAATACCATAGGGGTGGGCAGCCATCTCTAATTACCCATGCCATACGATCTTAATGCTGCTGGAGGTTGGGTATGCAAAAACAGGTAATTTTAATATAAATAATAAATAAATATTTAACACGATCGATTGTAATCAAATTATATTTTCTTTTTCTTAAAATGTACCACTTACACACAATTCCATTCCCAAATAAAATAATATTTTCCACATTATACCTTTCTAACCCCTCCCCATCTTTCTTCCCTTACCTCCTCACATACATCTCCCCTTCCATAGAAAATCATATCTGCACTCCTAATACATGATATAGGGTCGTGTTGCTATATTTTAATTTTATTTTGGAGTTTTGAAATAGTAAACTAGTATTTAAATATTGCTAGATTGCTGAAGATTTGTGATAGGTTTCAACGCTCCAAAAGATGGTCGGCTTCCTCAACTAGTTTCGTCATGAACCTATGGTAGGTAAGGTTGTTGGGAGCGGAGACTGGTTTCTGAAGAAGAGAGCATTATTTTTTAATCAGTTCAGGTCACGCGTGGTTTCACTAATGCTCCAATTAGAGAACATGTTTGACCAGTATTTTAAAAGTGGGGTATGTATGCTCCTATTAAACGCACGTATAAAAATTGGTATGTAATCTTTTGTTAATAGTGTTATCTACTTTACAGAGTACTTGACTCAACCTCCACAATTATGCGCTAGAGTTTTGCCCTAATTTACTAGGAATTGACAGATCTACAGCTAAAAAAATGTTACTAGCTCAGTTTTCATGTATCCATACGTCTAATCATGTGAATGTAATCTGTCACATTTAATATACTTTATTATTATCAACAAAAACACTAATAGCATAGTAAAATGTTAACAATGTTGACCGCCAAAAAAATGTTTGTTTTCTAAAAGGTGCTCTAAATGTCCGACGTAAGAAAATCGAGATATGGTACGTATTTATATTTATATTATTATATATATATATATAATTAACACGAGAACATTTGTAGCTAGACGTATATTATAATTATCTAATCAGCAGGGATCTGTAAACCAAAATAGGAGTGTCCATATTAAGAAAAACAGAATTTTAAAAATCTTGCTTCAATAGATAAAGTTAGTTTAATTTTCTACACAAATTGATCTTTTTACTTCTCAAATATTTGTCATGGCACCGTTGGTTATTTATAATAAAATCAGGAAAAATAGATAAGTACTCAAACCAGTTTTGAATAATATCACATAAAAGTAAATAATACCAAAAAAGAATGATCGTTTGCTTCTTAAAAGAAATCCTGAGAAACTATTTAATATTGGTAATATATAATTACTCGTATATCACAGAATTAGATCGTATGTTTTAACGTCATAAACAGTAATTTTTTTTTAGTCTCCGTCTTAATAACCGCCCGTGCTATACGAATTTAAATACACAAATGGTACAAGTATGAAGAGGACATAGTTTTCATTTGCTAGAGGAGGAGTGGAAAACCGTTTAGTAAAAACCACCCTAATTATACTCAGCAGGGAATCAAACCCAGACCTATTCGTCACCAAAAAGCCAGACTAGATGAGCTTGACATACAGTCCGCGCGCCACCGGTGGGGGCGTATAAACAAATAGTTTAGTAATGTATCAATGTGTTTTTTTAACGTTTTTAAAATAGTTTGAAATTGACTCTCAGTCAAGTTAAATGATAGATATATTTACATTTTACTCTTAAGAGTTTTCCAGTTAAAACAATGATACTAAAATCAAAATTATTTTTAAATTGTATTTTTAAATTATCACACAAAATTAAAGATATTAGTTTGTGAGAAAAATATCAGTTTTTCTGTTTATTTGATTTTTCGATACTGTGAACTCAGGCAATTTGACCTTATCTACTTTCTAGTAGTTTACGCCCATAGATTAAATAACTTCGGAAAGAACGCCTCAACAAGATCCACAAGAATAGGTAGGCTATAAGCTCTTAGCCATGAGACAGATGTTTTGTGATCGGATTACAGACCCATAGGCTTAAAGTACACCCAAGGACCTTTCTAATATTTGGCAAGGAAGGATATTACCTGTTCAGGAAGGACAGTTACAATGCAACAAAGACAAGAACTGTCCAAGAAGCCCATTATAATCCACAGGTGCCAAAGAGCTCGAGGTAATATTGATTCTAGCGTGGCAATATCATGAATTGATAGGGGAGCACCGTGTAAGGGGAATGGGAGAAATAAGGTTATTTTCTTCCCATCCTACCCCTCCCCCCCAAAAAAAACCACAGAATTTTTTTTAATAAAAGCTAAATTATTATTATTATTATTATTATTATTAGTATTAGTATTATTAGCACCGCGTCTTACTACCATTTCGGGTTATACGCACTTACGCTAATGTGTAATGGTAGGGTGATGGTGAGATGAAATGGAGGACCTACAGCTTAACGTGGGATCCGAACCACGGTGGAGGCCTGGCATTCCTCACATTAACAAGATGTCTTTTCAGAGGTGAAGGAAGGGTTTGGTAATCAGAAATAAAAGCTAAAGAATATATAAAAATTATAACTAAAATATAAAGAAACGAAGATGTGACGCATTAATAATTTAAATGTTAAGACCAGCTTACGAATTAGTATTCAAATCAATATAGACATCAAAAGAACCACTGAAATTTCTCAATATTAAAAAAAGTATATGAAAACTATCCACTGTATTTACACTAATGGGTTAGCCAGAATTTCATAGAAAATGTATCCGAATGTTTGAGGTGGGAAAGTGGGAAACCACTCAGGAAAAAATCACAACTTCATTTAAATCATCCGAGATTCGAACCATGACGTCCTCATGTCTAACAAACCGGATTATACAAGATGGACGCTTTTCCCCGCGCGCTCCATTCAGCCACGATAGTGCCCGGAACCAAATGTTTTCGCCCGTGTTGTGGCTTGTAATAGGTCATGGTCGCCTTAAAGCGGTATCGCGTCTGTTACTCATCGCGCTTACCTCATCATGACCCTGTCTCGCTCATTCTTCGACCAAGACACAGTCCTCACTCAAAAGCAATCAGTGGCGCGAGAACAAAGATTCCGTTTACGCATATGCCTTACTATTAATACAAGCTATCCTTCATGTCTTATTCACATTTACATGGAGGGAGAGTGGTAAACCATTTAGTAAAAACTACTTCAGTGCACTCAACCGAGATGTGAAACCCAACCTCCCCATCACCAGCAAATGAGACCATATACGAATAACGCCCTAGTACACGTGACAACTGATGTTGGATCATAATGTCCTTTGTACAGAGCCAAGTAAAATACAAAATTATATCCTATAGCCTAAAAGTAAAATATTTTAAATAAATTTTATCTTTCTGTGACTTTAATGTAGACTACAATAATTTAAGCAGTGTAAACAAACTTTATATCATCTATAAAAGAATGTCTCTAATTTGATTCTAGAGACTCCAAATAATATCAAATTTGCCCACTTTCATATTATGAAGCTTCACGAAAAACCAACGTTCGGCTAAATTTGCACCCTCACAACTCCTTAAACCAAAATCGTTTTTTACTTGACAATGACTGGGAAGGGTGTTGAAAATACTCGGTGGTCACGCGCACTGTGGCGTCAGTTTCGTAATAGATTAGATAGAGTTTGCTGGCAAATCTCTGTAGGGTGCACTTAGGGGTGATTTCCCACGTATGATTTTTCATTGGGTTTATCGTATCCCCTCTCCACACTTATGTGGAAACACTTTCTCATTCCTAACCCTTACATAAAGATGTTAGTAAACATAGCCATTGTGTAATGTATCAATTTAAATAAATATTTAAAAAAGTTTTAAACAAGCAAAACTTTTGGGGTCTATCTTACACCCCGTTATAGTGGTTATTACTTAACCCCAGTTTAAAAATTAACCACCAATTATATGTTTTACAATATATGGCTACAAACAGTCTTCCTAATAACGTGACTAGAACTTTAATCAGACTTATCAGCTTTAATTATGAACCACATCGGTGGACACATGAACTAAGGCGTCAGAATTGTCTGATTTGGTTTGTTGATAATGGGAAGGTTAGGTTTCCAATCCCTGGTGTACTAACAGTATGTATTCCCAATTGGTTTACCATTCTCCCGCCAGGAGAATGTGGGTTCATTTCCTTTTAATTATTATAGCTTGATCATCCCTATTCCGTTAATATTAGTACTCATCTATCAGGGATAGGTAGTAAAAGACATGCTGCACACAACAAAATTATATACTAAATATTTACATAACCCTTTTGTATTAGTTTTTAATTGTTTTTCTACGTGCTCTCGACAGAGTGATAATTAGTTTACCAACTTAAGAGCACCACCTACTTGAAGATAAATACCCTCCCACTGCGGTATTTATCATGATAACAGTAGCTTTACAGTTTTAAAACCACTAAACCCAATATAAATTAACTTTAAAATGTTCTGTTGTGACCCTGTATGAAAGTATTGTATTTGTTTAAGGAAGGATGTATATTATTTATGTTTCTAACCATTAACTTTGTCTTAAAACAGCCATATTAGAGTGAAACATCTTTGAAGGTAGGCTAATTTAAATATGTAATGGCGCTTTTGATCATAAAACTTAAACTGTCGGTTTTTTAATATTATAAGGGCATGGTGTTTACTCTCAACTCCGTTTTGGCGTGAGCCATACTCATATTTTGAAATCACAAATTACTTCTCGCGGGTTCTTTAAAAGCCTCCGACGAGTCTCAGCGCTCAGGAAGGCGTTCATCACTGTTCTAGGTTAAAGACAGCAACCATAATTCCAAACTTAACTTATCAACTACCTAGCAGAAACAAACTTAAGATGAGGCTGATAAATGTTTAGCTCTGTCGGTAATCAAAACGTCATCCTTTGTAAATAGATCATCAAGCGCTGCACCAAGCGAGTTAAGGCGTCGAACCTTTTACGGTAATTAGACCTACCTGTGACCTTGAGTATAAGGTTATTGAGTCCACAGCTTAAGAGCAGCCCATTCGTTAATTTGGTCCTTATATTTCCTGACGCTTTGATTGTATTTTAGCCCTTTAAGTTATAAGTATTGGTAATAACAGCTCTGGTAGTAAGCGTAGTACTAAGTAAGACTTAGTAGTAGTTTTAAAATCGTAATTATTAAAGACTTAGTTCAAAGAACTGGAATAAGGAGGGAAGTTTTTGACAAAGGCACTTGAATTAGAGCGGAGATGAGAAAGCCACAGGGGTAAAAACACCCGCAGCACTGCTGGGTGAGATTCGAACCTTAACCTTCCCAATTAACGGCAATCAAGTATATTAAGAGCCTGACACCTTTTTTCACTTGAGCTGGTATGGGTCATGTCTCCTAAATGTTGCTACCCCAGGTTGAGTTAGTTTGTAAATCCTATAATAAGATTACACTGTGTTTATAAAGTGTACTCTGAAGCTTTGATGGATTAAATTTGAGTCTCTTGAAAGCGCAAGGGCGATATAATAGCCTGAGTGGAAATATATTTTTCTTGAGACAAAATTGTGACAAAGGAGGCCAGTTATCCGACATTATAATAGAAAAATATATGGCCTATGTTATATTTGACTATTATCATTATTGTATTTTATGTGCACGTTCTGAGCCGGCACACGACTTACAAACTAACTGGCACTAGAACAGACACAGTATCCAGGCTTCCAACAGTCAATTCATCACTGTGAAAGGAGAAATCATTATTTTATCATTGTATACATTTATTTTTCTGAGCCGGCACACGACTTACAAACTAACTGGCACTAGAACAGACACAGTATCCAGGCTTCCAACGGTCAATTCATCACTGTGAAAGGAGAAATCATTATTTTATCATTGTATACATTTATTGGCCTTCTGTGAATCGAGTCCGGGATCCTCAGCTCAGTAGAAAGGCGCTCTACCAACAAAGCTAAGGTGCCAGACTAGTATCTTATCTACAAGTTTGGAGGACCAAATGAGGTGATCCAACCTACTTAACCTGATGTATTCATAAACATGCACAGTAATTATCTATTATGTATTGTTTCGCGTAGAAAGTTGCCTCGAAATGAATAAACCGTTTATGTAAATTTCGTCTTTGTTAAAATAACACTGTGCGTCGTCATTATCTCAGGAAAAATTCATAAATTTATATTAGCCAGGCTGACTATGAAACTATACGACCATGGTTCTAACGCTGCAAACCCTTCAATATTTCAATGTTTGTGAAAAAGCTCGTCTTCTCTCATTGCCTTGAAATACTGGTTTTATAGATGAGTGTCTTCAGTAACAAGAAGTAAATATTACTGTTCGCAAAACAGTGACCCCATCATTTTGTTCATATTGTGACCTTTCACATAGTTGAAAAATGGCATCTTAATAAATCCAGGACCTTTGATTTAAAGTTACAATGCTTCATCACTATCTTGGAGTCGTCTCTTAGTGGTCACTCAACGAACCTAGTTTAAGACAGAGTCTGTGATGGACGTGTGAAATCGTCGGCCACTTAATAGCTATCAAGATCATAGCCACCGGTTTTGTGAACAGCAATATTATGCTACCCTACTTGTACAATACATAAATGTGCTTGACCTGCACTACACAAAATACATTAATATCATTTGGTTAAAATAAAACTAAGAATAACGAATGACCCTGAACATAGGCAGAATCCTGGATAAATCAATGGTAGAGCATTTATAACTATTTTTAAATACTATTATTGTTGTATTCGCATTGCAAGATATTACTGTACTCACATTGAAAAATGGAGACCACGTCTAGCAAGGACTTTAAAGACTCACCTGGAACAAAACAAAAGAATATAAAATACATTGTAAGCATTTGTTTAATTTATTCAATTAGTTTTATATTACTTCTATTTGTAGTTAATTATATTGCTTATACTGTTACTACTATTTTATTAGAGGCAATTAACAGGAATGGGGTTTGGAAACCCACCCATAATTAACTCTGGGTAACTGGTACTTTAACAGGTTTCATACTGCGTCAAGACTATCTTTCCCCCAACCGAGATTTGTACTTTTTAATCTCTATAAATAGATAGCTAGCCCCTGAAATTCAATGTGTTGTTAATTTTTACCATCACTGATGACAGGATGAAGATGTCAAATGTTAGCGGTAAATTTGATAGATTACACGAACGCATAATTTTTTTTTAAGTAATATAAACGTATATTCTGTAAGGTCTATGTGTCTCACGTTTTAATCTTAAAAATCTAAACTATCATAATGCCCCAAAATGTAAGTATATGACATAAGGAATTTACCGCTTAAACATCTTAGGATTTCTGCAGGACCAACCAAAGTCCCTACCAGACCTTTCTAAATAAAGTTTCAGTTCATTTTTAATGAAAAGTCAAATTTTTGAATAACCTATATTTTAAATATCAGTGGAACTGTCCTTAAACAAGCAGTGTTTCTCAAATTTTTGTGATGGAGGACCACCAAATGGAAGCTATGCGCATTGGGTGGCCACCGGAGCTCAGGGAGAAGGGGGAGGGGCGGGGAGAGTGGATGGTGTGGTTTGAAAGCTATGCAGGAAAAACATTATTTCTTGGCAATTCCACTTTGCGATTATAAATAAAAGATAAAAATTAATCTATTGAATTAAATGTTAAACCATACTTTTTATTACATTTAGTCATCACAAGACATTGTTAGGTAATTAATTCTCATAGATTACGGTGGGTAGGGCATGCAGTGCAAATGGGAAACTCTAGAACCATGTTCAGGATATTTACTGGCAAACCCAATAGGAAGAGACCACTGAAAAGTATTTTATAAGTGCGGCAATGAACTTTCAAATTCCTAATGCTGTATATTGTAAGTAGTAACAGTTGTTTGAATATTTGTTCAGATTTGTTGGCTTAAGGTTGGTACAGACTCGCTTTTTCTATGTGGCATGTGTCTACCGAAGAAAGAACTACAGCATAGTATGAATATTTCATATTTAATCTTTTGCCGTTACAAATTTGTGTTTGATATGTGATCAACATTATTTAATTTGTTATTATTACTAAAAGTCCTGGGATCCTGGGGACAATTTGATAGGTCACCGTAGACCACACTTTGAAAAAACACTTCATTATACACTAGGCAATAGTTGTATGGGGAATGTACTAGATTGAGCTTACTTATGTGATCAACATTATTTAATTTGTTATTATTACTAAACGTCCTGGGATCCTGGGGATAATTTGATAGGTCACCGTAGACCACACTTTGAAAAAACACTTCATTATACACTAGGCAATAGTTGTATGGGGGGGGAATGTACTAGATTGAGCTTACAAATTGAAATGTTAATATTTTTTTAATAGTAGTGATTAGCATAAATAATTAGAATTGGGAATGTTGTCCATAGGGGGTACAATCACATTAGGGTAAAGAGGAGATTAGAAAACCACAATAAAAGCTCACATGTGAAAAACCACCCTCAGCGCATCTGTCCTAGATTCGAACCTAAATCTCCCTGCCACCGCCAATACAAACCTATCACAAGTTTAACGCCTTAAAACGTGTGATCACCAGTGTGAGTAGCTGTTGGGTGTAAATCAAAAGCAACGTAAGGTTTGAAAGACCATAGAGTTCACAGATAATGAAACAATGACAAGGTTTTGTAATAAACAATTGACAGTAACCGGCATCCTTTGAGAGATCAATCCCGTCTTTGTCTAGTTCACAGTGTGGTGTACAGCTAATGATTCAATTCTTCTATCGTCTGTTGTGTGTCGCTAATATTAGAGTCGAATGTAAGCACAATTTCAAACTACCCCTTTCTACGACACTTCATTTACAAGAGCGCCGTGCGATAGAGCATGTAGGCAACCCAACATGTATCTATGTGATGGGCTGACTGACTATTCGTGGCATTCTTTGGAGAATATTAACACTGATAACACTCTAGAGAAAAGAGATACTTGGTCTCTGATAGCACAGTGGTTCCAAAAAGAGGAGGTGCGAGGTATTCTCAAAGGGGCATTTAGTTTTGGTTCAATCACCGATTTTTAAAAAATAAGAAAAATTGTGGGTTATAATGATTTCGTAATTTTTGAAAGATTCGTTCATCGTGACTGGGGGGGGGGACGTGAAATAATCCGCTTCTGTGGTCGAATGGTAAAGGTGTTGCCTCCAATTAAAAACAACTGTACAAGTGAGTGGCCTACACACATAATACTTTAACAGTGGTTTTTGTTGATTAGATTTGTATATCTATATTTATTCATTTTTATCAAATCCATGTATTTTAACCAAATGTTGATTAACAAAAAATAACATCAAGGACCCCCTCTTTTTTATGATCTATTGTATTTGTCCTGACCTAGAAGTGTTTAAAGCTATAAATAGTTCACTATTTTTAATTTTTGAAAAGGGAGAAAAGAAGGAAAGTGATAAGTATAAAACTCATAAATAAAATATATAAGGAGAGCGCATGGAGTAAAGGTTTGGGACCCTATGCTATATAGTTGAATTGTTGAAAGACGTTAAAAGCCATACTCATACATGTTTTAGGGTTTAGGAGGTTAGAATTTCAGTGGCTTGTGCTGAAAAGTCACACAACGGTAGATGGCGAGGAGCCTTTTAAACCCTAAATTGGAACAATTGTTTTAATAACATGTTAGAATAATTTTAAGGGTATGCGCATTTTATAAAATTAGAATAATATACTAGCCTTATCATTAAGAATATAAGAATACATTATTAATAATACTTTAAAGGGCAATTGAATACACCCAGAAATATTCAGTACGACCCTGAGAATTTAAGCTTAGATCCGCTTCGGTGGCCGAATGGTATAAGGCGTCACTCTTTCAATTTACTAGACAGCGATAACAGGTATATTTGGGTTCAAATCCCGGTTGGGTGTACTGAGGGTGGTTTTCCACTATCCCTCCACTCAAATATGGATACACTTCCTCCAAATTCAACTTTACTCATCCCTAACTTAATAGCGTAGTTAGTACCTTAGTGTATAGTCTGAACAGGTAGTAAGACGCGTGCGGTTCTAAAAAGAAAATTCTCTTAGGATTTTTTTTCTTTCTAGTCTTACTATCATTTTGGACCAAACGCATTTTTATTAGGCTATTTATATAGGGATTATTAAGGTAGAATTGTATATGGAATGTACACGCATTTTGGAAGAGGGGTATTAGGAAATAATTTAATGAAAGTCAAAATGTTGTCATAAACAACAAGCAAAAGTTTTTGATTAAAAAAATATCACAAGCGAAACATAGATTAAAGTCTAAGAATTTTCTCTAAAGGAAAATTTTATTTTTGTCTCAAATTAATTTGCGTTGGCTCTCTGAAAACAGATAGCTAATTTCAGTTAAATGTAGTAAAAAAAAATTAAATAAAACATGATGAAACGTATTGGAATACTTTACCTGTTTTGACCATAGTACTTGTAATTCAAATATATTTTGAAAAATTAGACAGGATCACAAGAATCGAACGTGGGACGTTATACTTGGCGTGCAAATGATTTTACCATAGAACTATCATTCATCCGGTACCGAGGGCGTAGACAAGCGTCCTACATAGCTTTATTTTAAGGAAGAGTCTATAATGAACGTATACTTCTATAAATATTCAAATAGATGAAACATGTATCCGTATTTATTATTCTTTAATTGAAATTTGAAAATCAAAATATACTATAGTCTTCACTGGTGGAAGCGCATATCAGGTATTAGTTTCTTGTGCTCTAGCTTGTCAATATGAAGTAGATTGGGGTTCAAATCCAAGCCAGGTTAACTGATTACCTATCCACGTAAATGCGAGTATGTTTCTTGTAAATATGTGGATAAATAGTAAAAGGCTGTGCACGATACATGCTTCAATACGTCCAATATAGCTCTTCTCCTAAAAAGGCAACCCGTGCCAATAAACAAAATGAATTACACTTCAAGCGGGAAATTCACACCTTTCAGATTCCACAACGTTGCACGTCAAATAGACGGGCACCCAATTGGATGAAATCACAGTCCCGTAAGAAATAGAAAAGCTATATAGTCTTGATTGGAGAAATGCTTGGAGGGAGTGACATGAGGGTGGGTTAGATCCTCCAAGATTGGTATTGGACTTTGATCGTCTTCGAAATTGCCTGCCTCGGGGCTCCGAGTCCCAAACAAGGAGAGGACTCCCGTCAGGAGCCTTGCCGACATCGGCTTGTGACCCGCCAGACACTTTTATGTCATTTTGGCCTCTTCCCCGTCGCCTCTTTATGACTCCCCATCACTCTTTCCTCCATCGCCCTTTATCACACACCATATCCGTTTCATTGCTTCAAAATTGTTCACTAAATCGTTCCCAATTTAATATCACGTAGTGACAGACACGACACGGGAAAAATGAATATTTCCAACATCTTTAATTTAAGGGCACCGCCAACTTGAAGGAACATATTATGACCCTACTATATAACTTATGGGAAGCCTTTAACCCCATAGAACTATTCTTAATTATCTTTAAAAAATATCTAAACCCAATTAAAAAATACTATTTGTTTGAGGAAGGCTAGAGCTATATTCTCCTAGGTTATTTTAATCTCATAACCGCAACATTTAGCGTGGAATGAGCGAATTTCACCTTTACATAAATTCTTTTAAGTTATAAAGCTTATAAATGTAACATGTTTAATGCTTTAGGGAAATATTGTCTCCATTTTGCCGCTAACCATATTGATATGGCCGATTGCCTCTTTTCGTATCGAGGCTTGGGCACATACATCGAATTGATATGCAATAGATGTACTATTCTATAGCTAACCACTTTAATAGCATAAAATAGTGGACTTATTTATTAAACCGAACAGTTTGGTCATGATATCTATATAACGGTCATATAACCTATTCCTAATAAATTCTTAGACCATAAAAATGCTCTATCTTAAACAACATCCTCTGATGAAACACCTAACATAACTGAACTGCTAATTAATTTGTTCCCAGATTAACTACGGGTCGTGAACTGGCCGTTATCCCTATCTGGGAGTTGCACGTTTACAGTACAGAAGGTTTTGTCTCAACAAACTATGTCATCGTAAGTAAGGCGGGCTATGACTTACAATAATTACTATTTGAAACTATATGTTTATGTGCATTTTAAGTTTTGGGTTAGCCCTTTTGCAAATGTTGGTCATATTTAGCCACCCTGCATTATTTTTAAATAATGCACCTCTTATTTAGTAACGTGGAATTTCATTAGATCTGCGCTGCGTCAGAGATGTATTAATATGTTCATACGTTAAGTCATGTAGTCTTAAGCTGTCGATTTTGATAGATGGTATCAATATCCATAGAAACATAATGGGTAATCCAGAATTAGGTAAAGCTAAAATATGGCCGAGTGGAATCTAAAATAAGTTAGTGTGTGTGTATATATATATATATATACATACATACAATAAATGCTTAAATTATCTATTAGTATGAATATAAATGAATATATCAATGTGATATTGTAACTTATTTATTCTTTATTCAATAATAGTAAGTATATGCACTCTCTCTCGCTTTCTATATATAAATGTTATTAATGTTGAAGGCTCGGTTCAGTTCCGATCGAAGATTTCCTTCCCTGTGCAGCTTATTACCCCTCGCGTCAATGAACGCTAGAATTAAATGTCTGACCCATCTGCACTGCATTTTATAAACGTGTTGTAACTGCCGATTCACCCACATCGGTGACCGAATGGTCTAAGGCATAACTCTCGCTTTAGACTGGCTTGCTAATGATGGAGAGATCGGGGTTATAGTATCAGTTGAGTCTACTTGGGCTTGTTTTTAAATGGTTTACCACTCTCCTTCCACTAAATTGCAGGTATATTACCTTTAAAACGCTTCCTTCATCATCCTTGCCCCATTATAGTAAATTATATGTGTATTTATAAACTGAACAGGTAGTAAGACGTGGTGATAAAAAAACTGACAACTCTTAAGATAATTGAAGATTTTTTTTAAAGTTCTTTAAATGCTTTAAAACTTCTGTTCTCATTAGAAATACCCCAGAATGATAATATTTCCCTTCGAGTAGGCAGTCTCATTAAACACAGTCATCTGGTTCTGTATTCTTGAGTGCATTTTTGACCATCTCGTATGGTTTTCTAAGCAAACTTAAATGGGAAAACCATACGAGATAGCTTTGAAAGTACTCAAGAATACACCCCCTGAAGCTAGAGGTCCCTGTTGTGAAACAATATCAATGATTGAAAATAAATTCATGCGCTTCCTCCACTCTTTCGTGTCTTGATGACTAGCAAAGAATGCATTAGGTCCTATTAAGTTCCTTTCATCAAACTTTTGGGAACTTCCTTCCAAAATACAAGTTTAATTTATAATCCCTAGAGGGATACATACCAACCAAATTGTCATTAACTTTCTATTCATCCATGTTTTCAAATTTATTGTTTCAAAGGAATTTCAAGGATAAACTTATATAACAAGAAACGCGTAAAATAACGGCACTCATTTGTGATTCACTGTTTATTTCAATATATAAGAAATTAAAAATTATAATATGGTCAGAAATGTTGAAAAATTTCCATTTTATCATTAATTAAAGGTATATATTTCTAGTGACCTTTGACTTTAACTTAATTTTAGTTTAAACAAATATGAAGCGGTTTTTTTTACCTATTTTTTACATATTTACATTCACTAATAACTTAGAATTCTGGTAGGTTCAATTTAAAATAAATGTTTCCGTATGTGCGTTGAATGTAGAGAGAAGGCCACCTAGGTGCATTAAGCTAGAATTCGGTCATCGACATCTCTAACACCAGCAGACTAGACAAAACTGAAGGTTTTGTCCACGGCCCACGGGTGCAGCTCAAAAATGGATTCTTGGAGTGCGCAAAAAGTAAACATTTCATCGACGTATAATTTATTTTTGTACGAAACGAAGTTGAAAATCACTAATCCCATTTAAATAAATTTTAAAAAATTATAAAATGATTATGTGCTGGACAACGCCATTCTTAATTGTTTCTTGAACTAATTTGTTATGCTTCATTGAATTTGCGTTTGGTTTGTTTCCCAAACAATTCCAAACCCAACTATGTGGTCTTTTTACTAATCTTATTTTAAACAATGAACTATTTTTTATCTTGGAAATAGTAAAGCCCGCCAAATAAATATCATTATAAATCTTCTTAATAACATAATAATTAGGGAAGGGTCCTTCAAATCTTTGAATTCTTCATTTCCTTCAGTATATTCGCGATTTGATTATTGAAAAAATAAATCTGACTTGATTTATCAATCAAAATTTGTAATATTTTTTTAGAGCTACAACAATGCTTAATAGAAGTTTAGCTTAACATAATGCTATGATGAACATAATTAATGAAATCAAAATCATTAATGTATGGTAATTCAAATTATTAAGAAAATGCTACTATTTTGTGACTTTTTATTTTCGATAGCAACTAATAATAATAATAATAATCAATCATTGTTTATTTGGGATTTAAAAGAAAATTACATAATAATGATAATAATAATAGCATATATGGGCCACATCAATCTGTAATCGAGGAGTGGAAGATTAGCAAGTACTAGCGTACCGTTGCCCAAGGAAAGCCTGAACATACTAATCGTACATCTTTTCCGTAGAGTCCCGATGTGATGAGGGGATGATGATAGTGAATATAATAGGGTCAAGCTAAGGAATAAATTAACCTAACATAAGCCTAATTAACTAAATTCTGGCGACTATGGGAATTATTCTCCTTTCAAGCTGGTATTCGAACCCGGGAACTTTTGGTCAACAATCAGGCACTCTTACCACTATGCCATTAGGCCTGTCTCTATAACAACTAAATAATTAATATGAACAGAATTACAAATTGAAGAAAGAAAAAATGTATATGAATGATTTTAATTTTTTCTAGAATTTTGATTCAAATGAGTAAAAAGTGGATTCAGCCCATGTTTAATAAAACATCTAAATTAATTTTTTTTAAATAAATACTTGGAAACGTTTTATTCAATCTGCAAACAAATTTATATATAAATATAACATGTTTCTAAATTACAAGTAGCACAGTTGATTTGTTTTAAGCTCTAATGAGGAAAATAAAAATAAATTCACATAAAAAAGTATTTGGCCTTTGAAGTTTTTAGTCCAACAAACTAATTAGAAACAAAAAAGTTTTATGATTCGTTTAAATGAATCGCTAGCAAACAATAAACGTGATGGGGGCAGAAGGGTGCGGTGTTGGGGGGAAGGAGGGGGTGATGGAGGAAGAAGGATGGGAGAGATGTGTAAAAAGGGAGGAAAGAGGGTTTAAGTTGGATGTATATGTATATAGTAGCACTTTGTTATAAAAGACCGTTTAGAAATAACGAACTATTTTACGTAATTGATCATATTTTACTATTATATTAGCAGGTCCTAAGTAGTAAGAATATACATCTACGAGCCCAAACAATGAGCTAATTAACGCGAACAAAGGGCCCTTAATTGACTAGGGGGGTGGGGGAGTATGTTGGTTGTAAGTGANGTCCTATTATTTTATTGATATTGAAATTACCCATTAAAAGTGACAGTTGCAGAAAATATGACTTGCTTTGAATTTGTTTTACATCCATTACTGTTTCCAGCCTGTGGTCTGAGTCAGTGTTTTATCCAAGCCATATACTCGTATATTTTTCCACTACCGGCTGGCTAGGCCTGTTGTAACTTCATGTGACTTATAATCTAACTTAAGACTAGAACAGGCACAACATCCAGTCCCCGGCCGTCAATTTACCAATGTGAAAGGGTAAACCCACATATCATCAATCAGACATGTTTCGGCTATGCCGGGAATCAAACCCGGGACCCTTAGCTCAGCAGGCAGACACGTTACCGACTGAGCTAAGGTTTAGGATGGATTTTACTATAAGGTTTTTGTTTATCTTTTTGTAACTATCCAAATTTTCTTCCTCCCTGAATTTGACTGAAAAGCATTGTTTGCGGACCATGCTGATCCACGTTTTATACCCTATGATAATTTTAAGGATGGCAAACTGCTATTTTCATAAACTGTTTCACGAACTTAGAGAAAACGATGGTTGTTTTCGTAATTATTTTTATCTTTTGATAAGCTGTAGGTCTATAGTATTTTTAATTGTTTGTTCCAGAAGAAACATAAGCGTACTTAAAATCCCAACCAACCTAAAAATATTTTCGGCCTATTACCCTAGTAATTGTAGCTGGTGTCCGCAATATTGGCCGTAATTTAATTTCTTCAATAAATTATTCTTCAGCACAAAGACTGTTACATTTTTCTTCACACGGTGCAACTTGAAACAAAGCTATTTCAATAGTGAGTTCCAGCTCACGCTTGTTCATGTGGAAGACCACATAAGACCCAGTACTAGTAGCTTGCTAGTGGTAGGAAGAGCCAACATCTTGCTCACGAGCGCTAGTCTGAAAACCTACATAAAGCTACATACAGATTAGGTAAGCCGAGCTTGTAATGTAACATGTTCGCTGTTCGCAGCAAGCATATACGTGTAACGAGTATCCTCTGAACCGTCGGCGAGCCGAGCACATTACGAGCAAATGACGTAGTGGTCTCAGTCCAATTCAGGATTTCCAAGGGTGCACTATAGCTAGGACATGTCTGAGAACTAAGAAATTGTAGCTTTAATTATGTGTAGTGGTGCTGTGCTAATTACCATTATTATGTCCAATCTACTTTAAAAATAAACGAAAGCTTCGACGATGGTGGCGTAATTGAATTGTATAAAAAGGGACCGGCTCAGAACTATTGGGAGATTTAAAGTGCCAGCACATTAGCGGACAGAACAAAAACTTTACCAGAATTTCTCCCATAGATTTTGAAATTTCTAATATTGTATAGTTATATAAATTAATTGATTTTCTCCCTTTTGTAGATCGCCAGAAAACTCTATATTTCTTTCGCGTGCTTCTTCTGTTAGTCTTATTCAAGAAGCAATTTCCTTTCATGCAACTTCTTTCGGGTTTCTTTTGTAATAGTTAATTATGGTCTTTCGGATTCTACAGAACACTATTATCTTTATAAATTTCAATAAACCGTAACGAACTTGACAGGGAAATTATGTACGATTGTGTCGTATTATTTATTTTACAATTTTGTTTGCCGATGAATGGATGAATTAAGAAATATAAAAAGGAACTGTACTATGGTTTTCAGAAAAAACTTAAATTTGAACTTGTTTACGGTTTTAAGGAAATATGACTGGGAACAGTAAAACTCAATTTTCATACTAATGAATATATCTGACAGCTAGAGAAGGTTACTAGATCTTCTTTCGCATATTCTTACCTTAATCCATGTGATCAGCTGTCAATTATGATAGCTACTATCAATAAGTTACATATAAAATAACTCTAATTAATAGTATAGTAAAATAATATTGTTGTCAACAAATAATATATGTTTGTATTTCTCAAAAGGCGCTCAAAGTGTTCATTCGTAAGAAAATCGAGGTATAGTTATTTTTATAAGTCTATTTACTTTAAAAAATTGTTAACATATTGCCATGTATATTGTGTGTACATTCTAAACTAATTCTATAGTCTCAGCTATAGTTAATGGCGACCAAAAAGCTGTCCTCTCTCCAACATCGCTGACGTAGACTGATCTCAGTTCCTGACTGACTGCGTAACAAGCCAGTTAATTCACGAATAATTCACCACTCACTCCTCTATGGCAGCGATGAGTATGACGAGCGTCCTACATCAACGAGGTGACACCGATGGCAGGTGTCAAAAGTTGACAGACGCCAAGCACGTCCATCAATCCAAGGGAGTTGTGGTACTGTCCAAATGCGTTTTGTTGGATAACGTTGTTTAAAAATATATTCGTGCCTATTAAATAATGATGTAGAAAAAAAATATCTGCAGTTGAGACTAAACTTTATACACAGCTTACAAACTAACTTAACTTAGGACAGAGCTCAAGAGCCTGCATAAGTGGTCATGCGGACAAAGGCACCAGTCCCGTATGCCAGTGACAAGGAGGCAATGGTTAAAATAACATCCGGGTGTACTTAAGGTGGTTTTCCTAAATATATGTCTACTCTTCGTTCGAGAAAATGTTGCTACATTTCATATTAATCCTGCCTTTTCCTCCCCCACAATCATTAAGATTATTAAGTGTGGCTAGCCTGAAAGATGATAAGACAAGATGAAAAATAAATCAACCTAAGGGGTATGCAATGGCTTAACCTAAAATAGGAGATGGTGTAGAGGGTAGTTTTTAGAGAAAGTCCTCATTAGCGAGTTAAGAGGATGAGAAAACCTAAGGGTGTATAATACTAATTTTTTCGAACGAAAGTTGACCTTTTTATCGATATATATATTTTATTTAACTACATTGTGTGCGTGTAGAGAGAGAGGGAGGTGGTTGCATTTTAAAATGTTTAAGGTGGATATGTAAAGAACGCAAGTTAAAGGTAGTGTTTTTGTAGGGTTTTTTTTTTAGCAAAAATTGATTTTACTAAAATATTTTAAATATTGCTCCAGTACAAACATAGAGTTTAATTTTCTTCATTTAGTGATATCAACAGTAGTTGAATATCTGTCATGAGCATAGTGTAATTAGATTGTATACTTTTTAAATTTAGAGAAAAATTTATAATTAAATTCCATGGCACCCTTGACGGATATTTAATAAATGATGATGTATGTTTGTACAGAAGAAATATTTGACTTATTTTGACCCTAAAATGTTTTTATAAGAACTGCAAAAACACTGACATTATCATAAATCCTCTAAATCCCCGCCTAAAATTTACTAAATTAAATGTGATTATTGAATATTAAAGGTAATAATTGTTAATAGAGATAACATTCTTTATACGATACATTTTGATGGGTATGGAATGATAATAATAATAGTATAACTTTACATCAATATCATAATAGCAGTAGGCCACTACTAGGTACCCAAAACACAGCTCGACACAATCATTTATAATGCATCTTAACCTTTGCGTAGGAGCTCATATTTTTCAAAGTTGTCCAAATCAATGTGTCAACACTAAGCTATAAACTTCGTTTTTGATAGATATGTTATTGAATTTATTAAAGCTGGTTCTAACCCTGATTATTTTTTTAGCACAGCATCTTACTACCCGTTCGGGTTATACACTTAAGTATTAATTACTCTAATGGTTTTAGGGATGAGTAAGGTTATATTCAGAAGAATTGTACCCCCATTTGCGTGGAAGGGGAGTGGAGAACCATTCTGAAAACAATATCAATACACTCGACTGAGATTCGAAGCTCAGTCTACCCATCATCGCTGCCATCTAAGCGAGTTCCTGATTATTATTCAAGTAAATGATATTTCAGTTCATGACAAAAATAGTTGCCTTGCCTCCTTTTCTCTGGCCCACTAAATCTTTTCATTACAAGAAACGTCCTGTGTTCCCCGATACCATAGTGGATGTACCAGAAATAATCAGTTATTGGAATTATGTTGGCAAGGCTGGTTTTACAGAAGGAAAGTTTAAATACAAACATTGATTTTAAAAAAGTAATAATCAACATAGCATTATTTAAGTTGTTATACGCATACGTGTCTCACCCCTTTGTGGGGCCCAATAATTTCAACGAGAGATCGACTCCTTACCGCCCACCCTTCTACGCCTATGGGAAAACCATCGCCAGGCACCTGACTAAAACTCAAACCTCAGCCTACCCGTCACCGGCAATCCAGTCAATAGCGAACTTGGGCGGGGTGTATGAAAAGCGACTTAAGTAGGAGTAGATAGAGTGGTCTCAGGGAAAAGAGGGAGACACGAACCCTTTTATGTGGTCGCATTGAATAGTCGCGGTAACGGGCCAGTCTTGACATGAAGCGCGTGTGGAGATCCATTTGTGAGCAATGTGAACAGATCCAGTAGAAGCACTCAAGAACTTCCGTTCCTTCGACTTCTCTGCACTCGTTGGTGCCAGCATTTTAGAATCCCTTCAAAAAGGGTGAAGGAGGGGGAATAGGATGGGGCACGCACTTTGAGGACAGATCAATGGCTTAGCGTGCGATGTGTCGACAGGGGATGCTGACTCAAACTTTGTTGAAAACTAACTTATTTTTGTGTGCACCGCGTTTTACTACCGGCCCGGGCCATCCGCATATTTGTTCCAAAGGAGAAGTGAGTGGCAAGAGAGGATTTAGAGAAAATTTACAATAATTGTGGGTGAAGGAGAGCGAGATACCATCCAGGCAAAAACCGCTTTCAGTATATCAAATTGGTATTCAAATTCCCGCCTTTCCATCAGTAGAAAACCAAAATAGCCATGTGCCCAACAATGAGGTCCATCAAAAGCTGTATGGAGCAAATCACGGTTACTAGAGAGTACCAGCGCTAGAGCGTGGAAGAATATAGGATCCGGAGAATCTATGTACAGAAAGATCCAATAAGTATTATCTGGAGTATATATTTCAGTTAGTAGAGTCTATATAGTATAGATTCAGCAAAGGAGCGTTTTTATTGTGTTTTTTTGCACCGCGTCTTACTACCGGTCCGAGATATCCGCATTCAACTACACCGGTAGTCTAGGCTTAGGATGATAACGATACAATATAAGTAAAATACACATGAATTTCCGTGGAAGTAGAGTCGGAAACCATTTACGAAAAAATCTGTTCCAGTAAACCCGGCTGGGAGTTGAACCTCAACCTTCCCGTCACAAACAAACATTACCAGACGAGCTTGACGTTTAGTCAGCGTGCCCACCGATGAGGGTTAAGAGCGTGTTCGTGTATGTGGTGGAAAGTGTATACCAACTGGTCCACAGGGAGTAACTTTCACCAGCTGAGTCAGCTGTTATTGGAGACTAGTTCGTGCTGTAGGTGTCACACTGGACGTGTAATGAATAATAACAAAAACATTCACGAGTCTAGTGGTTAAGAAGGCTGACTAAAAGACTGGAGGAACATTGTTTCTATCTTAGGTCAGTCATATGTTATTTGTTTAATGTTTCCCCTTGGTGATTAGTTTGGGAGGGGGGGGGCGTTGCCCCGCACCTTACTACCCATTCGGGTTAAAAACTTATGTTAATTGAGCTGGTGATTTTAGGGATTAGGAAGGTTATATTTTTTAGAGGAAGTATACCCAAATTTGCGCCGAGGGAGAGTAGAAAACAGTTTTGGAAACCCCCTCCTCAGTACACCAGACCTAGATTCAAACCTCAATCTCCTCCTCGTCATCGGCAGGCTAGTCTACATCAATAGTGACGCCTTAGAACATTTGGCCACCGAGGCGGGCTTGGTGATTTGGTGATTAGTTATTTTTGTTTACACAGTGTTTTACTACCCGTTTGGGCTATACGCATTTAGTAACACTGGTTGCTTAGGAATTATAAAGGTATCATTTATGAGAAATGTACTCAAATGTGCGTGAAGGGAGCGTAGGAAACTATTTATGAAAAACCACACCTTGTGCGCCAAGGCAGAATTTGATCCCCACCTTAGAGCTACAACATACGAAGTGAGCGCCTTAGCCCGCGTGCTCAGCGGTGCGGATAGTTATATTTGTTAAGGTGAGGTAGAAGGAAACGTGAGAAAAGGTCATTGATTTTGCAGTTTTTTTCTATCCAAACATTTATTTTTCTAAAATAAATCAACTATTTCTATAGTAGCATCTTTTAGTTTAATGTTCTTCACATGATGATATAAAAAGTTGTTGAATATCTGTCCTGTAATTTAATGGCAATTTTTTCTGTTCATTTAAAAAGTTTCTCATCTAATGCCGCTATACCCTTGACAGGTATTAAACAGTTATATTGTTGATACCATCGCGTAAAGAAAATTAAACTAAACGTTGCTACTGGAGCAATGTTGGGGTTTTTTTTGCAAAAAAAAAAAGTTTTGCTCTGAAAACTGCAAAAACACTTATCTTTTGTCGTGTCCTCTAAATCCCCATCTTAAGTAATATATTTTTATTTTAAAATTTTTAAGAGCAAAAAATGGGAATTTTAGGGTGGACGTCTTCTACCAAGTGCACCCGGTAGATATTTGAAACCTCAGCCTCCCCCTTTACAACAATCCAGTTTTATTGCAAGCCAGACGTCTTAGCCCATGTGATCCCCAATGTGGGTTGTGGCACCTGTTCAGTTATTTGCTGACACAAAATGTTTATGGAAATCCAGATATGTTGTTAAGTAGTGTGTGTATATGTTACACAATAATAAGTATAATATGCTTACTCACCACAAATTATTGTTCCTGGTTCAAATGTTTGGTAAAACACAATCTAATTTCCGGGGTGATTTAATAATCTATCTTGAGAAAATATTCAAGAAGTTTCACCTTAGAACCAACCGAACCCATTGTGTAGTGGTCAGTGCAACTCGCTACGAGTCTAGGGGTCCAGGGTTCGGTTCCCCGCTAATACCATCGGTATTTTTCCCGAAAGGGTAATTATTCCGACGCACACCAGTGCCTGGTTGATTATACTTGAGTTATATTTAAGTGTTTCCACTAGTTTCCCAGCCTCATACTCATTATCACCCTTACCTCATCGAGACTTGGAAAGCGCCTCTACCTCGAAATAGGCTGAATATACGGTGACGTGAAGATTGTATTCGATCACTGGTCGGGTTTATCGTAGGTTTATTTCACCAAATGGTTTTCTCTTTTACCTCAAAGCAAATGCGGATACATTTCTCATTAACTCTATATTCCCCGTTCCTGCCCCATTAGCTTTATTAAAATCGTTTATTTACCTACTACCAGGTGGGTAATAAGACGTGGTGCAAAAATAAAAGAGATATTATTAATTTTTTAGCTATATTTTTTTTAGTAATAATAATTTCTTTCTTATATTATAAGTGTGGGAAAACTATCTAATAGGCCTATTAGTTTTTAAATAGTTCCACTTGGATTAATCATTTGTGTAATTTATACAAATATAATTAATCATAGCAGCGCCAGCAAATAGTGTTAGCTTTTACTATTTTTTTTCAGTCAGATAATTTGGTTGGGCTTCTCACAATGAGATTTCCTCCCGGATAGTTAAATATGCACTTTCTGGGCCAACTTATATCAGCACACGACTTACAAACTAACTTCACTTTAGAACAGATAGACCACTCAGTCCACCAGACCAACATTTCAACATTATGGAAGGGGGGAAACCTAATTTCATTAGTGGTTAGGTTTTCAGCCATGCTAAACATTGAACCCAGGGCTTCCTAGAACAATGGATAGAACCGATACCTACTGATAAGTTTATTACCTTTCCCAATACAAAAGATAGGATTGGTTTATGGGTATGGCAGGGGTATCTGCCTTGGATTATTTTTAAATATTGACAATCTCTAGAACATAATTGGAGATTGTTTTTAATGGTCACTGGAAGGGTTGAGTGGAGGAGAGGGTGTTGAAGAGAGTATAAATGTTAAAAATTTGTCAAAACATCAAACAAATTAGGCCTATATTAGTTAATTCTACTTTTATGGCATGTTTAAGCATGTTATTTATTTGTAATACTTTTTTCAGCCTAATTTTATTCCATGTTCAAGCTTTACGCATTTAAATAACTCTAATGAGGAAGGTGTGAAAAAGGGAGGATTTAGATAAAAACATTACTCACATTTGAATGGAGGGAGTTGGAAAACTATTTTATAAAACTATTTTGGAAAAATAGCCTATGTTCACTCTGCCTGGAGTATTGTGCCCATTGATGAGGTTGTAGTAGATTATTAAGTCTCATAAAATATATAATTTTTTTCGTCTCTAAACGCCTGTGTTGCTAATTATTATTATTATTATTAGCACCACGTCTTACTACCCGTTCGGGTTATACGCACTTACGCTAATGGGTAATGGGAGGGTGATTGTGAGATGAAATGGAGGACCTACAGTTTAACGTGGAATCCGAACCACGGTGGAGGCCTGGCATTCCCCACATTCACAAGATGTCTTGTCAGAGGTGAAGTAAGGTTTTGGTAATCAGATAAATCTGTGCCAGGACCGAGGATTGAACCCCGGCCGCCAGCACAGAAGTCTGACACCTTACCCCTAGACCGTCAGTGTGTTGCTAACATTCCACTTGCAAGCGAAAATAAACTACGAAGCATTTAAGCTCCAAATCATATAACGGAAGAATGAAAAAATTGGGTATAATATGGAGGTTTCTTGCGTCCTTAACTCCTTTTGTTTGACGAAGTACAGCAACTTGCAATTCGAGACGATACAACAAAATGAGGGAGGGATATTAACCTCTACTTTCAGAGCCAAAAGCTGAGCCAACCTTTCACCCTAGTTAGTGGCTGTCATGTAATTCTAATGCTCTATACACGGGAGATATTTTAGTATTTAATTCAATAGCGAAACTTATAAAGAAATAATGAGGAAAACTAACACAAAATAACCAGCGAAATAGCAACTACAAAAATGTACGACGCGCATTAACACAATCATTGATTTCATCCTTGTTTTGTGAATGGTTAATGTTTTCTAACCAATGTGAAAATTTATTTAATAAATTAAAAATTTAACATATATTTTGAAACATGCCGATATATATTTTTAAATTTAATTAAAACCTCTTTCATTAAACCTTTTTTTAAACCAAAAATTTATTCATATTTATTTGTACTTTTGTTTGAAAATCAGATAAATCTTTGTTCAATTTACAAATTTAACAGTGATTAAAACAAGGAGCAGCGCTAATACAAAATTACTAACAAGTTTTTACTATAGTTATTTGGTTTGCTAATAATAACCATAATATTAATCGGCTTTCATGCGGTAATAGTTGACTTGTACTGAATCAAATAAGGAAACATCGTCCATGTGCACGAAGTATTAATTCTTAATCACACCTACCTTGGACACAAAACCCTTTCTCTGACAAACATTAATCTAAATCTCAGGTCTTTATTGGAATGGAAATAAACGAATTCCACGCGCTTTCATGCGTATATCAATCTTTTTTCTGACATCTACTCTCCCTGATTTCTTTCTTTCTTTGTTCGTGTTTTTGGCGAGTTCCACACAGTTTTGACAACACGCTTTTTTTACACAGCCTTACGTTTTGTAAAACCTGCTCAAAATTCTCGCGACCTAAAACAGTACCGAAGGAAAGGAGGAGGGAAATTAAAACATACCACCCCAAAATATTACTAATTAATTTAATGTATTTTATTATTCCCACTCAATATCTAGAGGAGTAGTTTACTATCATACTATCATTATTGTTATTATTATCATTGAGCACAGCTTACTATTTGTCCAGGCTACTCCCATTTAATTACATGAATGGGGTACAGATGAGAAAGGTAAATATAAGATTAAGTGTATCAAACCATTTAAAAACACACCCACTGTCCAATACCAGGATTAAAACCCTGAGATACACGTCCCCAGCAAACCAGACTAGATGAACTTGATATTTAGTTCACATTATCATCAATGTGGGCGCTAAATAGCTTATAAAATATATAGCATCCACATTTCAATTATTTTTTTAACTTGAAATTGCTTCAAGAGAAATTTAGTATAAAAAAATCCTTATGATCTCCTAATGTGATTCTTTATCGAGATCCACCCTAGCACATTATGAAAATACCCTTCGTTCCACCCAGCCGGGATTCGATCTCCGACATCAAAGGCGTTCAAGTAAAGTGCAAGTTTAACACCTAATGCCATGAGAGGGTATTCCAACTGGCAAAGTTTCCCAAAGAGGGTAATGAGCAAGGTTTTAATTCCTCGACGCCCTTGGTTATGACACGAGCCTGTTTGTTTTTGTATTTATTTATTTATGTTTTACTCTCATACAAAATCAGTCTTCATCATATCATTAGAAAACTAAAGCTGTCAGCTCATAAATTGTTACATATATGGCTCAGTGTAAGTTCGCCTTGTTTGCGACATAATATTCCCGCCCTTCCCCTTCCTTCTAACCATCAAACAGGGGAAATAAAAGAGATAGAACATGACGTTGTCATGACAACGCCAGCGAAAGAAGAGACGACAACAATCGCTCAACCCTAGCTCACTGGGAGGCCGGGGATGCCAACATTGCCACTGAAAGGCCTTGTACAAACCTAACAGCAAAATGTATCTGACGTACACTGTGATCATGTAGGAGCTTATGTATTAGGAATAAGCTATTTGAAGACCTCGTCTAAACATCATTAATAGACCCGCTTCGGCGACCGCATGGACTAAGGCGCTACTTTTGCAGTAGACTAGGTTGCCGATGACGTTGATATCGAGATTCGAATCTCGGTCGGGTGTACTAAGAGTCTTGTTTTTTTTTTTCAAAATGGTTTTCCACTCTCCTCACAAGCAAATGTGGGACTACTTTATCTAAAATATAACCGTCCTCCTTCCTAAGACCATTAGTGAAAAAGTACATAAGCGTACAACCTGAACAAGTAGCGAGACGTGGTGCTAAAAAAAAACGCTAGTAAGTGGTGGAGAAGGCAACCTACGTTGTCCCGTAGAACATTCATGGTGTGTGGAATGAAAAACATCACTTGTGGCTACAGGAGGTGTGGGTAAATACGTCTCTTAGAGCATTAAATTTTATTAAATAAATAGTGACAAGTGATTCTGTAAGATCGGTGAAGAAAGAATGGATCTAGTTTATATCTAATCTGAGTGTATTCTGCTAAAGTCACACAAGTATGTATTAGACTCATGCAAAACAGTTCGTAGTTTTACGACACCCATTTTCCTTTCAAGAAACCAAATTTTTCCAATTAAAAAAAAAATCGCTCAAAGTAAATAGAGAAAACTGTATTCTTATAAATGATACAAGGAATAATAAAATCACCCTCTTCGGTGGTCGAAATATCTAGGGCGTAGATAGATTGGATAACCAATAATGGGGGAGATCGGTTTTCTTATCCCGTTCGGGTGTACTGAGGGTTTTTTCTAAATATTTTCTACTCTACCTACACGTAAAAATGGGTGAACTTTCTCTTAATTCAACCTTCTTTATCCCTAACACATTAGAGTAATTATTAGTATACATGGGTATAGCCTAGACAGTTTACACTAATTTGTGTTGTTTTTTCACTCGACACCGAGTTATTCCCATTTCTCTTTGCAGGCAATTGCTGATGAATGTGTTTAGCCGTGAAACACGTCTTAGTACCCGTCAGGATCACTCGAATATCTATACGAGAAAACGTTTGAGTAAGATACAATTATGAGAAAATATCCCCGCATTTGCATGAATAGAGAGTGGAAAATAATTAAGGGATACTAAACTTACTAATCTGCAAAGATTCGAGCCCCGACCTCCCCGTCACTTCCAAATCAGACAATATGAGACTTACGCCTTTTCCCGCACGCCCATTAGTGCCGGTCTGAATTTACCTATACCGTAGGATTTAAGTAGATAGTAACTATACATATAGCTATTTCTCATTTTTGTTCTAATTAGTAAGAGTCTTACTTTCCAAAAGATCTAACACTCTTTTTTAGTATCGCGTCCTACTACCTGTTCGGGCTATACGCGTTTACGCTAGTGAATTAGGGTTTAGACAGGTTGAATTTAGAGGAAATGTACCTGCATTTGCGTGGAGAGAGAGAGAGAGTGGAAAGACATTTTGGAAAAACCACCTCTAGTACACCCAGTTGGGATTCGAACTCCTCCTTGTCATCGGCAGTCAAGTCTATTGCGTGAGTGACGCCTTAGACCAGGTATGGTGAGACTTTTCCGACCAGTGTGCCACTTAAGTTCTAGCTGACGTTTGTGTGCCACCTTTTATTTATGTTTTTAAGTAGTATTTAAAAATCAAAACTTGCAAGTTTTATTTAGTGTTTTTTTTCCCAAATCTTGTTTGCGTGCCACTATAGATTTGCTATCCCTGCCTTATAGGCTTAGACCACGCGGCCACCTTAGCAGGTCTAACAACACTTATATTAACTAATAAAAAAATTAAAGGACAATTGATGAGGAAACAGCAATGATACATTTCGTGTGTAACATCACCTCAATGCACCCACAAGGCCAGTATTCGAACCCCAACCTCCCCGTTAACGCTAACCCAGTCTTATGCCGCGATCACGATCAAATTAACGTTCTCTTAATGTTCACGTAACGTAACGTAAAGGTTCTCTCCGTATTTTTACATGGAAGCCATCAAGATGCAGCCTAACGTACCCTGTACACTTAATATAATATATATACATATTTATTTAGCACCACGTCTTACTACCCGTTCGGGATATACACTTTTAAGTACTAATTAAGCTAATGGATTAGGAATTGGGAAGGTTGAATTAGAGGAAGTGAACCCGCATTTGCGTGGAGGGAGAGTGGAAAACAATTTATGACCCCCCAGTTCACCAGCTGTACACTTAGCGTTCACTTGACTTAAAGAGTTTTTTTAGCACCACCTCATCTTACTATCCGTTTGGGTTATAGGCCTACACTAACTTAATTGTTGTCCAGACAAAAACTTTCACTTAACGTAAACATTAAGTGAAGGATAGAACGCAGGCGCGGATTCAGGAGAAGGGGGTAGGGGGTCAAAGGGTCAGTTGACCCCCCTGGAAAAGTTAGAAAATTAATACAGAAAACAAAATGAAAGTTTAAATTTTAGAAAGAAAATACAACACAGATAAATTTTACAATTTTTCATCTTTTTACGCGAAAACACCTCTTTAGCCGGGCCCACACGTGCGTTATTCGTCCATGTTAATTCAATTTTCGATATGAATCACGCAAGTGTGGAAAAAATATTAGTTTTCATATAGGAATATTTGTCGTACATTACGAGTAGCGAACATTGTTCCACATAGAAACGGTAGACTACCAAACATCAAAGAAGATTAATAATCAATCGCCTAAGAGCATTTCATCCACGAATATCGAATATAGAGTATGTGTGGACAGCAGGAGCGGCGGAGCTGTGGGGGACTCTGCCCTCCTGAAAATAATTTGCTCCTCCCTGGAATAAATCCCCCCCTCCACCCCTACATATATTTCAAATCCTCTGAATCTGAAAGATGGCCTTATATCAAACTCCAAATGACTTCTAGGTGCAATATATTGTCAAAAATTTGCCGAAGAAGACAGCTTTAAATAACGACTAGACTAAAGGCATCTAGGAGAGGACAACTCCAAATAATTTCTAGATGCGTGTCATTTTAAAGAATTTTAGGGCGAGGGCCACTCCAAATAGCGTAGTTTCTGACTGAAATAATTTGACTTTCAAAATTTTGTCGGTAGAAGACCTGTTCAAAGATTATCTTATAGAGGTATCTAACTATACTAAAAGATTAAGGCGAGGATCACTCTAAATAGCTTCGATGGGCATCCAAATTTCAAAAATGTGTAGGTGAGAGACACTTTAAATGGTGGCTTATAATTCATGAAAGAATCTAAATTTTTTTAAATCAAGGCAAAGACTGAGCCATTTTTCAAAAAAATTGTTGAAGGATGGCCAATTCAAATAGTTTATAAAAACTATCTGGTTTAAAAAAATTGGAGAGTATATCATAGTTTAAAACATACATAAGATCAAATATAAATGAGAAATTTTTTAATGTCTTTAAACAGAAATCTAACATTGTAAGTAACTATGGTATTCAAAATTATGACACCTCCCTTCCCTATGAAAATGATCCGGATCCGCCCCTGGTATATCGTGACATAGCTAACCAATCATGTTGAGAAGTAAATTAATCACCCTGATACATTTGAGTCTAAATGCAGATAGATTCTTTAAAAGAATCCCAGGGTCGATGACTTTGTCAAGGGTTTTTACGTGAAGATTTAGTACTGGAGATTTTCCAAGAATGTGCAACATGAGATAATCTCAACCAGCTGCCCAGCTTGAATACATAGTACCTTAAGTTCTTGAGCGGTGAGGTAGCCAAGATAGTTGGTTCCCTGGTTCAGTGGAAAGACAGTTAACTTTTAATAGTAGAGTGTTACTGGCTGGATAAAATAAGTTCCCCCAAATCTTACTAACTGTGCAATCTGTACGTATTTTAGCTACGTTAATGGGGTAGGGTTGAGGAAGGTCAAATTTAGAGTAAATTTACCAGAATTTGAGTGGAGGGAGTCAAGGAAACCATATAAGGAAAACAATCCTCAGACCACCCAGCCGAGATTCGAATCTCAACCTCCCTGTTACCAGCAAACCAGGTTAAACGAGCTTTACGTTTAGTCCACTTTCCCGTTGATGTGGGTCTGGTTTTATCTAATGCCCCGTATACAAAGGTATTTAATTCAGTAGGGTAGCTTCTACTGACTATATGATTGAAGCTATTACCAAACAGCCAGCTATTGCGAATACTAAGCCGAGTATCAACAGGACCCGTCCCACTGGGTAAGCACTGTACATAAAGGCGTGTCTTATTTAGTCGGTTTTACCGGTGACGGGTAGGTAAATTTCAAATTTCGATCGGGTTTACTAAGGTGTTTATTACAAAATGGTTTCCCTCTTTTACTTCATACAAATGTGGGTACATTTCCTCTCTACCTTCTTATTTCATACCCCATTAGTTTTAATAAGTGGATAGCCTGTACGGCTAGTATGAAGGTACGCATGAAAAATAAAACCATTCTTCTCATTCGTTTTTGGAAATATTTATATTAAAACCAAAGTAAAATTAATTGATAAATATTTAATGAATATGTGGGCCAACCACCTTAACATATTACCTACCTGTTCACTTGACGAAGCCAGAAGTAATATGTATTTAAGTACTTATCAAGCATTTTAAAAAAAGCATCTTTATGTGGCGTTATTATCTAATTAATTAACGAATATTGTTGACTTAGTGGCCTGTCAATCTTGTAATTTTTAACTTTTTCCCATAATATCTTACTTTTTACCGTGGTCCAATATGCGGTCTCTGTTCGATAAGCACTAAACTAGGTCTTTATAAAACCTTCAATCAAATCCAACTTCCCCCCTCACTTCTAAAACCGAACGCATCTTTTGTTTTCGTTTGTTTGAAATATATCAAGTCCCGTTTTCAATATGCTAATTAAGGTGACCTAGCGGTCTAGGGGTCAGACTTCTGTGCTGGTGGCCGGGGTTCAATCCTCGGTCCCAGCACAGATTTATCTGATTACCAAACCCTTCCTTCACCTTGGATTCCACGTTAAACTGTATGTCCTCCATTTCATCTCACATTCACCCTACCATTACACATTAGCGTAAGTGCGTATAACCCAAACGGGTAGTAAGACGTGGTTCTAATAATAATAAAATGCTAATTTTAGGAATGTAGCTTTTCTGGGAAAGCACTGATACCTTAACATCGCTAAAAATTACCATCTTCGTTAGTTTCAAATTTCGCGCATGTTTCCAAGATTTCTACTACTTTTTCTAATAGGAGCCGTGACAGTTGGTCCTTCAGACAGTATTAAGCAACTTTTACCGAATTTAGTATTAGGAAAAGGTGTATATGTATGTAGCATTACGTACTTAAAAGGGTTTAATGTTTATTTCAAAATGATTAGTAACGTGTTTTGTTGTTCATTGAATCGTACTACCTATTCAGGTTTTACACATATGTACTAATTACTTTGATGAGTTAGGGTTGAAGATGGTTTAATTTTAGAGGAAATATACCCGCATTTTCGTATAGGTAGAGTGGAAAACCATATTCAGTACACCCTGCCTGGATTCAAACCCCAGTCTCCCAGTCATCGGCAGTCTAGTTTAACACGAAAGGGAAGCCTTAGACCATGCGGCCACCGAAGCGGGTATTAGTAACATTTAACACCAAGATTATCAACGACTTATTCTGAGAGGTATGGATTAGGGGGTAGCTTCGAGGAAAGGACCCTCATTAGATTAAGTAGAATATAGAAAAAATAGCACAATGATAAGCCCCATCGCACCTAGCCGAGGTTCTAACTTCAACCTCCCCTTCACCGGCAAATCGCATTATACAAAATATCAAATATGATGTACAGCAAATAATATATAGTATAGACTACTTTATTTAAAACTAGATATATTCCATTCACGGTAGGAATTGACTTCTGAAAGGCCTTTTCCCCTTACCATAAATCTACTATATAGTAGGATATTGGTAGGAAAAAAGACCTTTCAGAGAGTAATTCCTACCATGAATGGAATATAGCATAGGTACTACAATTATTTCACTAGCAATGTCATTTATGAAGTTAAAACGATAAACTTAAATAATGGCGCCATCTATTAAACAATAATTCTTAAAATAAACACGAACTATTCTCTATTCCTTTCTTACATTCATACAAAATTTATTTTCTAATAAAATAATAAAACCAACCTTGTTCGCACGTTTCCCTGTCCCCCCCCCTCCTCCCCCCTCAACCCCGTCCTGAGAAGTTGAGGTCATTCATTGTTTAGCTCAACTTTTTCGGGATGTATTAACTTTTTATTAACTGACACAACAATAGCTTGTGTCCTTTCTACAAACTTGAAAGTCCCGTATTTTAAGCATTTATACTTAAATAATATAGTACATTTGTTTGTTTTTTAATTTGATACGAAACACGGAAAACTAAAACTTTGGCTTTCGATAAAACGAGACTCTGTTTTACTGTTTCGTTAAACTTTGCTCCTTCTCGCAGAATATTAAGCGAGTTGTAAACTCTTTGTAAAGCGAGGAAGCTGACTTAATTAAGTACAACTCTTTCTCATGAAGTTTAGGTGTTGATAGCAGTGTCATGTAGTGGAGTTTTGCCAGGATAAGCAGCACTTTGTTAAGATTATACTCATGATAAATATGTTCTCACCTCCTAGATTTCCATTTGACCAATCGCACATAAGTTTTCCTCTCAGGATTGCCACTATTTTAAAAATATATTTATTTATTTAAAAAATAGTTGATATATATATTTGCCTATTTTTGCCCGCACTGAGTAATTAATTAGTTTAAAGGGAAACCCATTATCTAATTTAATTAAGAAACATTATAATGAAAACATGTCTGCACTAGAAATATGGCGTGCTTGTTAATTCAAAATGGTCGGGAATAAATGAAGTGTCAAGGTTATATTTTAATTGGCTTGAACAGGATAATTTAATTGATCATCAATTAATTAAATATAAAATCTTGTTCAATCCATTGCAGTGATAGTGTCGTATAGTTCGAAGCTTAAAGAGTATTAAGTAAATAAGACGAGCCATCAGTTAATTAATAATAATTAATATAGTTATTAAGGTGTACTAAATAACATGTAAACGTAACACGGAAGTCATAAGCAGACAAACACAGTCTTAACGTTACTATTCTGGATTCCTTGTTGGAACAACTTGTACTTTAGAAGCAATAAATAGTTAATCTATCATATTACTCCGTACGAGTTTATCTTATAACTCTAAGCTTCGAGGGTGACCTGATGGTCTAGGGGTAAGGTGTCGGACTTCTTCGCAGGGGTCCGGGGTTCAATCCTCGGTCCCGGCACAAATTTATCAGATTACCAAAGCCTATCCTCACCTCTGACAAGACGTGTATTAATCACAACTTGTGAATGTG
>CABFOW010000198.1:175373-242478 GCA_902141385.1 Timema californicum | reverse complement strand
GTTCGGATTCCACGTTAAACTGTAGATCCTCCATTTCATCTCACAATCACCCTACCATTACACATTAACGTCAATGCGTATAACCCGAACGTGTAGTAAGACGCAGTGCTAGTAATAATCTAAGCTTCGAAGTTCCCATCAAGGATTTGGAGTTGCAGAGAATTAAACGTTCCCATACTCTAGTTCCTGAAGTTGAGCACTCTTGGATACGACAATAGGTCGGTTCCAAAATGTTACTGGTTCCAGATATATTATTTTGGATTTGGATTCTAAATTCTACTTAATCACATAAACTAATCTAAAGACCTTTTTTTTTCTATGGTTTTCATCATTTGATAGTTCGGATGGTTTCAAAATTCTTTCATCAGGTCAGTAGATATCTAGGATGCCTTTTTATTTTGTGTGTGTGTTCCGCATTTTATTTCCTGTCCAGGATATCTATATTTTTACACTTATTTGGTAGGGATGAGGAGGGTATTGCTTAGAAGAAGTGTAACTGTGTTTGCGGGGAGGACAGTATGAAATATATATTAAAACAACCGAATAACTCACAATTAAAATCATAAATACATAGTTGTCATCAATATTATAAAAGGTAGATAGTCAAAACATGATTAAAATATTTATAAAGTTTAAAAAATTATTAAAGAGATGTAGAATTTTAGAAAATTGAAACTATTAGGTTTTAAAAAGTTTATAAAACTTTGAAAAATAAATGAAAGAACTATTATTGTCAATTATTATGTCCACCGTGCCATCATATACATGTAATTTATTGGAGCTCTTTCGAGATTTTAATTTATCAATAGCCTTGAAAAATAGAGTGGTGTGAATCGTATAAAAGACAACTTTTAATTCTAATTACTCTCAAACATTAAGAATTGGCAGTATAAGTGAGGAACAACTTGTATAAATATTATTTTTGTAATCTGTATAACTCTCAAAAAATATGTCATCCTATCTCAATTGGACTATAGCTAAGAACCGAACAAACTCTACACTCAAGTTAAATTAATTACAATGCTATAATTAAAATAATAAACAAACCTTTTAAAATAAACCACAATGTTTATATTTTGGCGCCGCGTCTTAGGTTATTTATTACCAGTGCACACTATTCGAATATTTATACTAAATGAGCAGGTATGATAAAGTTATAATATAGTCAAATGTAACCACATTTGCATGAGTAAAATAGATAACCTATTTAAGGTAAAACTACCTTCATACACTTGGCTGAGGTTCAAACCCCAACCTCCCATTCACCAATCAACCAGATTATATGAACTTGATATTTAGCCCACCTAACCACCATTGCAATATTTATATTATTATTATTACTATCATCTATTTAATTTTGGAAACACAATACAGTTTATGAGAGCTATAGATATTCTAGGGAGGCAAAAGCTATCCTTTTTAAATTCAAATTATGTAAATTCTGTGATCATTTTCTCGTCTTAAGCCACCGTTGTTTTATAAAACACTTCTTTTTACATTTACCAATTATGAATAAAGCTTCTAGTTATCTATAAAATTATATTTTCAATTTACCGTGTAACAATTTTATATCGTTAAGTTAATTGATGTTGGTATGTAAATTAATTATTAAATCATTCAAGAAAATAAACAAATGTAATAGTTTAAATACATCGAATACGATAAATTTGTAACTATTCTACAAGGTTTCACAAGGTTGTTAACGAATGTAATTCAAACATAGTGACCCTTTTGGATGTAGTCGATGTACACATTTTGTAGTTGTTCTGTTTAAAATTGTACCATCAAACATAGCATTTTTTTTCAAAATAATTTATTTCCTTTAATCTTTAGGCCTAAAATGTAAGAAAAAAATTATAAATAAACTATTATATATTTTCTAGCCGCGTCATACAAGTCTGGGCTATTCAATATACTCGGCACCGCGTCTTAATACCCTTTCGGTTTATACGCTTAAGTACTAATTACGCTAATGGGTTAGGAATTTGAAAGGTTGAATATATAGGGCACGAACTCACATTTGCGTGGAGGGAGGATGGAAACTATTTATGAAAAACCACCCTCTGTTCACCCGAGCGAGAATCGAACCTCGATCTCCCCGTCCTCGACAGTCTAGCTCAACACAAAACTAGCGCATTAACTAACTACGCCAGCGGGTATTGGGCTAATCAAGATTAGCCATAATAATCGGGTTGGATTGAGGAAGGTAGAATGAAAGGGAATGTACCCACATTTTCGTATAGGGAGAGTGGGATACTATTTAGAAAAAAGCACCACAAAGTAGGCCTACACTAAACCGGTACTCGAATTCCAAGATCCCCGTCACTAGAAAACTATATTAAATAACCCTTACAATTAGTCCACGTGTCCGCCAATGCGGGTCACTAATAGTTGAACACCAATGATGTTGGATATGTTATACAAAGATATACAAAATGTTTGAAGAATACTTATTAAGGTTGGAGTGTAGGGGACGCTAAAAAATGTTAGTGTTTTTTGATGATTGTATAACAAAACTTTTTTGGTCAAATGAAATTAAATAATTCTCGAAATAAAACATAGTTTAATCTTCTTTACATGGTGACCTCAACATTTATTGAATATCTGTCAAGCCTGTCCTGAAATGTAATGACAATTTTTTTTTTCTTCATTTAAAAAGTTTCTTCTGCCGCTACGCTCATGAAAGATATTCAACAGCTGTTGATATTATCATGTTAAGAAAATTAAGTTCTACGTTTTTTCTGGAGGAATAGTTTATTTTATTTTACCCAGAAATATGTTTTGCTATAAAAACTGCAAAAACACCAACCTTTTCTCGCGTCTCCTACAATCTCACCCTAAAATAAATTGAAAGTAAATTAAAATGTATTAAAAAAATAAACATGGGATAGTATTCGCGAAGATCAGATATTTATTCTTTAATTTTGGAGGCATGAACTTCTATAATTTACCAAACTTCAAGAAAAGATATACCTATGTGTTATTTTCACTTATAGGCTATCGATTTTTTTTTAATGGACCAATATATCACTTTCCCTGAGTGTACACTTCTAAATGTATATTAATAATTAGAACCCGCTTCGGTCATGGTTTAAGGCATCACTCTCACAATAGACTAAACTGCCGATGACGGGGAGATCGTGATTCGATTCCGGTCGGCTGTTCCAAAGGTGTTTTTTTCTAAATGGTTTCCCACTACCTCTCTCTCTCCACGCAAATGCGGTTACACTTCTTCTCAATTCAACCTTCCTTACTCCTAACCCATTAGCGTTATTAGTACATATATGTACAACTTAAACATTTAGCAGGACGTGGTGGTAAAAAAATTAGTTATTATAAATAATCAAGTGCTATAATATACTAATAATATCAATTGGTTATTTGAGTAAGTCACGAATCATGATACGAAAATACAGCAGTGAACCAAAGAGAGGGCAAAGAAAGGCATGTGGAATGCTCAGGAGCTGAAGCAAACTAATTTGTATGTGATTTTAGCAAATAACATTTTGGTTATATATTTAAAATAAGTTGTTTTTTCTTTTATTTTAGTTTATTTTTCAAACCCTTTTATATTTTATATTCTAATACTGTTCAATTAATCAATAACAGTGACTTTTAACATAATTCATGTTAAATAACGAAGATCTTAGGTTTATAATTTTTTTTAACATATTCTATATTTGGAACACTTTTTTTTCCTACCAAAAATGTTTATTTTTACGTTTTAGTTTTTATAAAATTATTTTTTATTTAATTAAAAGATAATAATTTAGTTATTGTTAATAGACTAAATAAAAATGCCTTTTTTTTAATATTTCGTTGTTATATTAACTATAAAATACATATTTTACCAAGTAAAATGAAAATGGTATTCCATATTTTGCTTACTTCCTCTACGTTTAGTACCTTTGAGTAAAAATATTTTAATAGCGCGTATGAAACAACCCCAATAATTTAGACACATTATCTCAGTCGATAGAACGTCTCCATTTTTTTTAAAAAAAAGAAGAAGAAGAAATATTCGGGTTCAATAATCATCAGTGAAAGTTTGCAATTTATTGCCGTGAAATTAGATTTGTTCTTGTTCCCTGAGTGTTAAATAAATGATCTAAGAGTTTGGTTGTCACGTGTTTATTTTATGGTGTTAAGCCAGTTAGTTAGCAGTCAATGGTTGGTAAAGGATGAGTAAACAAAGCGTGTCTAATTAACCCAATACATGACGTCACTACCCCGCTGCCCAGTCTAAGCAATATGCCTACTCGATAATCGCGGCTGATTCATATGTCACGCTGAGTACGTCAAGTGACCGCAAACCGGTACCAGACACTGTTACTCAACACCGTAGCGGTAGCAGCCCTGTCGGTTGTTGACAGTGGGAATCACTTGCTCGGCCTTAGAACAACACCATCTACCCTACACCGCTGAGTGTGTAACGACTACTTCATACCAACATGTATCACCCTCCATTTGACTACTCCATACAAGTATCGACCCCAATTTAACTATGTCATACAAACGTATATCAACTGCTATTTGACAGCTCCATATACACATGTATTGGCCACAAATTAACTACTCTATACATACAAATATGACCCCCAATATAACAAAGTCCCACAAACATGTATATCCTATCGATCTCATTTGACTAATCTTTTTCCTTTTGTTTAGCCCCACGTCTTATTACCCGTTAGGTTTATACGCCTATGTACTAATTACGCTAATGGGTTAAGGATGAGGAAGGTTTAATTTAGGGGAAGTGTACCCGTCTTTGCACTGAGAGAGAGTGGGAAACCATTTAGGGAAAATCAACCCCTGTACATCTGACCGGGATCGAACTACGATCATTCCGTCATCTACAGTCTAATCTAATGCGAAAGTGACTACTTAGACCACGCAGGCACCGAAGCGGGTACCACTCTATTCAAATATATACATACGAGTATACACTCCCAATTAAATTATTTTTATTCATGCATTTAACGATCCTCATTTTACTACATAATACAAATATGTATCAAATAATACCCATTCGACAACATCATGCAGATATGTATCGACAGCTATTTGATTGCATCATAATGCTACACTGATCTCTCATTTTATTACATTATACAATCAAGTATCGACTCACATTCGACAGCAGTGGAATCTGGGATAGACGATATGGACACCTCGTTTCGTTTAGGTTAAAGATGTAGGGAACGCGAGAAAAGGTCAGTGTTTTTGCAGCTTTCATTTCAAAACAAATTTCTGGGCAAAATAAATCTAATGTTTCTGCAGTACAAACATAGAGTTCGATTTTCTTAACAAGGTGATAACAACAGTTCTTAAATATATGTTAAGGGTGTCCTGGAATTTAATGACAACTTCTATTATTAATTTAAAAAGATTGTTAGATAATGCCGCTATGCTCATGAGAAAGATTCAACAACACTTTTGATAGCACCATGTGAAGAAAATTAAACCGTGGTTGTATTGAAGAAATATTGTATTTAGTTTGTAAAAAAAAATGTTATTAAAACTGCAAAATCACTTACCTTTTCTCACGTTCCCTCTAGCCCCACACCCCTTGAGTTTTGTAATTTAGTCTGTATCATCCCCCCAAAACTCTTTACAAATGATTGTTTCAATTTTCACTAGCTAAACGAATTTTAGGGACAGTATCGTACGATCATAGTAATTTATTTAAATTAAGTTAATACTACCCGCACCTGTGGGCACGCGAACTAAATAATGTCAAGCACATCTAGTCTGGTTTGCCCATGACGGGGAAGGTGAAGCTAAACTCCAGGCTGGGTGCACTGAACGAAGTTTTTCCTAGATGTGTTTTCACTCCTTCACACAAATGCGGATACATTTCCTAATAGCCAAACGTGTACGAATCCATTATACCTTGTTATACTTTGAGCCTTCTATGAAAAAGACGATAACAGATACCTACACAGTAAAAAACCTCTTCCTCAAAATGGTAAGACCTATAAAGATGTTTTTTATTTCTAAAAACTGTATTAGTTACCTTTGTAAATCTACATATGGCAACGGATTTACTCAAACAATAACTTAATAAAGAGTATTAATTGTTTGTCTACCAAGGAATGGAAGTAATTAACAATAAATTAAAATTGATAGGAATCAAAAATCAACGGGAAGGAGAGTGAATTTAACACTGCCCCCTTCCCTTGTCACATGACGTGCACCAATAGAGGAAATTGGTGTAATGTGTTCGGTGCACTGCACATGCACAATGTAGCCACACCCCAGACTAGTTACTTATCCCCTTTACTCCCACGTCTCAACGGAGGTCCCAAAATGTCGTGCATGCGCAGTTCGGAGTTGTCAATAGGTTTTTTATTGATACTAATCTGTGGAAACGCTTGAGCTTATGCGTTCTATTAAGAAATTGACAAGAGTAGATCCAGAGAACATTTATATTTTATTAATTGAATGTCTTATGTTTAAAAACAAATATTTTCTTTCGTTTTCAGTTGAAAGAACAGGTATCAGTAGATACTAGTACACCTTGCTACTTTTCTGTGGTGACCGGTGCGCAAGAATAAGTATGAACGTAGAAGGTAACATCCAGCACCAAAGAACCAGCGTGTCATAGACCAATAGCAGTTGTTCCCAACATATCGATCACACCTATGAGAAATCATCACCTCACCATGCATGTGCACCACCGTGTTGAAACTTAAACCCTGGAATAACGTTTCCTATCTCACGGATCTTGTGGTTTTGATTGCCGTGACCCCGATTCCAGATGCGGCATTGATAAATTATTGTAATTTCTCCTCTATTGCTAAGCTAATTTGTTTGTCACTGATGCTATTGCGTCGATGAAGTCTTGCAACAGAAGTGGAAACACCGTTTCTTTAACAATTACCTAGATCTGATTCACAAAGTAATCTTTAAATTTTCACATCTTTTTATAACCCAATAAATACAGTTCTACCGTTGACGAAAATCTGAACATAAAGCTTTCACCTACATTTAGTAAAGTAAGTTTTTAGTTCATACATTTAAAAATAAGCTTTTTTTTAACGGTTGAGTTTTTTGGGATAAGGATGAAAACTTTAATTCAAAAGCGGTGAACCCCTATCAGCGTAGAATGAGGATGTTAAAGCAACCCTGATGGATCGCACAAGGAAAACGACCCCTTGTGCACCCATTCGAAAATTCAGACCTTGAAATAGCCACCACCAGGTATCCAATATAAGATATTGTGAAAAACACTTTAGGCCACACGATAAGTGAGGTAGGTAGTGAAATAATAACAGTATATTATCACCTATATTTTCAATAATAGATCTAATAACTCTCAAAATACAATCTATTTAAAAATATATAATTAAATCATAGTAATAAGCGTATCTCAATAAGTATATGTACGATTCTTTAGTCCAATAAGTAGCGTGTCTACATAAAGAAATAAAAGACTCTGGTCCGATCCTAGAACTCCCAAAAGACTTGTCTTTGGTGAAATTGGTATTTTCTAATTCACAGTGATGAATTAACTGTTGGCAGACTTGGTGCTGTGTCTGTCTTAGAGCTTCGTTATATTGTAAGTCGTGGACTGAAATTATTTTTTTTAGTAAATGGAGCGAAGGTTAAGTAACCTACCCCTAGTAAATATTATATAAATAAGTTTTACACAATTCCATCGTTCGATCTTTCCAAATAATTGTTTCTATTATTATTATTATTATTATCACCGCGTCTTACTACCCGTTCGGGTTGTATGGACTTACGCTAATGTGTAATGGTAGGGTGATTGTGAAATGAAATGGAGGATCTACAGTTTAACGTTAAATCCGAACCACGGTGGAGGCCTGGCATTCCCCACATTCACAAGATGTCTTGTCAGAGGTGAAGGAAGGGTTTGGTAATCATCGGGACCGAGGATTGAACCCCGGCCGCCAGCACAGAAGTCTGACACCTTACCCCTAGACCGCCAGGTCACCTAATAATAATTGTTTCAATTTTATTTCTAGGCTTCGCGCCTACTTGCCGTCCGGGCTATCGACAACTTAATACAAAAGGATAAGTATGAGGAAGTGTAGGCGTGTAGGCGTAGTCCCCACATTGGCGTGGAGAGTGTGTGAAATCATTGACGAAAAATATCTCATACACACTGGAGGGATTCAAACCCCAACCTCTCCATTACTGGCAATCCAGTATATTACCTTAAACCTCGTGGCCACCAGCGTGGTGCTACTCTGGAAAGGCTACTTAGTCTTAAGAAAACAAAGTATTCTTCAAGATGCGATAGTTAATTGCTTTATAACGCGGGTATTATTTGCATTTAAAAGTTTTTGGTTATTCCTTATCTTTTGTATTATGATTCCTAACACATTAGCGTGATCAATTTTCCCCGTTATAAAATAGTTAAGCAAATATCATAAATAGCCCGCTGGTGCATAAATATTTAATGTTGTGTTACAATGTCTGTTTCTGGGGCATACCGTATACGTGGTCCTCTCGAGTAACGGGGAATGGAGAGGAAGAGTTGGCGTGTGCCGTTAGGAAGAGAATATGTTAACTCGCTGTCAACAACACGCGTTCGCGCCGCCCAAAAGAAGACATCTCGACCTGTTGGAGCGCAAGACAAGTTTTACAGAAAATCAAGCTCGGTAAGAGAAGACAAACGGCCAAAAGTGCAAAGGGTGGGTGTCAAGAGGGAAGACGTCACGCAGGATTTCAAAACAGCGGGGCGGCCAAAGTAATCTGCGGTCGGGTAACAGTACCGCGCAGCGTTCCACGCCCCCTAAAGGGCATTGCGCATCAATATAAGGTCCTATTAAGACGAATTCAGACTACGCTGACTTTCGTGTTAACAGGTCTTAACGCGTGTTATGACGGTTTAGTGAAAAAAGCCATTCCTATAAATTATATTGAAGTGCTGACGCAGCCGTTATGTGTTGTGACATATTATGTGTTATCTGACACCGGAATGCGTGGTAACATGTTGTAGCACGTATCAGTCCAAGATCTGGACAGCCAGAATCTCGTCAGGCGCGTTGAAGCATCAGAACGTGACACTTGAGTTTTTTCTATTTAAATTCTTTTTTGTGATATTTTGACGGGTAGAAACTCCTTTATTTACATCCTTGTGTGCATTTTGAAACGCTTTTCATCTTTCAAAAGTTCAGGCCATACAGTATGAAATTCACCAAATTCACCGTTCTCGGCATTTATGGAATGTATCCGCTCTCTCGTGTGTTCCAGTGCAAATAACATGCTAATAGCGGCTACAATCTCCTCCTATTCATCAAGTTCAGTTAATAGCCTTTCATCCATTTTAGTACTGTCCACTTGAGAATATGATTAAACGAATCGTACACAAAATATTGTGCTCTGATGAGAATAAAGAAGTAATTTGACAACAAATCATGTCCAAATGACACAATATACCAGACACATCAGAGCAATGTAATCACGTGAAGGTGACCTGGTGGTCTAGGGGTAAGGAGTCAGACTTCTATGCTGGCGGCCGGGGTTCAATCCCCGGTACCGGCAGAGATTTATCTGATTACCAAACCCTTCCTTCACCTCTGACAAGACATCTTGTGAATGTGGGGAATGCCAGGTCCTACCATTACACATTAGCGTAAGTGCGTATAACCCGAACGGGTAGTAAGACGCGGTGCTAATAATAATAATAATAATCACGTGAAGCTGATGTGTTGTGATATGCTAACAGGTGTTGACACGTGTTAACACGAAACGTCAGTGTAGTCTGAATTCGGCTTTCGAAATAGTTTTTGATGTGTATTTTTAAGAATATTTTGTATTGTCGTCTTACCGGTTGAAAAACCTTTCATGGAGGTTCAAAAATTTACTATCTTTCTTTAATCAATACGTTCAATAAAAAGTTATTAAAGGGTAAGAGTTGGGAGTGTAGTCTAATGAAATGCATCCACATTAGCGCAAAGAGGTGATGAAAAAACCATTGAGTTAAATCACACGTGGAAAACTATCCCTATTGCACACGGCTGAGATTCGAATATCGACCTTTTCATCACCGGCAAAACGATCTTATGTGAGCGTGATGATTTAGATTACATGGCCAACGGTGTGGGGTGGAAAACTCATGAAACGAACACATTTCTTTACAAATAAATCTCTACTATTTTCCCCACCGTGGCATTATCCTTACGGTATATTCGCATTTAACTACGCAAGTGAAGTTTGGATGAGGAAGGTACCATTTAGATTAAATGTATCAGCATTTGTGGGGAGAGAGTTAGAATAAATTTAGGAAATACTACACACCACCAAGATTCAAACTTATGCTCCCCTCCCCTCCCCCTCCCTCTCATTATCAGCAAACCAGATTAGACACTCCTGAAATTTAGTCCACGTGCCCATCAGCTAAATCTTCCGAATGAAATTGATGTTCGCTGAAAGCAATCTGTGATTAGTTTGAAGATTTACTGCATCGATAGAGGCGGAAGTTACGCAGAGGGGCCCCCAAATGAACAAACGCTGGAACTACCAAGATCCAGTCATTGGCGGCCCACGCGGGAGATTTCAACGCACGAGTAAGAAATGCATCTCATTTTAAAGGCCAACCGGAGAGAGAGTTGCGACGATGAGAAATGTCAAGTATACTCGAGTCAACAAGTTTATAGCGATTGAAAGGCTACTTAATAGACTTGAGAACGCAGATTCAAACCGTGAGACAAGAATCCAATGTGGTATTTTTTAGTTAATATGTTTTAACATAAAATGTATTTATCAAATGAATATATGGGGTGGATATGAGTAGAGTAGTTAGAGTAAATGCATCCACATCGGTAGGCGCGTAGGTGAAGGACACAGTCTCATCTTTGTTTGGTTTACCGATGACGAGGAGGTCTGGGTTCAAATTCTGTTAAGGTGTTTCTGAGGGTTTTTATTTATGTTTTTCAATTCCACTTACGCAAATGTGGATGGAAATAATAAAAATTCTACTTTTAAACATTTGTATAAATCAATGGGTAGCTTGGCGAGTGGAAAATTCACTCCCCAGTTCACCCAGCCGAGATTCAAATCTGAACTTCTCCATCACAAGTAAGCTAAAAACATTGCGATCCTAGCGCCTTGAACCGCGTGGACACCAGTGTGGGTAGATTTGTTCCGATAAAGAGTATATGATTTTAAGTATGAATATATGAAATTAGAGCTAGCTACATTTTAACTATCAACATAATCAGCCTTCCAGTGGTATCTAGGCCCACAGTTGTATATAATATTTAATCCCACACATGTTTATAACTACTTGGTTTTAAATTGAGATTTTTAACTATGTACCGGAGCAAAAACTCCCTTAGGGCACTTTTATGCATGCGATTTATTTCATCCGATAACCGAAAAAACGGATGGCAAACATTCATCCGGTTTGTTAGGTTATTTTATGCATGCGAAATTTAGTCATCCGTTGAGCAAACTATTAAGGGGTATAGACCCCCTATAAGTGTTGCCATTGTCTTGCAGTAGAAGATGGATTCGTGCGTGTTGTGTGCTGCATATCGGTTGAACTTAAGAAAAATACGAAAAATAAGATAGGGTGTCCATCCCAATAACAGTTCAAGCCAAGATACGTAGATAGAGAATTTCGTAATCTGCACGGAAATTAAGAAACGACAGTGACAAGTTTTTTAATTACTATAGATTCTAGACTATAGATAATTATATTACATCGTTTTATGAGTTAGTGGTAACATTCCAAGTAATCATTCTAGATAGACCGCATTTAGTGCAGCTTCGACACAATTATACGACCCCACTTGCCGAAAGCCTTCAGGTAACTGGCCAACAAGATAGGAGGTTGGCTGCACTGATTTCTAGAGAACGGACGACACGCAACTCATGCGTTTGCATAAAAGTAACCATTGAACGCCTTGTATATAGAAAAACCAGACGAGTTTTTGCCGCATGCGATTCTTAGGACACAACGACACGTTCTTGAAATCGCAACGACAACTAACTCAGACGAAAGAGCATATATGGATATATTTGTTCTCAATGGTTTATAAAACGGACGAGTTTTTGCCATTGATTGTCGGACGACACTAATCGCATGAATAAAAGGGTCCTAAGAAAACATTTACAATTATTTTGACGTACACCGAAATAAGAGACCAGGGACATATTTTAATTAAGTGTACTTTTTTTTTACCCGCTGTGGTCTCCTATGCTCTTTCCAAAAACGTCGTGGTTGATTTTCTTAAAATTCCATTTCTTCATAATAAATATTAAATCGATTATTGCCAGTATTAACGTTAAATCTTAGTAATAAAATAGATCCAAAGAGCTTAAGATTTTAAAAAAACTCCATAACGTCAGCCCGTAATCGAGATATATTGACCGAGTGGCCGCTGTCTGCTGGCAAAGATAGTGCAAACTTCTGCGAATAGAGGGTATTATGTGGTCATCCTAACGAACCTTCAGGCCATTAATCTCAGTTTTCTAAGCCGGATCCGTTACTTTTCCATTCAAGTAGCTCCTCATATATCTATCTGTCTAATTTCCCTAAATACAATTTCAGTTTAAATTTAAATTCATAAGCCAATCAGGCGGTCTAAGAACTCGATATTTTAATTGACTGGATTGTTGGTGAGAGGGAGGACCAGTTTTGAATCTGGATAGGGTGCAGTGAGGGGTGATTTTACACATGCGAGGAATCACTATAATTCCAAGCAAATGCACGTGCATTTCTTCCGATACAATAGTTCTTATCCTTAGCCCTTAAGTTGGTAAGCTAATAATTTTGGTATCATCCCGATGGATAAAAATGTATTAAATGGTTTTAGTAGGAATTAACAGAAGTGGATTAGAGGAAATATAAAATAAGGATGGTTCTGAATTGGAGGTAGTACCAGATGTGAAGACACCCCTGCCAGTCAATATTATTCTCGTTTCTGTATCTCTGATTTGCGGCTTTCCCTTTAGACGCACAGCACCCAACAATGGCAATAAATACTTCTGCATACAGGAAGCGAACGCAGGACCTTTATACTAACGTACCAATTCTCTACCACTGAGTTATCTAGGATACATCAGGTGCTTAGTGTAGTTTACCACCCATAGTTTAAGACAGAGTATGTGATGGACTTGTGAGATCGTCGGCTAATTAAGACCTATCAGGAAAACAACCACAGATAGGTTCGGCTTATCTTACCAGTTGTACGGTTTTTTACACCTCGTCGCAATTCCCGAGTGTCTTATACGTACATGTTTTAATTACACTATTGTGGTAGCAATGAGGAAGGTGTAGTATAGAAGAAACGTACCATAAATTGTGTGGAGGAAGAATGGTAAATCATTTGGGGGGAAAAGTTAACTCCGACCTCCTCATCTCCAGCCAACCAAACTAAATGAGCTCGACATTTATACCGCGTGACCACCGGTGTATTACAAGTGTATTAATTGTACACCCCAATCACCCTGAAAGGTATCATACATTGATGGATTGCACTATAACCATATCTTTTAAACTACCCCATAGTCAAACCATGAAATATAAGCTTACTACTTTACAATGTAAACAAATGTTACCTACATAGTTGCTTGTTCACAGTTTGGTGGAATTTCTGTGAACCGCAGAATGACACCACCAAAGATTACTCAGCAAATTATTAAAATATTATGTTTACATTTCGTCAATATTTAAAACAAAGGTATACGTTTTGTGTGTTTCAAACAACTTACTAGCATGTTTCAACTATTCATCCGCTTCGTAAATGTCATCTTTGTCTGCCAGGTGTACGCGCCAGGCCCATGTTGGCCGTCGGACAGAACTTTCGCTGCAAACCATTGTTTTGTTAGGTGCCTTCCCTGGCAAGTTCACCGCCTTCAGTGAGACAACAACAAAATACAACAGCTTGGGCAAAGAAATAATGAAAAGAAGCTCAATTTGCTTGGGAACCCAAGTCGTGGCCTACTTCGCTTCTGAAGTACTTTTTATTTCCCAACTGCGTCAAATTGTTCAGTGAACTGTAATTATAACAGAGCCAGGCGGGCTGTTAAAAGTGAAGTACTGACAAATACTTTGTAGTTTTCTTGTTTGTTTTGTTTGGTTTTTTGTCAGGGGGGCTATTTAGCACGCACTTTCTAAACACACAAATCATAGTAGCAAACCACTTATATACCAACTTAGGCCCGGACATTATGTACATTACTAAATTCTCAGTCCTAGCACCTAGTTGCATTTAGCCCTACGTCCTACTACCCGTTCGGGCTTATACGCACATGTACTAATTACGACAATATGTTAAGAATTAATAAGGTTAGATTTTAAAAGAAACATAGCCGCATTTGCGTATAAGGAAAGTGTAAAACCATTTAGGAAAAACCACCCTCAGTACGCTCCACCAGCGTTCTAACCCTTATGTCTCTGAAATCTAAAATTTGTGGACCCCTCGAATTTTGAATAGCCTTCAGGATTGGAGATATTCCAAGGAGCGAGCACTAATTTAAATAATAACATAATTAAATATTTTAGAAGTTAAATTAATATGATTCTAAATCATTCATTTTAGAACATTAAGTATTTCATAATAAATATTTTTAATATGTTGCATTAAAACAATACGTATATAACTTATTATATTATCCATTATATCATAATACATAGATATATGTTTTATAACTGCAGCTTATAGTCTACTATAATACCTTTAATAGTAAATATCTAATAATATTTTTATAATATATCTCATAATTTATGCTAGTATAAAGCATAGAATAAAAATTTATTCGGTCTATTTACAAATCAGTCTACTATATATTTATTCTAGACATTTTTATAATTTATAGATATTTATAATCTTATTATCCAGCCATGTAGACACACACATACGCGCGCGTGGATGGTTGAATCTAGGCTAGTAAAATGTTGTAGAAAACGAAACCGACTCAACGTGGTGTCTCCTTAAAAAGTGAATGTTCTAAAGCTAATAATTTCCTCCACTTATCGAGTGCCTCAGTAAAGTAAGATATTGTAAAAAAAATCCCCTCCTCCCTCTCCCAGCTAATGAAAATGTCGACTCCCACCTCTGTGGCCCATACATGCACACGTCTTGCTTTTTGACCGCGAGTTTCTTTGGCCAAGGTAACAATTTTATTGCCCTTCTGAGATTTTGATCGTTACCGGTATCTATGAAATATCTTCTGGCAAAGTGTGAAAGTTGTTTTTCAAGGTTCGTGGCTCGCAAATGGATACGAATAAAACTCACAAAACAACAATCATAAAAAAATTATATTGAATGTTTGTTTTCCAACTTTAATTCCTTACATCTTCTCGCTACTTTCATTTATAATTTATATTTTAATTTAAAGTTTGATGAATAATTATTTTATAACCGTATCGGAGGACACGCAAACCAGGACCTATCTTTATTGGTATTTTGTAAATGTTGCCTTTAACACCAAGGTCACTAACTAAGAAGTAGGGTAAGGAAGGTTGATTTATAGAAGAAAAAAAACTAATTTGGATTAGCGTGGCGAGGTGATGAGAAGAAAATTATACTACTATAAAGCCACACGGCTGACTCACTCACTGATACTAGGCCTAGTGTCTACCCACTTACAGATGAGTTAGAAACTTGAAATTTGGCAAACTTATAGCTTCTAGCCTGTAACCGGCGGGAAAATTCCAAAAAGTAAAAAAAAAAACTCCCTAAAAGAATTCAAAATGTCGGAACAACTTTAAAATCGCTGTGGACCTTTCTTTAGAGGTCTCTTGTGGCTAAACGGTAAGACCTATCAAAAACTTAAACGGTAAGACCTATCAAAAAACCGTTCTGGAATGACATTAGTTAACATCCACTTCCAAAGCGAGTCACATATCTAAAACCAGTGCAACCATCCGAGATTAAAACCTCTATCTCCCTGCCGGAATGTTTGTTCACCAGTTAAATAATTTTATTACTACTCCCCCGGGCTATACAAATATTTTCACTAATGAAGGAGGGAAGTAGAGTTTTAGAGAGCCTCTACATGCATATTTGTGGATAGATAGTGGAAAAGCGTTAAGGATCAAATTTAGTTGACTCATCCATAATCCGAACCCAGACTTACCCGTGACTTGCGGAATAGGCCAGGCAAGATAGAAGTCTTAGTCCGTTTGTCTACTGATGCAGGTGCTATTTAGTATAATTACTCTGGAAATCATGGTAAAGTATTAATGTCATAGCTGTGGTTCCACGCAGCACGTCAGATTTGTTATATTGCTTACTCTCTCTACATGCTCTTGCACGGTACCTGGATGCACTTTGTAAATGTATACATAGGGACATACCTCTTACATGAAGACTTCGCTTTCTTCATCCTCTCAGTGAATCAACGGTATATTGTCACACTTTTACTTTGGAAATTACCTTAAACGGTGGGAATGCGGACTTGGTGTCAGGTTCGTCTAGTTTGGTTTTCCCGTGACGAGGAGATCGGGATTCGAGTCCTGGCTGGGTGTACTGAGGACTGTTTTTCCTGAATGACTTTCCACGCTTCACACATATGCGGGTATTTTTTTAAAACTCTATCTTCCTCATCCTTAATCCGTTAGCTTTGTTAGAATTCGTATAGCCCAGGCATATAGTGAGACCATTTGAGATATAGGTATTTTGTAATTTTGGCTAGTAAATACCAGCACCAATAAAGTTATTTGAGGTGAGACTGTTGAACTTGGCCGTTGACAGTAAATGAGGATCCTTTGTAAAACTACATATGTGTGTGGTTGAACCTCCTCCTTTGAACGCTTTGTCCCCGTGGGCTGCCATTTATCTCCTCAAGCATACTATCTGCGTGCCATTAGCATTCCGCACATGAATGGGGCGGAGAATAAATGGTTCGAATAGCTTGGATGGCAAGGTAAGACGGTGAAATACTTTTAAATAAGTAACTGGGGGTTATAACATAAAATATATTCTAGCACACACTTGATCCGTGCCGCCTCCCGTCGATATGGTCGAAAACAGTCTGAATGACCTTGTTTTAATTCCGGGTGGTGCTGGCGATGTATGTGCCGGTTTGTCCTGCTATCTAATTAGTAAATAGTTAGGCGCTAGTAGTAGTATACCTGTTTTCCTAGGTTAAGTTAGTCTGTGAGTTGAGTGCTTATATAATATGTGTTTAGAATGTGTAAATTAGATAAGAACCTGAAAAAAATAACTTTGTCGTAACCCATATAAAAATACACGACCTAACTGAATCGCAATGATATAACTTACAATAAATGACATGGAAGCACCTCGTTCCATTTGGTGTAATTGTACAAACATTGTTAGTGAAATGTTTAGTTGTGTCGTTACAACATTAAATAGCATCATTAAAACATTTCGAGGGAAGTCATGTTATATTTGACGTTTTCATAACACAGTTCGTTGTTTCGCTTCCTGATAATTATACGACAAAGAGTGCTCGCGAAGTAGTGATGCGGTTAATTTAATACAAGAGAAATTAATTACCAAAAGGATGGTCCGACTCTGGCTTGGGGCAGGGCACGCTATAAAACAGTTATGAAGGCACAACATTAACTACAAACATTAAGTCAAACGTTTCTGTTGTTTTTGTTTTAGTATAGTGTTGGCGAGTACATAAAATACGAAATCAATTGAATATGAACAGATCTGCATCGGTGGACATTAACATTAGACGTCCTCTGACAAGACATCTTGTGAGTGTGGGGAATGCCAGGTCTCCACCGTGGTTCGGATTCCACGTTAAACTGTAGGTCCTCCATTTCATCTCACAATCACCCTAAAATTACACATTAGCGTAAATGCATATAACCCGAACGGGTAGTAAGACGCGGTGCTAATAATAATAATAATAATAATAATAATAATAAAGATTAGACGTCAATCTCGGTCGGTTGTACTTCGGGTAGTTTTTAACAAATCATTTTCCACTCTACCTCCACGCAAATTCGGGCACATTTTCTCTAAATTATATATTTCTCGTCTCTACTTCGATGATGAAAATATGCGTGTATCCCGGATGGGTAGTCGGACGCGTTTAATCCCATAAGGGTGAGTTATCGGAGCCTTGAGTGCGGGGTGTTTGTTCCTCACATGAAGCGCCAGATCTTCTGCTGATTATAACATAGAATAATGAATCTTTACATAGGCCCATGGCTCCAGTGAGGGAGGCTGTATCGACTAACTAGATGAACAGAAATAAGAGGGAAGGAGTAGTCAGTCTGTAAGCGAGTGATAGTTCCGTCCATGGAAAAGCGCGTGAACAGCAGTTTTACAACCTTAGTTGAAGTTGTAGGTAATGTTAGCCCCTTGATCCCCATCCCTTGGAAGACCGTAGATCAGTGGTATTCAACCTAAGGTACGCGATTACATCTTAGTGAGTACGTAAAATGTATATACATAATTTCATAATAAACACTGAATAATCAGGGCCAGTTTATTATGCGAAGCTGGCTTATTCCATTCGAGTCTTGGTAGGTGTCGTCCTGTATTTGGTATAGCACCTCGCTTGAGACGTGCTAAGTCTGACTATGAAACTGGCTGGCCCTTCGACTCAGATTCCCACTCTGAATCCTCTATTTTTCTATTGTCCGACTAAACTCCAATTCCAACTCCTTTATAAATTGCAAATGCATACTAAATTGTAATAACAAATTTCCCGCCGTAGATGGTAGCACAAGAAATTTAATTACCACCACTTGAATCACCAGGATACTTATAGGTCCATAGAATATTTAAAAAAATTAAATTAAAATTGCAACATTTTGTGGAGGCCCTGGCGCAGTAGCCCATCACCTTCCCTTAAATTCAAGCATATATACTGTTATGATATTATAAGTCTTTATTCTGAAGTTTAAGTCGATACATTTTTACCGACTCCAACTCCACAACCCTGGTTCCAGGTCGATCCGTCTACAAAAGAACAGAAATACGAGTACAACATGTTTTTGTTCAATCATCAGAGAAACTGTTGCCAAATCGTCTCAGGACTACTGGAAACATCGACTCACGCGAACTTTCACAGTCCACATATCACCATAGCATCTGCTGTGACTTGACACAATGTGTTTTCTAGCTTGTCATGCCGATATGAGTTCTTCCCCCTTGTTCTTAGTTACATCAACGTGGTGTCCGGTGTTACAGTTCTTGTCGTTAAAGCATATATTTATCTTGATACAATCCGAGAGTTGCATTCCGTTCTCTTATGTTAGGGTTGTCATACATCTTGGATATCAGTGGCGAGGCGTGTCTCCAGTATCATCACTGGTGACAGTTTAAAATAAGAGGAAATATATTTTTTATACAGGATAAAGTCAAAGAATGTCACGGCCTTACACTTATAAAATTCTGAACGGAGCGCATGTACTTTTCGACAAATGAGACTGGATTACAAATTTGTTGGGAACATTGGACTGCGCATGAGCGACTTTTTCAACGTCCATTGAGACGCACGAGGTATAATTTAAAAATTATTAATTTCTTCCCCTTCCAAATATCTACTAATTCATATTTATTTTTATTTGTGTATACATTTTTTTATTATTTGATTAACAAACATTTACCACTCCTTATTTTGATTTTTGTTTGGTTGTCCGTTTTTATATATACCCTATAGAGGCAAATATAACTATTTTTGAAAAAAATAAAATTCTATCTTTATGTTTAAAAAGTTGGGAGAATGTGGGCTGAAATAGGGGTTGCTGGCTATAGTTGGTTGGTAATGCTTTCAAAATAAGCCCTCTACCGCTGAGACAGGATTGCCTTTTATTTTAGGGATTTAGTGTACAAGCATACAATTTCACACTTTAACAAACTAACAGTTATTTCTACCATGCACATAAATAGAAAACAACAGCTAAAAATATGGATTCTGTTAAGACTTGCGTATTCTGTATAAGTCACGTTAAAAGCATGAACTAATTCATTATGTATTCAAGTTATCATGTTGACTACTTGCCGTTCTCAAACCATCAAGTTGGCTACCCTACAGTTCTGGTGCAGCTTCTTGTGTGTTCTAAGTTCTACAACCTGCCCGCGTCATCCACATATTTACACTAATGAGATAAGTACCTATTAGGAAGGTAATATTCGGAAGAAATTTACCCGCTATAGCGTTGAAGGAGAGTGAGAAATCTTTTAAGAAAAATCTCCCAGGACACCCAGCCTTGATTAAAATCCCAGCCTTACCGTCACCAGCAATAATATTGACGATAATATTGACCAGATAATATTGACGACTTAGTCAACGTGCTCACAAATGCGGAACTTGTAAACAATAATCATTATCAACATTATTGTCAAACACTTTGCGTCGATGCATTCCAATTGGAAACACCTGCACAGGTGGATAAGCAGGACAAAAGCGTCGCTATCGTTTTGTTTGGTTTGCCGGTGAAGGNGGGGGGGGGGCGTTTGGTATACCAAGGGATTTTTTATTAAACGGTTCCCCACTCACTCTACCCGCAAATGTGCATATTATAATTATGTTAAGTTCTTCCATCCTTATCTGGTACAACGTATGACTACCTGAAAGTAGTTCTTGTAGTAGATTAAGTCTCTTACTGTGGCAATCAGACCATACCGCCCATCTCCATTGCGAAGGCCAGTTTTTTTAGGGTTTTTCTTATCACCACTTCTTACTAGACGTTCGGGCTATACGCCTATGTACTAATTAAACTAACGGGTTAGGGATTAGGAGGGTTAAATTCAGATGAAGTGTACCCGCATTCGTGTGGATGAAGAGTGGAAAACTATTTAGGTAAAACCTCTCTTATGCACCCGACCGGGATCGAACCCCGATATTCTCTCTCGTCTTTGTTAGTCTAGACTGACACGAGAGTAGCGCATTGGACCACGCGGCCACCGAAGCGGGTGAAGGCCAGTTGATTATAAAGAAAAATAGTTAACTTACTAATACGACTTTACTAATACTAATAGCTTGTTGATACGAGTATAAAATAATCAACCGTAACAGTACTGACTGACCGACGAGGAATTGAATGCCTCCATATCTGTCCGGGATAGAATGGGGAAACCACATGTTGTAAATAACTAGTGTTGTGGGTGGGGGGAAATCCCGCCTCACTGAGGCAGCCACCGTGGATCCCTGCCTTCCAGTATCTTCAGTATGGGATGCGATCCCTGCTTCCTAGGGGAGAGTTAACCTCATCGATGCACCCACGGCTGCCGGTAGTTGATGAATGTAACTTGTCTCCTCTCCAATGTTGAGGCAGGTTATATAATCCAGAGAGTATTATTTGCTCTCTGAGGATAGATTGTGGACACAAAGAGGTTAACACTTCATCTTCAATAAACGATTAAAAAAGAGGGCGGGGGGAGTCCAATAACTTAGCTCAGTCGTACCATTTTCCTTAACGATCTCCTCTATTAGAAGTATTTAATGTGCATGTTGACTAAACAAACTAACCTAGCTTAACAGACCAAGAATACAGTTTTCCAACCGTTAATTATCCACCATGAAACGGGAAGTCTGACCAATTTCGAATTTTTTTCGGCCATGCTGGGAATCAAACCCGAGACCATTATCTAAAGAGACAGGCGCTCTGCTAATTGAGAAAATATGTAGATATGTCTTCTGATGGTTTCAGATTCGATACCGAGGTAGGACTAAACATGTATTATTGTGGAATTGGATTATCTCTAGTTTGACGAGTAGTAAGTTGAATGATATTTGATTATTAAATATGTCTAAATTAACTTAACAAGAGCAATAGCACAAAAGTCAACAAAAAAATCCCGAATGGTTTCACACCCTTCTTTCCACGCAAATGGGTGTACATTTCCTATCAACTTTACCTTCCTCATACCTTACCCATTATTGTAATTATATGCGAATAGTGAAACACAATGCCAAATATATATATATATATATATATAACTATAATTATATATAAATATATATATATATATATATAACTATAATTATATATAAATAGTATCTTATACATTTTCAGTTTAAATATAGTGGAAAAGTCATCATTATCAATAATTTCTGAAAGAGCTTTGATTATACGAGTTGGCAACACTGCCCACCCAATAAAATAACTTATGTTCTAAATCCTTGTAAGGTTCCTGAGTGGGTATTCAGTCTTCTGGGCACCATCAACCATATATTTAAGAAGATAGATGCGCAGTAGCTCAGATTCATGAGACCATCCTTTTAAACGGCTGATTAGAGGCATGCAGTCATACGTTTCCTATAGCAGGATGACAACCGGCCCTGGGGTGTAGTGGTCAGTGCACCTGGCTACGAACCAGTGGGGTCCCGGTTTCAATTCCCGGCTAGCTCCATGGGTATTTTTCCCAGAAGGGGAACTATCCCAACGACACCAGGGTTTGGTTAGTTAAGCTTAGGTTAGGTTTAAGTTCACTCCTGGCTTCCCATATTCATCATCCCTTCATCTTATTGCGGGTACGGCGTGCAGACAACCTCAATTAGGTGTACCTTTGGCAACGTTCTGTGCTATCAGCGCGGGTAAAAGTATACACACAGGCGACTGAAGTCGATAATATATATCTACCGGTCAAAAATGCAGTACGCTCAGCAAGGAAAACCCTGAGAAGACCTAAACTCAGATGAGACGATATCATTAGAATGGGCCAGAAAGAGATGGTGTAATGAGGTGGATTAGATAGAGCTAATTCAAGATAGGGGGTGTACAAAATGAAATATTTATAATATTAATAATAATGTTATTGCTAGTATATATTATATTTAATTGAAATATTTATACTATTAATATTATAAATATTAAGATCTGTACACTTCATATTACTACCTAGTTAAGTTATAATAAATTTCAACCCCATACATTAAATAATTAACTTTAACAATGGTAAGCGAAAAGCATAAACTAGCAAGTTTGAGCAATTATAACCCGTAAACTAAATGATTTGAAATCATTGAATTGTTTTAGAGATTATAATTATACAGTTGTTAAAAGTGTGCAATAAAATGTTGATGGTTTAATTAACTTCAACAGCGTTCAGTGTTGGCCTCATGCACAGAAACCAAAACCAGTCCATCCTTTCCTCTGTTTATGCACACAAAACACCGCTTATTTCTCTACGATCCACAAATCTCCCGTCGATCATGTGACAACACTTGGAAAGAGTAATGGTTTCTGCCTCGGGTGTTGGGCTAGAAAAACTCCTGAGTGTTTTAATGAAATAAACCTACAATCATGACTCTTTTAAGGCGCAGCCGTTGACTCACGTAATCGAAATGGTGTGTTTGGTAACATTACGGTGCCCTACCGGGAGGCGTTGCGCCATCACAGCCTTTCTTCATAGTCTTATTATACAGACATCGGCTTTTATGGAGGCTGTAAGCTGTTGGCTTTTAGACGTAGGTTTTCTTAAACCAGTAAACTATTTCCTGTCCGTGTGGCTTTGTAACGCATTAAGATTATCCGTGTCTACAGCTTTAGAATCCTTTGGTTCGATTCTCGGTATGATTTAAACAATGTTGCAGTTTGGGTAGGGCCATACCGAAAGAGGGAAGGGGTTCAAAACCCCGATAAAGTGTTGTTAGTAAATTATTTTTATACTTCTCTTCGATGTCTACAAACTTTAATATTATCGTAGTTTATTGAAGCCTCCAAGAATCCAAAGCACTTACAATCCTAACTATGTCCAAAAAAACTATAAATTAATTATTTAAACAGGGGTTTTAAAAATGTTAATTTAGGTCCTGTCGCCTACTCGGTCTGCCCGAAGCTTACACTAACTTATCTGAGGATGCATGGAGAAAAGGGAAATTTTAAATGATATTCTCTAGTATTCGCCAAGAGTGAAGATGGAAAATAATTAATAGGAAGTATTGACCTCCTCACGGCTGAGACTTAGGCGTGTCAACCACTACATCAATCATCTTCGAGGTTCTTTATTTAATCGATCTAATATTAACAATAAAATATATTATCCTAGGGCTAAGTGTGAAATCCTAGTTTAAATCGATTCGTACGTTATGTCCTATTCGAGGCCTAGGATCTACTCTTAATCTGTGTTTAGAAAGTTGAGTAACAAAGTAAAATAAATCATATGATCATTCCGTTTCCTACCACTGGATTTTTAAATTATTATTATTATTATTATTATTATTAGCACCGCGTCTTACTAGCCGTTCGGGTTATACGCACTTACGCTAATGTGTAATGGTAGGGTGATTGTGAGATGAAATGAAGGACCTACAGTTTAACGTGGAATCCGAACCACGGTGGAGGCCTGGCATTCCCCACATTCACAAGATGTCTTGTCAGAGGTTGGATTTTTAAAATTTACCAGCTAATTTTATTAAAGTTAGGTAATGATTTTAACAGGCCAAATCTACACAAATCATCGATAGTGTGCGAAGCTTCGAAAAGTTGAAGTCGAAGGTCACATTTCCTCCGGCTTCGACTTCGGAATCTACAATAACCTTCGCATATTCAAAAAATTTCGAAGGAAGGATAAAACTTCACTAAATTATCAAACGATTTAATTTTATCTTACTAAATATTACATTTTTCAATATTTGATGGTTTTAAAACAGTTATTAAACAGAATTTTAACAATGACTAGTAATTTAACCAACACAACGTAAGCATGGATCAAAAACCGGTAAGTAAATGTTAATATATTATATTAACTATCGCCAACATAATTTTGTGCAAGATAAAAAAATACCTATAAATAAATAAATAACACCATGGTTACTGGTATGGAGCAGAGAAAGCGCTTTAGTTGTGCTATCATCGCAGCTCGCATCTAATGTTTGGTCCTTAATATTATATCTCTTTGGAATTTTCTGTGATAAATTTACAAGTGCATTTTGACACAGAAGTTTTTCATATCATCTTCGCATTTTCTTTATTATTCAAAATGGCTGATACGGAGAGTAGAAAACGAAAACGGAGTTTAATTTATAATTATTATCAGAGAAATGAAGATAAAAATACATGCATGTGTAAATTTTGCATAATAATATTATAAACTCCATGATGTAGGTAAAAATTAAAACTTAATCAAGAGTCAAATAGCCAAAACTATTATTTATGCTTTTTAGTGAGGATTACTCCATCTATATATCATATTATGAAAATTGAAAAATTACACCTGGACACGGAAACGGAACCTAAATTGATCCAAAGGTCCCGGGGTCGATTCCCCATGTCCAGGTATCATTTTTGAATTTTCAGAATAAAACTTAATTGATGAGTTACTAAGCTTATCAGTAAGCCTGTGTGTATTAGTTATTAATATAGTCCTTAGGCAACAAATAAGGACATCTTCCTGGCACTTGTTACTAACAAGATCTAGAAAAATAATTAATTTAAAAATTATTATTATTATTTAGCACTGCGTCTTACTACCCGTTTGGGTTATATGCTTTAAGTACTAATTAAGGTTGAATTAGAGGACGTGAACCCGCATTTGCATGGAGGGGAAGTAGAAAACCATGTAGGAAAAACCACCCCCAGTTCACCCAACCGAGATTCGAACCTCGATCTCCCCGTCCTCAGCGGTTGAGCTCAACACGACTAGCGCGTTAGCCAACTACGCCACCGAGGCGGGTAATTTAAAAATTAAAAGTGGCTTATAGTGACACCAACCAAAATCCTAGGTAGCTTAGACTTAGCTTCGCATTTAAAAAGTGGCCTTCGCACACCCCTACAAATCATAAAAATTCTTAACCAACAAAAAAAAAAGAATTCTATAGTTCGTTGAAACTAACGCGATAGGAACTCTAGGAAATTATTAAATAGTCCAAAATTATTGTTTCAGACGTACAGTAGGCAAGTGTAAAGGGAAGTCAATTATTTAAATTAAGTAGTTTGGTTATATGTCTAGGCACTGTATACAATTTAGCTGGTTTAGCTGGTCTATTTTAAAGATTCGGATTTATAATGTACCTATTCAAAAATTGTTGTATTTTATATTATAACAAATCTATATTTAAACAATAAATACTATATAGTAGAAAATACAATTCTGTGCAAAGAGATTGAATGTGTAGAGTTATGTTTGTTGAAATATTTATCATCTCTAGAAAAGTATACGAGTCAAATTAATACAAAAATCACCAACCATGGAAAATGCATTTTTTAAATTTTACTTTCAAATTTAACTGCTCCTAAAATAATTTGAAAAGCATAGATTATTTTATTATTTTAAAATTTCCTGGATATTAATTACCGTAAGCATTTCATAAACATAAATGGTAGTAGTTTGTGATAATTGTGGCTTCATCGTTCACTGAACAATTTAATTAAAATGAATGCATCAATGCTTGAAAATGTTTAGTATATTTTGATAAGTATTAGTAGGCCTATCATTAGGGCCTATTCTAACATTATGATCAGTGTTATTTTAAAGTGTATAAAACAAACTCTTTACTCATTTTATTTTTATCTATAAATTTATTTTCCAGACAAAATGTTCAAAATTAATCAATTAAATTTCATTATAAAAATAAGCTCAATAAAGTTACCCAAATAATGTGTGTGTAGCTCGGATGTAAAATTCTGCACTCCACTTAGGCTAATAGAATTTATAATACAGTTGAAGACCTACAGACTTATTAGATTTCTAGAAAATCCAAATAAAATGTTGTCTACCAAATCAGTAGCACATTCAAGATTTCTATTTCGGTGGAGGAAGGGGATAGAGGTAGAATTTAATATTAAAAGTCTGGAAAACATTTAACTATATTATATTGTATGGTCTACTGAGAGACTATGTGGGATTCAAATTAAGTTTCAAATCAATACCAATCGAACCCTTTTAAAAGTAGTTTAAATGTAGTTTTAAAATATATAATAAAACAGAAATTCACTTTTGGTGACATTTACATTAAAACGTTAATCTAAAATAAAATAGCATATATTTGCATAAATGTTACAATTTTTTTTAACACATTCAGAAAATTCACTAGATAATAGTACTGAATGGCAAGGGCAAAGAAAAAATCCATTTAATGTAATATTATATTGGTCTGAATGGGGGAGAATGGAAAGTTCGCTACCTCAATGCCAACCTGCGTCGGTGAACCTATGCACTAAATTATAACTTTGTATTTAAGAAGAACTTATACAAGAATTTCGATAACAGTTACAACTAACGTTCTTAATGAGACCGACAGAAAAGTTTACCAAAGAGTTGGTCAGTTTTACCGACTGATAAATTAGATACCAAACCTACGATACACTTGCCATAATGTGAATAAATTACAGCCTCGACCAGGCGCACATCCAAGGGGAACGAGGGGGCAAATGGGGCATCTACCCCTGCCTCCAACACCCAAAATAATGTTAATAAAAGCTTAAATAAGTGAAATACGATTATAACTAAAATATAGAGTACTGAAATGTGTCAAATACGTAAGCTACATTTTGAGACCAGGATTATGACTTGACGATATAAAGTTGTAGCCTACTTTTATGCACATTGAAATTACCCTTGAAATTCCCAATTGGAAAGTGAATAAAAATAATGGCTTCGATACATTGCATAAAAGTCCGTAGTCAGATAACATTTTAATACTCCCTGATTTACTGTCCAAACAGCTAGTTGGCTTATTTATAAAGAGAAAATATCATCGAAATACTTCTAGAGTTAGAAATACAATTGCTTTTTTAAATATCTTATAAATTTTCTTCTGCTTTTATTAATGTACCTAAAAGTAGTTTATACATTTATCCTAAAACTTATTTGATTAATTTTTATTATAATCAATGAAAATGTAAACATGTTGCCCTAAGTTATCGTAAAGAAAAGCCAAATATCTTATAGAAGCATTATATATTCATTAATTTTCTTGGACTCCAGTGGTTAAGTAAGGGTCGTTACCCACTAAAAAAAACCTCTTTCCCAAAATGTAATTCTGGTTACGGCCTAAATTGTATGTCCCCTTCCCAAAAATAACTTTCTGGGTACGCCACTGACCTCATAAAACAAATTTAATACCAAACTGGTGACCTGGTGGTCTAGGGGTAAGGTGTCGGACTTCTGTGCTGGGGGTCCGGGGTTCAATCCTCGGTCCCGGAACAGATTTATCTGATTACCAAACCCTTCCTTCACCTCTGACAAGACATCTTGTGAATGTGGGGAATGCCAGGCCTCCACCGTGGTTCGGATTCCAAGTTAAACTGTAGGTCCTCCATTTCACCTCACAATCACCCTACCATTACACATTAGCGTAAGTGTGTACAAACCGAACGGGTAGTAAGACGCGGTGCTAATAATAATAATAATAATAATACCAAACTCGTATATGTAGTTTCAAAGACAACTTTAAAAAAAGGGGTGGACTGGATTTCTTTGACACGAGTAATTCAATACGGTAATTAGAAACCAGTCAACTTACCTTGTTGTAGGGAAGGTCCGCAACAAACCAGCAAAGCTGCGACCAGAAATAGGAGTCTGCGTCGACACATCACCTCAAGTGTTGATGAGAGTAATTGAAGAGGTGAAAACATTGTTGACTTCGTGTGGAATCCACTAACAAAACCTTAGACTAGTAACCGTGTAAGAAGACGATCCACTTTGTCAAACACTGTTAACATTTTATAAACACATTTAATAGTGTCGCTGGATTTGTGATCAATATAAAACCCTGTAGTACAGTAAAATAAGTATTCACAACACTTCCAGTGTAATAATGTATCTTAATCAGCAATCTTAAAAAAGTGTGTACTTTTAATTTAATAACTATCGTAAAGTAGCACAGTAAGTAACAATTGTTTTTACTAGATATTTATAATATATTATTCACAACAATTTTATTAATCCATGTTAGTGATCACTTCACTCACATAATTGTAAACTAGTTGATCTAAATACATTGTTTTAGTAATAAAACACTTTAAACTTTCACTTCCAATCAGTATATTAGTTAAATTTTATTATTCATAATCCAATAATAAATTAACACTGAACACGCAAAGTTGTCAACACAGTTATGTGAGTTTAAAACAAGAACCACTTTCGAACGTTTCCCCACGTGTTTGAAAGACTACTGTCACTTTCGCGCGCGTTATTGAGAAGGAGAGAGGTTCAACTATCCTCCACTAGAGTGGGGGTATGGTTCGAGGAACGTTCCTCTTGTAACGCCACCTGCCGTCTGCTGGACAACACTACACTACACTTCTTTCAGCTTTGCTTGCTTGGAACGGAGGCGGGAGGGGGCGGGGCACGCTTCCGTGACGTCACGGGCCCTGCGCGCCGGCTCATTGGCTCACTCCCATGGGTCCTCCAACTTCCGAATTAAATAATTACAATGGTTGCGTCGTTGGGTGTTTATTTTTTATTTTTTTAGGTTTCAACACATCAGGAAATGAAATGCAGTTAAAAAGTAAATATTCCAAAATTAAATACTAAACAAAAATGGAAATATTTGTAAATATATAGAGTATTTTATTTGGAACACTATTCTACTTACAATGTCGAATATGGAAACTAACATCAACATCACATATCTATGACAGTTTTGTAAGTAGGCCTACTTAGCTCAAATCACACAAAATAAACTAGCTTTAACATTTTATTTCTTAAAACACGTTGAAAAATGTAAGCATACTTTTCGACCACAGCGTGATCTACCATAGTTTCAAAATGAATGCTGATGCATTTAATTAAAATTAACCCTCTTATTTCTTAGTTAAACAATGGGTTTTGTTATAGATTTTAAGAAATTATAGAAAAATAGCTGTATATTATTCAACCGTTGAACAGTTTTGATCATTTTTTGCAGGCAAAGTTTTAAATTCATTAAATCATATACCCTATAGGCTACATTGTTGGTATGAGGAGATGGAGGGGTGTGTTAAACCCACAATAATAAATATTGTGCAGAAAACCGTACCAAATGCATTCGTTTGAGGCTAAACCCTTGATCTCTTCGATTTCAGTTCAGTCTACTGCAATCCTGGTGCTTTAAACCACGTAGTCATCTGTATGGGTCGCGCGTATAAGAATCCCCTTTGTTCCTAACAAGGTTTGGAAATGAAAGCTGTGATTTACGATTGAATTATATATAAGTCAGTGGGTGCCCGATGCACCCTGGTCCAACAAGGGATTAAAAAAACCATAAAAACGGAGTGTCCAAAAAAAAATCACAGCTTAGGTTTTAGAGGATGACAAGAAAATCGTGATTTATTCGTTTCTGGAATGGATTTTTTGAAACTAGTGATTCTGGTGCTAGTATTGTAGATCAGCTGGAGAGTGATGTATGTGACAGGAGTCAAGAAAGTAGCCCAACAGAGCAGTCAGATACTTACACTATAAAGCACCTCCGTCTCACAAATTATAAAACAAATATATATCCAACTTTTTGTTTCTAAACAGTGTATTATTTTATTCTATAAACTTGAAAACAGACAAGGCCATAATAAAGATTGTGATACATGCTCGTCAATCAAGGAATAAAAATAGAAATTGATAAATTAAAATTAAAAGCCAGTTGAGAGGGTGGTTTTAAAATTACAATCTACTCTGTACACAAAAGCACGTGTCAAGATATGGTTTTTAAACTACCCCCTTTACTATATACTATGTGACATGCCAAGGTAGGGGAAAATTGTGCATTATTTTAGCACTGAGTCTTACTACCTGTTCGGATGTACTAATTACGCTAATGAGTTAAGGATTAATAAGGTTAAATTTAGAGGAAGTGTGTCCGCATTTTCATGACGGTCGAGTGGAAAACCATTTTGGAAACACCACGCTCAGTACACCCAACTGGAGTTCGAACCCCGATCTCCCTTTCGTTGGCAGTCTAGTCTAACACGAGAATGACGCCTTAGACTATGCAGCTATCGAAGCAGGTATGGTGCATTTCAATTGTATGAAATTACTGTGTCATGTTTAAAACACATATACTTATTTTGATTTTGAGCTGTAACGATTAAAAACACTGGAGATTAATACGACTCGCCAGTGTAGCCCAATATAACAATCACAGTTTTAAGTCGGGTATTATTTCATTCGTTGCGGATAATTCGAACGGGTAGTAAGACGGGGTGCATAAAAATAAAATAAAAACTCCATCAACCAATTTTAAACCTAGAAAATGTGTGTCAAATTTGGTGGAAGCTTTTATAGGTTTAAGATAAAAACACTGCGCAAAGAGAAATAAATAATATAGGGGCCGTATCTACAGTCGTGGCAGTTTAATTCATTTTTTTTTTTTTTTGCTTTGATTTCGAATGACCTAATAAATACTACAAAACATTTTTGCTCTTTCAAAATTTACAAAACAGTCAAAGATAGCCAATTGCAAGGGACACTAATGACGCTGGCTTAAGAACTACGGAAGCCAATTGTATTATTGATAAAACCTTTTAGCACCGCGTTTTACTGCCCGTGCGGCTACTATAATGTACTAACACGCTAATGGTTTTAGGGATTAGGGAGCTATACTTAAGAGAACGTGTACCCGCATTTGCGTGGAAGAGTGGAAAATCTTTTGGAAAAACCACCCTCAGTAGGACCTGCACCCGACCGAGATTCGAACGTCAATCTCCCTGTCATTGGTGGTGTAGTCCTCCATGAGAGTAGTGCCTTAGACCATGCGGCCACTTAAATGGTTTGAATTAATTTTGTGTGCCATACGTCTTATTATTAGTTCAGGTCATTCGCATATTTGCATTAATGTGGTAAGTATAAAAAAAAGAGATCATTTATGGTAGGTGACCCCACAATTGTATGAAAAAGACCATGAATCTATTTTAGGAAAATAACACCTTCAGTGCCTCTGACCGAGGTTCGCACCCCGATCTCTCTTATTATTGGCAATCCATCCAATCTAATACGAGAGTGACACGTTATACTACATAGATACCTTACTTATGTGTTTTTTTGTTGTTGTTTGTTTGTTTTCGAAATTTTAACTACACTTTTCCAACTATAATATCCATTAGCCTAATATTTTTTAAACACCCCAATTTAATTTTGATCTCATAAATGAGGCTAGTGGGTCACTGAAAGATGTCATCTTTCTTTCATCCCACATTATACCTAAATTTTGTTTTTATCTAATTAGTAAAATAAAGTTGCAATTTAATGGCAAATTAAAAAAAAAATATTTTTAACAAGTTTATGGAAATGTTTAGATAATTATTTAATAAAGTTTTTAAAAGAAACGTTTCAAATACAATATAATGAATGTATAGCTGAACAAGAATAGTTGGTCCAGGCTACTTGTTTTAGTGAGGATGATCGTTTGAAGCTGCCGTTTGGTAGGTGTTGGGTAAGATGAGAGTCACAAGCTTATTTTATCAGACCAATTTTATTCTCACCTTACAAATAGTTGGTAAATTTAAGTATTTAATTTTTAAGTGTGTTTTTGCAGATCGCGATAAACTTATTTTACAATTCTAGTACATAATTAACAATTATTTTGAACAAAAAACTCTTAGAGCTGCTATTTTTGCAGGTTTGTTTTAATCTCATATATATATAACAACTTAATATTATTGCCACAACACGACTGAGTGACTAAACCAATGATTATTTCCAACAATAACGCTGGTGGACACGCAGTCTATTATTGTCAGGCTCAATTAGTCTGGCTTACTGGTGGTAAAGGGGTCCTACACATAAATTCGGGCACTTTAACTCTAACTTCTATCTTCCTCGTCCCTACCATATTGGTGTAATTTATTTACACTCGTATAACAAGTATTGAGACGCGGTGAAAAAAATGTTTTCGATATCTTTGGATACTATTGTTGTGGCGTCTATGGTTGTATCTCACAGGAAGAGGGTGTCAAAGAAACTTGTTTTAATGTTTTAAATGATTTTGTTACTGTTTTAAAACTTAAGTTTGATTCTAAGAGGAAGCCCGTTATTTGAAAACTGGAAACTCATGTTCCCATAGTGGCGGAAATAAAAATATTACAATTTACATTCCCAGTCTGTTTAATTAGTTATATAAATATAAACGACTTTTAATAGCATGGGGAAGTATTATTGGAAGATTTCAATAAGTTTTAGATCAACTTTGAAATTACTAAATCAAATAATACATATTTCTAGAATGTCAAAATTTAGTTACTTTCATTTAAGTTGGTGGTCGAAAGTGGGCTTCTTTAAACAATATCATTAAAGTTAAAGGTTAGAGCTGAGATTGAATATCTTACTAGACACCACGCGTCGACTTCGATTTAACTTTAGTTATAGGTCATATTCAAAAGCATTCGGGCCGGTGTTCACATAGGCTGAGGTGTCATTATCGTATTAGACTGATGGGTAGGTCGAGATTAAATCTCAGACTGGAGTGTGGTTTTCCCAAACTTTTTCCGCATGGTTGCCACACGATAATGTTGGTGCACTTACACTAAATAACCTCCCTACCTTTTAGATTAAGCAATTAATAATCATGGAATTAGACTAAATAATAATAAATATATAGCTAGAAGTTCTAATAAAAGTATATCTTTGAACTTAGGATTATGGGCTTCCAAAACTGTATTTACTTTCAAATAAAAACATATAATAGCAATCGTGAAAATTTTCTACGTTGAAATTATTATGAATACTTAAGTTTTGTATGTGTTCGAGACCAAAAAAGTTGATTTATCAATTTGTCTGTTCTCAAGCTGATCTGTCCCTGAGCCTAGATACAAAACGGTTAATTGTATTTTGTTAAAACTTAATTTTTAGACTGTATGGCTATACCTTGGTACTTTTTTTATTTTGACCTTAGCCCTTAATTTAAGGTTAGCTTACTGGTTACTGGTTTTTTACATATTTGAAATATCTTAAATAGCTCTAATGATTTTGTTCAAAATGAGTAGTATTTGGTAAGTTTTTTTACAATACATTTGTTTTAAAAATAATCGTTCAGCTATTTGACTAACGTTTTTCGAAATAATTCGAATTTTTTTTAAAACTATCCTCAATGAACATGTTCAAAATTGATATCCAGAATTGTTTTTCGTAGTAAATAAAAATTTTATTTTATTTTTAATAATATAAATAATTTGAGGCTCGTTTATAAATAACTGGTTTTTAAAAACAGATTTTTTAAGTTGTTTAAACAATTTTGTTTAAAAAATTTATATTGTGATCAACAAAATATGTTTCTTTTCTCGAGGAAAGCTTACTTAAGAGTAGCTTACAAAAACTCTTTTCTTATTATTATTTATTCCAAGCTATAACACACTACATGAGAAAGTCTGAATTGTTGTATAATACCATCTATTTACTAGTAGTTTTGTGGATATTAGACCTAGTTTTATCCATTAAAATAATGGCAAGTACGTCATGTTAAGAATAAAATCGTGTCATGTTCTATTATCGTTACTAAAGCTTTAATATTTCTCTATTAATTTAAAGTTTAAGTACTCGATATTTTCTCCTTGGATTTGAAGTTTATATTTCTCCTTGGTGATAAATTTAGACAGAAAACAAATGAATACACTATAGTCTATTCAATAGTACATTTATATTCATAGAGAATGACCACTGTTCACGTGGTTTAAGACATCAGTCTTGTAATGTGTGTCAAACTTTTTTTTTAACACGTGCTAGGTACGTGATCAAGTTTTTAGGATTTAAAATTCTAATCACTTGAGATGAGCCTTTGAAAGTAAAATCTTTTGAGTGGCCACCATATTGACACGGATAGGTATGCTAAAAAAAACTATCTACAATACATACAACTTTAGGCATGGACATAAAGTATGTCCTTACCAAATTTTGTTAAAATTGGTCAATGTATTTAACATTTATTGCTGAACAACTATCCGGACAGACAGACAAAATATAAAATCCCCAAGTTAAAACAAAACCTCATTACACTAAGTCAATAAATTACATTCTTCAACTTCGAAAGTCCAATTTAATTGGACACATGGTATAAGGAATCACTCTCGCAATATACCATAAGATACAAAATACGATGAAACTGAGTTCAAAGTTCGAATTCCAGCCGTGTGTATTGAGGATAGCTTACCCATCTATTTTTTCCACTCTCCCTTTTCTCAAATATGGAAACATTTCCTATGAGAAATAATTTCTTCATCTATATCCTATGGGTGTAAAATATATCAAATATGTACATATTATTGTAAATATAAGGTGCAGTAAGACGCGGTGCAGAAAAATAAAACTCCAACCGCTCCGAGTCGAACAAACTTTTCCCTTGCTTTGAGATACTAAGCAGCCTGCTTTTCCTTTGAGTCGTGAGGGTGGCATTATCTAAACTTAGAGGCGAAGTACAAGTGGGGCGAAATAAAGTTTGATCTAATCTTTCATAAGAAGAACCTATCTGACAACTAGAAAAGCTACCAGATTTACTTACACGTATTCACACTTCACGTCATAATATTTGCAGCTGTCACTTTTTGTATATATTATCAACACCTTTAAATAAACAATAATAATACTGATGATGATATCGTAACATGCTATCAATATCAAACACCAAAAAAAGTAAGTTTTTAAACATCAGAGCCCTTCAACCTTTTAAGTCCAAGGCCCAAAGTTTATGTCTCTTGTTGGCTCACGGGCAGCAATACTCTACCCACAATATTAGGATTGAATACTTGGATAAAAATATTCGTATCAGCTTATTCTTATACACTGTTAACTAACACTGAGGATTAGGATTTCTCAAGGAGTATGTTCTTTGTTGTTTCATAGAAGGAGGTAGCACGATTTGTCTTACCTATTAGATTTGTCATTTGACGGTTCAAAGTACAGTTTGTATTAAAACTTGATACTTTTCTTAAGATAAAAAGCAAAAATCGTTTACAAAATAACTTAGATTCCTATATATCATTTATGTTGTCAACATCCCTTTTTCTCAACTAATACAAAGCCTACAGCGATGAATAAGGTATCAGTGGATAAGATTTTTTTTTACCGACTTCTGACATAGTATACTCAGTTTACGTTAAAACACATCGCTTGTTTAAAATTTAATTCAAAAGAAAAATCTAACAATATTTTTGTATCAATTACCGAAAATAAGCTCTCTGTGCTATTTTGTGTATACACTTCGCTAAGTATTTAATTTCAACAACCCAACAAAAGACTAAATAATTATTTTGGGGGGAGGGGAGGGGGGAGGAGGGGAAGATCAAATGTGCAATTTCTTAAGCGCTTACTGATATGTTTTTATTTTATTAGTTGAGTATATAAAATATATCAGTGTTTGTCATTATTTTCTAATGAAATAATTTTATATTGTCCTTGAATCAGCGGGCCGCAAAAAAAATGTTACCACGAGCCGTGGGTTGAAGATCCCTGGTATAGATAGTCGATGTTCGGACGACATCCAATCACCCATTCAGCCTTAACTGCTTGTTATTCGTTAAGTGGAAGATTGGCTGCCTACCGAGACTAAACTATATTTACTCTTAGTATATTCATCTTAACAGATCGGTCAACACTTGTACTCCCGTTAGATCAAGGCATAACAAAATATTTTGACAAAACCACTGGATGTATTTGAAAAAGATTTTCATCAATTAAAATAGAAATGTATTATCTAGAGTAGTAAAATAATTGTATAATTTTGATAAATAATATTAATTCAGTTATAACAGTAAGAATATTAGATTTGTAGTCTCACACTATTTTGCTATTCACCACTTCACAAATGGGCACAATAAAAATAATGGGTGTATTATAGTTGGGCAACGTATACTTATTCTGACCTGCGTTCAAAAGGGTATCGCTGAGGTGGGATGGAAGGGGACGCTATAAAAGGCCAGTGTTTTTGCAGTTTTTATGTCAAAAGCTTTTTTGTCCAAAATAAATCCAATATTGCTCCAGTATAAATATAGAGTTTAATTTTCTTCACATGTTGATATCGACAGTTCTTGAATATCTGTCATGAGCATGGTGGCATTACTTAACAAACTTTTTAAATGTAGATAAAAGATTCCATTAAATTCTAGAACACTCTTCGCAGATATCCAAGAAATTTTGAGGTCACCATGGGAATAAAATTAAAGTCTACGTTTGTAATGAAGCCATATTTGATTTGTTTTGACCAAAAAAGTGTTTTGTCATAAAAACTACAAAAAATACTGGGTTTTTTCTCGTGTCCCCTTCCATTTCACCTTAATCCAAAATTGCTATTGGGCCACGAACTCCTTCTTGGGGATTGTAAACAAGGCGTACTGATGTACTAGCTCGGCCCCGGCTGTTGTGGCGCTCCATTTAGGATGGTTGTAAATATTTTCTCAAGCTGAGCGAAAAACAGCAATGGATGAATAAAAAGACATAACAAAATGCTAAGCTAATCTAAACTAACCTAACCTAGTCTAACCAAATCTAACCTAAACAAGCCTAACCTAATATAAGGCAAAACGATTGGTAGGGCCGAATACGTATCTACACGCAGGTCTATTTTCTGTTGTAGTCCTCCTAGCCAATGATAGTGGCACAACTAAGCTATGAACCTTTGGCACAAGGTATCCCGTGGCCCTAATGTTATGAGTGTAGAGTAATAATTTGTCTTCCCCACATAAATTGGAACTATTTTTACTTAATTTATCTTGGATAATATGTGTTTTCTAGTAGTATATTAAAATTAATATGTATGTATTTTTAAAACAAATATGTATTTTAGTAAGATTCACTTGTATTAAAGTAATAATCTTTAAAAAAGAAAATTACACTTCCCAGGTTAATATTTTTAATTTTTATAATTATTTTAGCTAGTCGTTTTACGGCTTTTTATTACTCGTTTGGGTTATACGCACATATTATTTATGCTACAACAGCAAGATACATTAATGACGTCGTCTTAAGAACTCAGGAAACCAATTTAAATTAACAGTTTATTTTTTGATCTTTCTTTCTACCCATCCGAGATATCTGTTTTTGATATTAATGGAGTTACGTATGAGGAGGGTAGAATTTAAGAGCAAAAGTAGCCGAATTTGCATGGAGGGAGAATGTTAAATCATTTAGGAATAAAACTTACTGGGATTTGAAACCTGATCTCCCCATCACCGTAAATACAGACTAACACAAAATTGATGCGCTCTACAATGCAACCACTGATCCGGGTATTATTTTAGTGTTTTTAAATATATTAGTTTAATGTCAAACATATAGTAGTGTTTTTTTTTAACATTCTAAACATGACATAACATGAACTACGTGTACCAGTTCGCAACTGTTCGGGAATACGATTTTATCTTGGAATGTTAGTTTGGTCAAACGTTCCTCCAGATGTTTTGAAAAGTGCTCTTAGTGTTAATCTTATATATAAATACATAGGTAAGAGTTTCACACTCCTTTGGACAAAGGAGGCCACTTACGAACTATCACATTATAGGTCTCCATTACAATCTTGCAGTTTAGTTGGTTGTGTTGTCAGCATTACTAAATGATTACTAAATGATTAAACGTTCAGACTAATCTAGTTTGGAAACACGGCTGGTGGCAAAGGTAGCTAGGATTTGTGAACAGCTTTCTCTGCACAAAATTATTTGAACTGAATTACAACAAAGCAATGCTTTGCCAGACCTAAAGATAAATTAAAATGACATGTTGCTAGAGGTAGCCCCTACACTCAGTGCTGTCAACAAATAGGTATTGTACATGGCCGTGCTCCAAGTTTTAATATCCATCCGGGATATTGGTATTTAACCACACTATTATTATTATTATTATTATTATCACCTCGTCTTACTACACGTTCGGGTTATATGCACTTACGCTAATGTGTAATGGTAGGGTGATTGCGAGATGAAATGGAGAACCTACATCTTAACGTGGGATCCGAACCACGGTGGATGCCTGGCATTCCCCACATTCACAAGATGTCTTGTCAGAGGTGAAGGAAGGGTTTGGTAATCAGATAAATCTGTGCCGGGACCGAGGATTGAACCCCGGACCGCCAGCACAGAAGTCTGACACCTTACCCCTAGACCACCAGGTCACCTAACCACACTAATTAATGAGGTATGATATATGAGGAAGGTATACGTTCAGAGGAAGGGTACCCGCATTGGCGTGGAGTGAGAGTGAGAATAATTTAGGAAAGAAGTCAAAAAAATACCTCACTACAGCAGATGAGAGTTTGAACCCTCAACTACACATCACTGTATATCCAGACAAGATGAGACTGGTGCCTTTGTTCACGTTTTGGTGTGTTTTGATCGCACAATAAAAATATTAAGATAATATAGGTATCAAAAATATTGTAAGTAAGCTAATTAGTTTGCTCATTTTACATTATTTTGAATACATAACTTTTACTTAGCTCTGCTGTTTCAATATAAGATTAAAGTATACTAAGTTTCCGTTTACAATATCTTCAAGCTTAAACTTCATATTAACTCAGTTGTTTGTTCCAATTAATTTTGGAAAAAGGACTAAAAGTTATCTTGGCAATACACAGAACAGAATTTTTAGGTAAAGTCCTCATTTAAGGGCCAAACTAAATATCGGTCGACGGATGCACAGAAATTTGTTTTCGGGGAAATGTATTCTTGATATACTAGCAAAGAAAGTGTACTTGCTTCAAACATGCCACTTGTTGTTATAACAGGTTAAACAAGAGTAAAGGAACTATCATTTTCCTGGGAAGGGTGCGTAATTGTTTTAACATCTGGAACAGGGTTAAAGGAACTATCCGACTCCTGAGATGTACTAATTGGTGTTCTAAGAAGTGTAACAAGGTGCAAGGAACTATTATTCTCATGGGAAACTCTAAGATGATGTTCTAACAGGTGTAATTAGATGCAAGGAACTATCCTTCTCCTGGGAAGTGTTAATTGATGTTTTAAGGTACAAGAAACTATCATTCTCCTGGGAAGTGTTAATTGATGTTTTAAGGTACAAGAAACTATCATTCTCCTGGGAAGTGTTAATTGATGTTTTAAGGTACAAGAAACTATCATTCTCCTGGGAAGTGTTGGTTAATGTTTCAACAGGCGGAACATGATACAAGGAACTATCCTCCTAGAAACTAATTGTTATTTTAACAGTGACGCCACCCAACGCATGTGGTAAGAGTGTCGAGCTAGACCTAACAGTTTGGGTAGGCGGGAAGTAGAACACGTGGTAAAGAGCAGGAGCAGATGATGAGATTACCTCCAAAGACTTCTAAACGTTTCTTCTCTTTAATGAAGGTTGACTCTCCCAACCCCTGAGATTACAAGGGTTGGAAGAAGAGATATCGTCGGGGTCAGAGGAAAGTGGATCCCTCTCATACGAAGATTCGTATCATAACAATTAGTAGTGAGAAATCAATAGGTGGTAACCACTTGGACGGTATAGCCCTCGTGTGGGCTCAAACCATGAAGCTATGGGTGGTAGCATCAGGTTCATAAGAAAATCAATCCCCGTACGCAAAGGTTCGTACCGTAAAGAAAAATATCATACGAAGAAAAATTGTGACTCATTACAAAGAACCATTCTTTAAGACAGAATAAAATTGAGACAGATAGTTGTACTTGTAGGAAGAACGTATATATTATAAGATGAAGAGATATCGAGCTCATTTCTGCTGAACAGGAGGCACTGTCTCAAAATAAGAATGTCGTGCTACAAATCTTACTGCTAATCGCAGGGCACGAGGTCCCAGATACCCAGAGAGAGAGATTAACTTAGGATAAGGGTAGAAAGAGTGCATATTAAATTGATAGCTTGTCCCATCTCCCCCGCTCCTAGTTCCCACCACAACAAACAACACTCTTTGAGAAGAGTAAAGAGGAAACTGAACACTTACCTGACAATCTTCTCAAGTTCCCAACGGCCAGTACAGAAATATCCCTACCCCTATTTTCCTCTAGCCGCACTACCTCCAACCTCACACACATCCCGCCAATACAATACACACGTTGGGCATAGAAGTGTTCTTAAGATCAGACACATCGTAGTTTGAGCTCTACGAGATTTCCTGGGGGTTTACATTGACATATTGACATTCGCCTCTGTGGTTACACGGAATAAGATGTGAGTATTATCTGACTGCATCAATGATAGTATAAATCTGGTTTCAAACCCCCAGGCAGATGTACAAAGGTAGTTTTTACTTAAATGGTTAGTTTATCACTCTTCATGTGCGTAAATGTGGATAAACTACCTCTAAATTCTAGTTTCCTAATCCCTGGCCAGTTAATGTAAGATATTCAGAGAACTTGGATGGGTAATAAAATGCAATGAGCAAAATATATTGTTTTTGAATGTGTATGTATTTATTTGGTGCTTAATGCTCATATTTGGGGTACTCAGTTTGAAATATTTGTTTTAAGTCTTTTAACATCTAGCAGGTGACCTGGTGGTATAGGGGTAAGGTGTCAGACTTCTGTGCTGGCGCCCGGGGTTCAATCCCCGCTCCCAGCACAGATTTATCTGATTGCCAAACCCTTCCTTCACCTCTGGCAAGACGTGTATTAATCACAGCTTGGGAATGTGGGGAGTGCCAGGCCTCCACCGTGTTTCGGATTCCACGTTAAGCTGTAGGTCCTCCATTTCATCTCACATTCTCACAATCACCCTGCCATTACACATTAGTGTAAGTACTTATAGCCCGAACGGGTAGTAAGACGTGGTGCTAATAATAATAATAATTTTAACATCTATCCAAATTTAGTGTAGAATTAGGCCCTGATTTTCCATCTTCGGGAGTACACACATTCTTATTTTTATTATTATTAGTTTTAATATTACTAATCACACATCATTTAAAATAAATGGAGCCTAATATAACATTATCCACTAAATACTTACCTTTATATTCAAAACACCTATTTCAGCTGAACATTATTATAAATTCAAGATTTCAATTGCACTCTAGATTAAAATAGGTTTAATAACTTTCTCAATAATTTGTTCAATATTTAAAAAGGTTTATGTTAGGTCCCATTTAAAAGGATGCTTTAAATTGAATGTTAAATAATTAGTAATTTATCAACAGAGCATTGACTTCACCAAACACCTTCTCTGATTGAATAACCAAGCTATGTAAGCTTGACAAATATCATACATTCTGATATTGTCTTAAACATGTACTATGTATAACATAGCCAGGTGATTAGCGAAGAAATGAAGTGTCTGTTTAATAAACCAAATATCCTCTCATATATACTAACTAGACAGTGATTCTCAAACTTCTTAATCACGCGGACCCTTTAACTATGGAACAGCAGATTCACTGACCCTTTGATGCAGGATACATTTTTTTTAATATTATCAAAAAGTTATAGTATATTATAGGGATAAATTGGTCGTAATGATGTCTGCTTTAGTCATAGTAATTTTGTTGATTCTAAAAAAATTACAACATAGATCTAAATAAAATAAAATAAACGTAGGTATTGTATTTGTATATTTTTGGTCATAATTTATTTTTAATAAATGTAAAAGGAATTCCAATAAAAATTCCAATAAAATATATGTATTATATTTGTATAATTATAGTCATGTAATTTATTTGAGGAATGGAACTACTTATGTGACTTTTAATTATCTTTAAAATCTAGAGCAATTTTAGTGACCATCTCCTTAAGTCTTATTCCACACTAAAGATGATTTTATTTCATATTTTTTACATACAAGAAACATAAAATGCTTGCTTGCACAAATAAATTGTTGGAAAGGCATAAAATGTTTCAGTGCTTTTTTTGGAAGTCAGGGGCGTAACCTAAGTCTTCCCAAACCTTCTATTGAACAACTAATAAAAATAAATACCAAACATTTATATTCTATTGTAAGTTTAAAAACACTCACAAAGTGGTTAAGTTTACATAAATGCTTCTTGCACGGAGAAAATGTTATTTATTTAGTTTCCTTTCCTTATTGAGACTCTACTCACTTTGTATCACTTATCATTCGCTTCAGATTTTCACCCCTATATCACTACCCCAAGGATACCTCTACAGTCTATTAACTACAAGAAGAAGCTAGTCTTTAAAGAGCTGTCAAATTGTTTGGTGTTTAGATGCGAGGATAAAATATCAATAAATCGGTATTACTCGTAATATTATGCATATAAACAAACAATTATACCGAAAACAATACTAAACTAAATATCTCGGACTTATAAATGATAGTTAATTACACTTATATTATATGCACTATTTTGTGAACAACTTTGATTGTTTTTTAATACTTGGCAACGTTGCGATTTTAACTCTTGTCAAAGGGTATGGCTATGGTGGGAAAAGGTGGGGGAAGGCAGGGGGATGTTAGTACTCGACACAAGATTTATTTGAAAAATAATCAGGCAGATAGCTGCCCACTGACTTAAAACGTTTACCCACATATCACTTCAGTAATATTTATTTCACTTACAAAGAACACAATTCATTACAGGTAAATTATAAATAGCGACAATTTTGTTAATGATAGTATTTTCATGAGAAATCTTGTTGTTTTCCCCGTTTGTGTAATTTCTTTCTAAAAATTATTTTAATTTACCCTTAATTTTGACTCTTAAGATAATGTTTTGTGCACTCCAATTATTTAAAAGATGTTTAGTTTTTATCTAAGTTTTAAAATGCGAGAAGATGTGATAAATATGTATTGTTTAGTGTGTCATTTTAAATCTAACGTGTCATACAGACAAAATGAGTGATCAACATAATATTAGTAAACCGTCGGCTAGAGCTAATAAAACGTACTATGGGTGAGATGATTGTAACTAACAGTTCCGTCTCGGAAAACTAAAATAAAAGTGTGTTCACAAATGCTCCTCTCAAAAATGTGAGAACAAAGGGCGTGTCCAGCCCCCCGCTTTTCCGCCTCACTTTCTCACCGGACTTTAATGTGATAGGGTACCTTCAAGGTGTTTAGTATATTATATCAGTGATTTACCCTTCTAAATAACATTCTATACGATATAAAAATATTTATAAAGCTATGCCACGGATTCACTGAATGATCTCGTGGACCCCACCTTGATAATTTCTATATTAAATACCAAACCCTTCCTTCACCTCTGACAAGACATCTTGTGAATGTGAGGAATGCCAGGTCTCCACCGTGGTTCGGATTCCACGCTTAACTGTAGGTCCTCCATTTCATCTCACAATCACCCTACCATTACACATTAGTGTAAGTGCGTATAACCCGAACGGGTAGTAAGACGCGGTGCTAATAATAATAATAATAATAATCTATATTAAAAACAAAGGACTGAAATTGAACACACGTGTGAGAGAAGATTGAACTCTGTTTAAAAAGGCAAATAGTTAAGACTATTCTGCTTTGAAGGACCAGGAGCAGATGGTTGTAGGTTGTGATTAGTGGCTTGAGGACATTCAGCTGAAGTGACATTTAAAGGAGAACAATGAATGAGCGTGGTGGTGGCAACAATGAATCTAAATGAAGCGTTAATGTGGAATGGTAGGGATTGCGAGTTAAGGTCAGTATTTTTGCAGTCTTTATAGCAAAATATTTGTGTCGGCAAATGAATCAAATATTGCTCCAGTAGAAACATAGAGTGTAATCTTCTTCAAATAGTGATATCAACGGTATCCTAGAATTTGATTTAAAAAAAAAAGTATATCACATGCTCATGACAGATTTTCTACAACTGTTGAAACAAAATTATAAATATATTGTACACCTTGTCGCTCCCAAAGAAAATTTCTGCGTACACCATTGGTCCCTTAAAATATTAACAAAACTTGACCACGACGGAGAACAACCTTTCTCTTGCGAGCTGCTTGCCAGAAACTATTAATACATAGTTATTTTTCCCCTATCTCAAAATACAGGATTGTTTAATTTATCTACGGCCAAATCTTTCTTGTAAGCACTATATTTACACATCTGTTGTAGTTTAGAGATATTTATGCTTGTCTGTACTACATCACTTATAGCTCAGTTGGTGGGAAAATTAGCCGGCACTAATGTACAGTAGCTTTGCCCGGGGGATGCCCGAATGTACTGATCGTGCATTCTTTCCGTGGAAGCTATTTCCATGTCCCAATGAGATGAGGTAATGGTAATAGTGGATATGAGGGTGTGTAGCCAATACATAATCTCTTAACCTAATTTAAGCCTAGCTAACCAGACCCTGGTAACCATTTGGGTGATTCCCCTTTCGAGAAAAATATACAATCAATCAACTAAACCGTGTTTGTAATCTGCATCGGTAATCACTTATTGATAGACATTACGATGCATCGCCGAGTGGGACCATGTATAGCGAGTAGACTGATGCATCACCCAGTTGCATTAGTAAGGGTATTTGTTGCATTTTAACAAAGTTTGTTTATACATAGAATTTAGGATATGAAATATAAATTGCAGCATTCCAACGCTGAGTTGACCATATTATTTTATATTTGATGATAAGTGACTTATAGTTCTTACCTAACCTTCTTCGGTGGCCGGGGTTCGAATCCCGGTTGGGTGTACTGAGGGTGGTTTTTACAAAATGGGGTTTCACTCCATCTATACGCAATTGCTTGTACACTTCCTCGAAATTCAACCTTATTCATCCTTAACTCATAATTATTAGTACATTTGCGTTTAACCTAAACAGGTGGTAAGATGAGGTGCCAAAAAAAAGTTTTATTTGCAGTAAACCCTAGTTTAAAACAATAAACTTAAACAGGTTAATAAAACAACAACTGTAGGTCGGGCTCAAAAATATTATACATCGTAAAAGATAATGCATCATAAAATACGATGCATCGTCATCCATAACGATGCATCGCGTACCGTGATGCATCGTATTTCATTATGTGCTATGAGCCACGATGCATCGTCCATCAAGAGGTATTGTCCACCACAATGTATTAGCATCCATGTGGTATAGACGATAGATACACTGTGGCAGAGGATATTTGGCCACATCCAAAGTATAGTATATCGATGTAAATAATAAAACGGTTTTAGCGAAATGTCGGTTCATCGCTCAGCCCTAATGCTTATTGCCTCACACGTGTCTTGACATAATAGGTTAACTGTCACATAACATTTTTTCTCTATTGGGAATAGTAGTCTGCCAGGGTTTATTTCAAATACTAAACAACTAATTTGGTCAAATATTGTATTTTTACTCACTTTTTTTTGTCATTTTTCTTCAAAAAATTGTCAGAAATTTTACTTTTTACATTAATTCAAGCAAAGGCTATGGTTTGTATAGTATACATTTGGGGGGCGGAGCTTCGAAACTTCGACTAGGCTTCGAAACAAGCATCAGCTTCTACTTCGCTTCGAGATAAATTCTGGCTTCAAAGTTTCGTCAGTAAAAATATATTGGCAGCTAAAATCCTCCATTTATGTTCACATTTAGCCATTCTGAGCTGTTTTGTACATTATAGATTAATATTCATGTAGAAAAAAATCTGAAGTAATTGAATTGAATGTTATGACAATAACTTGATTTGTCAGAGATTAACACAAAATATTACAAAAAATTGTACAATAAAACATTTTCAAATTAATTTTAGTGCATGAAGTAATGTAAATAACTACAATATAACATTTTAAAAGCATAAAACAACTAAAAGTAAATATTCGAACTTCGATTCAGCTTTGAGAATATGTCTTATATTCAATTCAAGCTCGTTTCGAGATGAAAACGTGGGCTTAGTACAACCCTAGTATAAATATTATGCATGTATTTTTAGTAATAACTAAAATAAATGTTTAGCTAAAAGATGTGTTGTTTATTTAATGAAATTCCATTCACATTATACTTTTTTTTGTCATCGACTTTAGCTTACTGTTTACTTGAACTAAAATAATACTATTATTGAATATAATATTTATATCGTACAAAATAAATAGCCCTTCCCTTGAATAGTGCGTGGTAGAGCATAATTATAATGTAATACAATAACATGGAAATTTGAACAATATTTAAATAAGCGATTATGGCTAGGGATGTGTTATTATTATTATTAGCACCGCGTCTTACTACCCGTTCGGGTTATACGCACTTACGCTAATGTGAAATGGTAGGGTAATTGTGAGATTAAATGGAGGACCTACAGTTTAACGTGGAATCCGAACCACGGTGGAGGCCTGGCATTCCTCACATTCACAAGATGTCTTGTCAGAGGTGAAGGAAGGGTTTGGTAATCAGATAAATCTTTGCCGGGACCGAGGATTGAACCCCGGCCGCCAGCATAGAAGTCTGACACCTTACCCCTAGACCACCAGGTCAACCTAGGGATGTGGTATTGACAGAAAAGTATCGATACTGTACTCATAAAGGTATCGAAAGAAAAATATCGATACCTTGATAGTATTGAAAGAAAAGTATCGATAATATTAAGTATAGGTATAGAAATTTTAATTTTAATTTTTTTAAATCTAGTATTAATAATCTCTTACCCGCTTCGGTGTCCGCGTGGTATAACGCACTAATCTTTTGTTGGACTAGACTGCGAAAGACAGGAAGATCGGGGTTCGATCCGGGTTGGGTGCACTGAGGGTGGTTTCCCCTAAGTTTCTTTCCACTTTACCACCAAGCAAACGAGGGTGAAATTCATCTAAATTAATCCTTCCTGATTACTAAAGCATTAGTGTAATTAGTACTTAGGCGTTTAAGCTGAACAGGTAGTAAGTCGTTGTGTTACAAACAATCTCAACTTTTTCATCATCATTGTATTTTCATTTGTATTTAAACACTGAAAATTATAATGGTTTTTAATAGTTAAAAATTAATTTCACAAGACACTTTTTCGCTTTCTAACTTTTTTTTAAGTACCGCATCTTACTACCCGTTTGGGTTTATGCTCTTAAGTACTAATTACACTAATAGGGTAGAAATTGGGAAGGTTGAATTTAGAGGAAGTTAACCCGTATTTGCGTGGAAGGAGAGCGAAAAACTATTAAGGAAAAACCACCCTTGGTCCATCCGACCAAGATTTGAACCTCGATCTCCCCTTCCTCAGCAGTCTAGCTCAACACGAAACTGGCGCGTTAGATAACTACGCCACTGAGGGGATTTCCAACTTCTTTAAAAACTTTCATAATTTTATTTTTGGAGGTGTAACTTTTTTAAACTACATTCGTCGTTTATGTACTCTATCAAGATAGACTATTAACTATTGACCAACAATAGAAGAATGGACACCATGCCTCATCTGCCCTACTTAATTTTCTTTTGTTTAGTTTGTGATGACCTTGCTCATTGATAAAGGAAGGGGCTGTTAAGTAGACTAGTCTTCACTCTTCTGGCAACCAGTTAGGCGGTTGTATTGATAAACAAAGATGAAAGAACAGCTATGAATTCTGATAAGCTAAAAGATATTCAGGGCGGCATGCAAGAACGAATTGTGAATACTTAGTGGACCGATAGTGTGGTCCCGAGCACATTATCGCTCCACCTTTTAACCTATGATGACGAAAGCAAACCCAGGCTAGTGTCCACAAAGCATCCACTTAGTCAAGATCTGGCATACAGCCCTGAATGCTGGAGTAGCATCTTGCTTGCCATGCAGGAAATGGATGAAGATTGAGAAATAGTGTCATTTGTTCTTCCTCTACAGACCACGCTATAAACATTTAATTTCAGCATGGGCCATGAGTGAAGCTAGCAATTATTTTTTTCTCTCGATACCAATTCAATATCGGAGTATGAGTACTAATATCAGTAAAAGTATCAAGTAAACAAATACTAGTATCGAAAGGAAAATACTGATATTAGTAAAGTATCAATACTTTTTTTATCCCTAATTATGGCTCAAGTAATTAAAGGTAGGATATATATTTTTTTTATTCTTGAACATTTTATTTTAACTTTTGGTTACCCTCACAAAGTTGTTAAACAATATTAAATAAAACTTTAAGAGTAAAAGGTTTTAACTTTTCATTAGTAGAATTATTATGACTTTTCAAATTGTGTTTAGGGTTCCTGGCGATTTAAGCCAATGATAACTTTATTGGGTGAGCAGCAGACCAACTCCTATAATAGTTAAATATTTATCTGCTAGTGCGTTAGTAACAAATTTAGTTCACAGTCCGGCTGATAGAGTACTCTCATAGTGTGCATTAAAGCCAAGGTCTACGGTATACGGGTCTGTCTCTTTAGTTTCAGTAATCATACGTTGAAGACAAAAAGAAACTCTAGTATATCTGCATATTAGCACGCACGCAATTCAAAAACTCTTAAACCTGTATTTGATGGTTTTAGGTAAGTTGGTGACCAGAGAAAATATTTAAGATAAAAAAAGGCTTATCAGTAAAAAATCTTATCTACTATAGTCATTATGTGCGCATAGTTGTAAAATAATTTAAATCTACTTGGTAATTATATCAATCTATTTTTTTAATCAAAATTAACTAGGCACGCTGGAGGGTGATTATACATATTGCGTGATATTTAAATGGTAAAACTATTATTATAATAAATATATAGCTTACGACATTAAAGGGAATTTCCGTGTGGACTAATTACTCTAATGTGTCAGGGATTAGGAACGTAAGATTCGGAGTAAGTATACTCGTATTTAGTAAAGAAAGGGTGGAAACCCACTTAGGAAAAAAATCACCCTCAGTACACCCGACCATCATGAATCCATTGGATAACATTTTGAATAAATTATCTGGATATTTAAACTAGTAAAATACATTAAAAAAGAGCATTTTTTAAAAATAGGCTTATAACTCCAAGAAAATATTTTCATATTTGCACTATTGTAAAAAGTCTAAATAAATTAGTAATCTCTTATAACTCATCCAACCCTAAACCTAAAAAAGAAAAGGAGTGTTCAATTCAAACACAAACTTTTTTTTAAATTAGTCACACTTATATTAAAAATGTTATTTATGTCAATGATTCATCACATAATTTTGTTATAGTTATCTCCTGAGTTTTCTATATAAGTCTTAACTTTAACTACTATATTTAAATTAAATATCCTTACCCGTCCCAATTGCGCTAAGGATTTCAAATAGTATTTGTCTTAACTCTAAAGAAATCATAAACAGCTTTTTATTAAAAGTAACACATTCAAACAATGATATGGAGATATTACGGCCATAGGGCGGCAAACTATTAAAATAAAAAGTTTTGAAGTCTAATCAATTTTACATGCTGCTTAATGAGGTGTGTCATAGGGGTAATTAGACAATTTTTAAAGAATGTCTGCACATTTTTACTATTTTTGGTTTTGTTAACCAAGAGCCTTGGTCTTTATTCCCGTATAAATGTAATTTTTCAACTGTATGGAATATTACTCAAATATAACCTTGATAATGACTAGTGGCCATCAAATCACGTGGCTAGTCTGACCAGTCACAACTGTTGGCGCCAGTCATACCAGAGTCCTCTGGCGGAGAATAATTAAAAATTAAACTATAGAGGCGTTAAGTCATTTGATTGCGATTATTTAAAAAATATATCGGTGAAACTAATCATAAAAACTTGTTATTTTCACTTATTACAATCAAATACAAAATGAACATTTAAATTAACGGAGACCACCTTCTAACTGGCAGAAACAATCGTTTTCCGAACAGAAATACTTAAGAATTAAAATAGAAAACTGTCACTACCAATATTGTCTTAAGTAATTGTTACACCACGCACGACCCAGACAAAGGCCGTCTCATAGACATAAATCGACTAGCAGTTGACAATGGCTATCCCCTGCTTCTCACATGACCAGTCCTGAGTGAGTCATATGACACATATCACTGTGATATGAAGCAAATTCGCTCTCCTCAAACTAAAATACATTATATTCTACTGCTATATTCTAGCAGTTTAATAATATTTGTAATTATTAGTATTCATAATATCATTAAATTTTTATCCATAATATTACTATTATAAAATTAATATTTTATGAGTATTTTATAAAGCTTTTATTATATAATAATCAATAAAATAAATGATACGGTGTACTGCATATACTTTCTTTCGCTTTTAGCTTAAATAAGACATTTACTAAAAACTCGTAAGATTTGAAAAACGAAATAATACATTGTTTTATAAACACGGTGACCTGGTGGTCTCGGGGTAAGGTGTCAGGTTTCTGTGCCGGGGGTCCGGGGTTCAGTCCTCGGTTACGGCACAGATTTATCTTAATACCAAACCCATCCTTCACCTCTGACAAGACGTTTATTAATCACAACTTGTGAATGTGTGGAATGCCAGGCCTCCACCGTGGTTCGAATCCCACGTTAAACTGTAGGTCCTCCATTTCATCTTACAATCACCCTACCATTATACATTAGCGTAAGTGCGTATGATTCGAACGGGTAGTAAGACGCGGTGATAATAATAATAATTTTAGAAACCCAACACCAAAGATCATAAATGAAATAGTATACGCTGTTACTAACTTTATGGCATCAGGAAGTGGGAACTATGAACACTGTTACAGAAAAATTGAGAAAAAAGGAATATCTTTGTACACCGAAGAGCGTAAGAATTAAATCAATTTTCAAAGACCTGAATTAAAAAGTATATATATTTAATTACAGCTTAGAAATTGTTGGTTTAGTAAAAATACATTTCTAATAAAAGATTTTTATCTTTAATAGTACTACACCTTTATGATACCTTTAAGATACGTAACTTAAAATTTGGAAAGAAATGATAAAAATTGGAAAATTTCCCTCATGTAAAGTACCCTCAAAGTCATTTTCATGAGAAAATGTGAATTGCCATTATGTTTAAAACAATAATCTAGATATAAAATTTAATCAAAATCGTTAAAGAGAATTTTGAGAAAATCTATTTTTTCTCTTTATAGCCTTCAGTAAACCACTCTGAAATTTAGGGTTAGATATCTAATTCCAAAACCCCTTGGGGGGACCTAATGAAAACCCCAAATATCAAGCTGCAGCCCAATCTTTAAAATAATTTTGGCTTAGCCTGAGGTACAGAGAGATGGCATCGTGAAAACCCCTTTTTTGGTTTCAGGGGGTCATGAAACATCGACATTTATCAAAATCTCAAGTTCGATTTTCTTGACGATCACAATTCTTTTTCTCCGAGGTGTTGAGAGAAATAAAGCTGTATGATATATATTTTTTTCTTTATTTTTACATAAAAGTATTTCTAAATATGTGAAGTTTACAAATTGTAATCTTATTCTTAGCTTTCAAGTGAGGTTCGAGTGCTAAAAGTTTGAGAAACTCTGCTATAGGCGGTGTTTCCCTAGCGTGTATTTGGTTTTCAACCATGAGTCGAGTTGTAGTATTAATATTAAATCAAAAGTGACCAGGATGATATTCATCGAACCCCCTCAGCCCCAGCTCCACCTCCACCACTCCTCTCCCCCCACCAATTCTGAAAGTTATTTTGATAAAATCTTTTTAAATTTTTGAGAAAACCACACTTACTTCTTGATATTTTATAGGCTGCGACAAATATTAAAAGTTTCCTTAAAATCCCCAATGGAAAACAATTGTAGCGTGTCAATCAGGTTGATTGATCACCTACAACGGAAAAATCTAACTATTTATATATATATGCGCGTAATTGGGTGCCACATTGGGGCTATATGGTGATATTAAAAGATAAACTACCTCAAAGTTGTACTCTTACAATTAATAAAATTATAGCTTCAATAAAGCACAAAAGTAAACTTCTGGGTACGCCACTTACCAACATAACACACTCCAGAGAAATGACAGTTTCTTGATTTCAGGAATATTGATTCATCTTAGTTATATATATTGCCTTTATTTTAATGATCTTTGTGGCACCTATTATTAATAAAACACTTTAGTAGTTTAAAATGATACATTTATTAGGTCTAAAAGTGACTATATATTTTTTTTTGAGCATGTGCTTAGTATTAATTGAATTCATTATTTCACAGTAAATACAGAATATAATTTTTTAACATTGCCAAAGTCTATTTTTAAGTACACCAACTACTTAAAGGGAAATATCCTCACACTGCAATATGTATTATTAAAATGACAGCTCTGAAGTTTCAAAACCGTTTTGAGAAAACCACCCTCGTAACACCCGATTTTCTTATGATTTTCTGTTGTGAGACAATGTTTTTTTTTAATACTAAATTTGTTTAAGGAAGACCAGATCTATGTTTCTAACCATTTACGTTGAAGAACTGCGATATTTCGCTTAAAAAGACGTAGAAACATACCTAATTTCAATTATTTTTTTTGTGTTTTAGCTTTAGAATTTAAATTGTGATGTTTTTACTATAGGTACTGTACATGTTATATTTAACATATATTTTGGCGTGAGCCATGTTTTGAAATAATTTATTAAATAAATTGGTTTGTTTAACGTCTGCGACGTGCCTTGAAGCTCTGATATGAGGCCACTTTAATAGCCAGTATCTTAAGTGACATGGCATCCTATTGCATTTTTGTAACATACGTGTAGCTGGTAGCCCTCCCTGGGTAAAACTTATATTTCCCATCATCTCCATAAGTACCATCTTTATTTAAGTACTGATAAAATGGAAAGTTCCAATTATCGTTATAAATCGATTTTTTGTAGATGTCATCCCACCCGCGATATTCGGGAGCTGTATAGATCTTATATACAGGGGCATTATTTACTTTATATTCAGGAGATTCATCTTTATAAATCGGATAGTAAAGATGTGTTTTGGGGGGTGTATCTTGGCCCGTTTTCTTCACAGAGGCCTGAAAGCCGTTGGCGTCGTCGGCGGTGTATTCGACAACGCGGATGGTCCCGTCAGGTTCCACGAGGCTGTACGCTCCTTTAACTGCGTCGCCGTCTCTGGACTCCCACTGGCTCTTCTCGTCCCCTGTGTGGGGGTCATGCACGGCGTAGTCGAAAGCGTAGTTTGGATTCACATTCTGACGAAAATATATATTTTGAATAAATTATACAACACAATTTGTACATATTTTATTTCGAAATAAAATATTCAAAATTAATTATTAGCAAACTGTTGTTAAAATCATTTTCCTTCAAAAAACTAATATGGATTGTAACAAAATCATGCAAAAAAACCCTCCTCAAATACGGTAGTCATTCTCAACAAAATCGTTAAAACCATTTTCGAAAAATAACAAATTTTCATAAATGAGTAATCAATAAACTAAACTTAACTTTAGAACTAGAACCAAAATTAAGATTTGACCTCTATGTCTGACTATTAACTACAGGGTGGCCCACGGAAAAGTAGCCCGCCTCCTATATCCAGCAGGCGCCTCACTCAGAATTGGAGGAGGTCAATCCCCTTCCACCCATATTGTGACATGAAGAATGACACGACGTCGCCAGACGGATGATCGGCAGACGGGGTGGGTGGAAGGGGATTGACCTCCTCCAATTCAGAGTGAGGCGCCTGCTGGATATAGGAGGCGGGCTACTTTTCCGTGGGCCACCCTGTATTATAGTAATACCTAGATACCAAGCTTTAAAGAACGCTATCATACTATTTCGTCTCTAATCTCAGATACAGACGTAAAGACATAAATAGCTGTAAGAACCTTTTTTTGTTAGTTTGGGGGCAAATAAAATGTCAAGATCCATCATAGCTTTGAGGATTTTCACGGCCACAATACTTTCGACACATAAGAAAATAAAATTCTCTAAAATTTAAATGCTTTAATTTCGAATAATAGACTCGACTATCAACACAAGTTTATAAATTTTTATCGCTACAACCTGCTTCGGTGGCAGCATGGTTTTATTATTATTATTATTATTATTATTATTATTATTTAGCACCACGTCTTACTACCCGTTCGGGTTATACGCGTTTTTAAGTACTAATTACGCTAATGGATTAGGAATTGGGATGGTTGAATTAGAAGAAGTGATCCAGTATTTGCGTGGAGGGAGAGTGAAAAACCATTTAGGACACCCCCTCCCCCCCCAGTTTCCTCGACCGAGATTCGAACCTCGATCTCCCCGTCCTCAGCAGTCGAGCTCAACACGACTAGCGCATTAGCCAACTGCGCTACCGAGGCGGATCGCATGGTTTAAGGCGTCACACTTGCAATAGACTGTCCACGCCGATGACGGAGAGAGTGGGGTTCGATCCCGGTCGGGTGTGCTGAAAGCTGTTTTTCCTCAATGGTTTTCCACTCTCCCTTCACGTAAATGCGGGTATATTTAGTATAAATTCAACCTTTCTTAACCCTAGCCCATTACAGTAATCAGTACATGAGCGTATAGCCCGAAACGATAGTAAGACGTAGTGATAATAATAATAATAATAATAATAATACAGTATTAGTAGATAAATATTTCAGAATTAAATAACTGAAAGAGCTGTTTAGTGCAGAATCTAAAATATGCTTAAGAATTAAGAATGTTTCCCTTGTATGTTGAGTTTTACACTTTAATTGTTAAAAATGAGAATTAGGTACTTTGTGTTTCCCAAATTAATACCGGTATTCTACTTTTTTTTTAAAGTAAAATACTTTTTTTTAGTGTATGTTGATTTTTATGCATGTATCGAGTATTTTATGTATCTAGCTGACCAGACTATTCGCATATTTCCACTAGTGAAATACTTATGAGGAAGGTACTATTAAGAGGAAATGTTCCCGCATTTGAGGGGAAGGGAAAGTGGTAAACTACTAAACAAAACCTCAGTACACCCAGCTGGGATTCATATCCCAACCTTCTAATCACTGTAAACCCATATTTGGCAAGTCTGACGCCTTAGTTTGCGTGGCCACAGGCTAGGGTGAAATATTATTAATTGCTTCACATTTATATTATTTACTTTCTAGACATTTTTCAAAAACTAATGGGATGAGTTATTTTTATATATTAAAATAATTTATGGATCTTAACCAAATCTGAAACACACATTTGCAAGGCACCCACAAAGACACTTGCGTATAACGTATACTATATCATCCCCCCACCCTATAATGGATTCAGGCGGGTCCTAAACTAAAAAAGTATGAACTATTTCGGGCATGCTTTTTGTTTATTTTTTAGCACTGCGTCTTACTACCCGTTTGGGATGTATGCATTTGTACTAATTAAGCTAATGTGTTCGGGATTAATGAGGTTGAGTTTAGAGTAAGTCTACCCATATTTGTGTGAATTTTCTTCCCATTCACCCTCATATTATATTTGATTGAGCTTATCAGTAATAGATACACTAAAATAAACAAGGCCGTAGCCAGGGGGGTGATTTTGGGGGTTCAAACCCCCACGAAATTTTATGAACCAAATATATATATGTGGCTTTATTTATGGTTCAAACCATATCAAAATTAAGATACAAATACAATTTAGGGAGCTGTGTTACCATAAAAAGCACTTCATAAAGCTTCTAGAGGTGTTAAATATTAATAAATGTTCCTAGATTTCAGCATTTTGGGGGTTATTTTACAATTAAAAAACACTTCACAGAGCTTCAAAAAGTGTTTAGTATTTAGAAATTGTCCGAGCCTTCGGCAGCTAGGGGGTTATTTTACCATAAAAAAAATACTTCAGAGAGCTTCTAGAACTGTTTATCATTTAGAATTTTTTCTAGCTTCCAACAATTGGAAGGTGAGTCCACCAAACCCCCCTGAAATTGTTGGCTGGCTACGGCTTTGAAAATAAAGGCCTTAATTTTGTCTTGGTCTAAATATATTTTATTCTCAGACACTTACTTTGTCATCTTCCATTCCGGAATCGGATTTAAGGTACGTGTCATCAGTAATGAGCCAGGGGTACCCATAATATGAGGCTGAAGAGAGACAGCTCCGAACAAGAATCAAACCTAGGACCTAAAACAAGGCTAATATATTATATATTACTCAGACCTAATACCTAAAACAAGGTTAGTCTAAATTATACCATACTTGGGCCTAGTAACTAACACCAGGTTCATTAATAAGATATCAAAATATAAGTAGCACGTGGGGCGTCAATTTATCTTTACAAATGGATCAAATGAGGGGTATGCAGGGATCCAATTAATCGATTCGAAGCGGAACTGAATTGAATAGCATATTAAATATTTCTGAACCCGAATCTAAGTCCGAATATTTTACTAAAACATTAATTTTATGTCAACCCGCTTCGGTGGCCGCATGGTCTAACGCGCTACTTTCGTGTTAGACTAGACTGCCGGAAGACGGGGAGATCGCGGTTAGATCCCAGTCGGGTGTACTGAGGGTGTTTTTTCCTAAATTGTTTTCCACTCTACCTCCAGGCTCATTTGGGTGCATTTCCTCTCAACTAAGCCTTCCTAATCACTAACCCATTAGTGTAACTAGTACATAGACGTATAACCAAACAGGTAAGAGACGGGGTGTTAAAAAAAGTCACTATATTGTGGATATTTATATATTTTAGTTAAATAAATAAAGTTAGTAAAATGTTTTAAAAATAAATCACAATTTGTTAATGATTTTTATTATATTATGGTGATCAGATTCTATAGCTTTCCCCGGCCATTATGCGGCCTTCAGTCGGGTAGATATTGAAAATACCTGTCTTAGACCACGCGACTAATGAAGTTACTGGTGAATTTATAGTTGAACCAAGAGACAGATTAACTTTCAACTGGAGGACTGAATAAGTTCTGTATAACACATTATATACAGTATTAGATATTTAAAAAAATACACCACACGTGGACCGATGCACATCCCCACAAAATATCTACACATTCATAAGCTATTAAAGTTACATAGGCTACTCTTTTTTTTGCACAGCATCTTACTTACTAACCCTTCGGGTTCACTTATGTACTAATTACGCTTATGATTTTAGGGATTTAGAACGTTATATTTAGAGGAAGTGTATCCGCATTTGCGTGGAGGGAGAGTGGAAAACATTTTTTTGAAGAAAAACTCAGTCAACACCCGACTGAGGTTCTAACATATATTTCCCCGTCATTTGCGTGGAGGGAGAGTGGAAAACATTTTTTTGAAGAAAAACTCAGTCCACACCCGACTGAGGTTCTAACATATATTTCCCCGTCATCGACAGTTTAGTCTAACACGAAATTGGTACCTTAGACCATGCGGCCACCGAAGCGGGTAAATTGAAATACTAATTTAACAATACCTGACACCTTAGCTAAGTCGGTAGCGTGTCTGTCTACTGAGATAAGGCTCCCCTGTTAGATTCCTGGCATGGCTGAAAAATTTGTCATTGGTTAAATGTGAGTTCCCCCTTTCACAGTGATAAATAATTAACAGCCGGGTGTTGGATGTTGTGTCTGTTCTAGATTTAAGTTGATTTATAAGTCTTGCGATGATATAATCAGTAGGTTCAGAAAAGGCGTTAAACACCTCAAATAAATGGAAACAAATTTAAGACACTAAAAAAAACTTTATGGAATGGATGTTAATTGGAGTCAAATGTCACAGTTTGTAACAATCCAAATCAGTTGTCCAAAGCGTTAAGCTTTCTTGGACTGGATTTCCGTTGAACAGGTGGTCGGGTACGAATCCCATTTGAGTGAATTGTGGGTGGTTTTTGTTGTGGGGTTTTCCCTGTGGTCTTCTGATCCTTCTCTGCTAGTGTGGTTAATGTATGCTTAATTACCCTAATTATTATTATTATTATTATTATTCGCACCGCGTCTTACTATCCGTTCGGGTTATACGCACTTACGCTTAATGTGTAATGGTAGGGTTATTGTGAGATAAAATGAAGGACCTACAGTTTAACGTGGAATCCGAACCACGGTGGAGGCCTGGCATTCCCCAAATTAACAAGTTGTGATTAATACACGTCTTGTCAGAGGTGAAGGAAGGGTTTACACCACTCATAAGAGCCCACCATGTCTTTATGTCGTTAATAGCTTTGATATTAAACGTAACATAAACTAAATGTGCTTCAGTGGCCACATGCTCTAAGGTGGCACTCTCGAATTAGATTAGACTACCGATGACAAGGAGATTTATGTTCAAATCCCGGTCGAGTGTACAGAGGATTATTTTCCTTAAATGGTTTTCCACTCTACCTCCACAAAAATGATGGTACATTTCCTCTAAATTCAACTTTACTCGTCCCTATCTCATAAGAGTAATTAGTAGGCCTACATACGCATTTAGTCTGAACAGGTAATAAGACGTGGTGCTAAAAAACAAACAAAAAATTCTAATGCACTGAGATTTATTTTGAATCAAATGTAAAATCCCAGTAAAACAATTATTTTAGAATAATGTGTTTTATAAATGATACACCAACAAATAAACCATACAATGTCCATACGAGTGGTAACAGCAGTTAACTTTATTTGTCAAGATATATAATTTATATAATTAGTGTGTAGTGTGTACAGCTAGCTATAAAGCAATAAATCAAGCTACTCTTTGCTGTATAACATTTAAATATTTAGCAGTTCAACAAATTACATAAGGTAGATAATCTTATTTAGATTGTAAGCTACAGTAGCCCTATGACTTCTTTGGTGCTGACTGACAGCTCACAGCTCACAGCTGACGGCTTTGAAAAGTTACCAGACCAAATTATGTATCCCTGCGCCGAACCATATGATCTGCAAAAACATGTGTTTAGCAGCTGTCGCTTCTGACAGTCAAAATTTAGGTATATACCCAAATGTTGACTGTTAGAAGTCAGCTGTGAGCTGTCAGTCAGCACCAAAGAAGTGATGGGGCTAGTGTATATATGTGAGGGAAGGCTATTAAACAAAATTATTTAGTTTAAATAGTTGTTCTAACGTATACATCGTTTGGTAATCAAATGTGAATGTGATATTGACTGAAGAAAATACGAAGTATTAACATTGCCAATAAGAAATAATCATCCTCTTACTTATGGTTTCTCAGAGATAAAAATTTATTCTAACGGCTCTTTAATTAACCCAGTATAAAGAGTATTAAATTATAACTAAAGTTCTCTATATTCTTTATCTGACAACATCGAAATTGGGAAAAACTTCAAAACAAAAACCACACTTATAAATACGTTTTTTCAAGCATGACAGTTTTAATGTAATTTTAACATTAATATTATTTTAGTACTAGCCTACCATTGATTTTAGTACTGTTAAAAAAACATCAATACAGTTAGGAACAACTAGGAAGGCAGTAGTCTAATACTAATTTTGTTTCTGACAGATTTTATTTTATTTATGCTGGTCCCTTCCACTGATAAGCCCTAAGAGAGAGCCCTTCTCACACCTCATACTTATCATATGTAGGTAATACAGCTCAAATCAGACGTAAAATCACCCGCTTCGGTGGCAGAGTGGTCTAAGGCGCTATTCTCCCTGTAGACCGGACTTTCGATGACGGTGAGATCGAGGTTCAATTCTCGGTCAGATATACCGAGGCGGGTTTTCCCAAAATGGTCTTCCCCCCTCTCTTTCCCCTCCACGCAAATGCGGGTACATTTCCTCTCAATATAACCTTTCTAATATCTCAAACTATTAGCGTAGTTACTAATTAGTACATAAGCGTATAAACTGATCGGGTATAAAGACGCGGTGCTAAAAAAAAAGACATAACATCGATTTTTATATTCTACTTAAGAAAACAGTATAGATAAAACTAGTGAAACCATTCCACCATATTTTTCAAAAATACAATACATTATGAAAAGTATTGATTTTTAAACTAAAAAAACTATTTACCTGAGCCAAATGTCGCTGTTGTCAGATTGATAACGTAGAAAACCGCACTCCGGTATCTAATTTACTAGTTGATCTGTCGTGGGGGTTCTTTAAGTATGAACTTACAGATTGATAACCTAAAATATTTGCCTCCTTTTCTCAGACCCACTAACATGTCTCATTTCAAGAAATTTTATTTGCTCTCCTATCTCATTTGGATGTAATAAAAACCATCTATTGTTTGAATTGTTGATAAAGCTAGTGGTATAATAGGACGTTTTAAAGAGTGTTTCTTATAGATAAATATTAAAATATTAATCATTACAAATATTTAGTTTTTAATCAACCCCTCTTACTACCCGTTTGGTCTATACGCTTATGCACTAATTACGTTTACAATATTGAGGATCAGGAAGCTTATATTTTTGGGAAGTGTACCCACACTTGAGTGGAGGGAAAGTGGAAAACCATTTTGGAAAAGCTACCCTCTGTACACATCCGACTGAGATTCGAACCTCTATCTCCCAGTCATCGGCAGTCTAGTCTAGTGCGAGAGTAGCGCGTTAGACCTTTCGGCCACCAAAGCAGATTTACTATTTGGCTTATGTCATCTAAAAATTAATATTAAAAATACTATGGGCCTACCCCAATTAAGTTTTAAGAGTATAATATGCGGACCTCCTATTTTGAGAGATATATCAACTCCAAGAAGGGGTACAGCCATTTTCAAGGGGCTCTTCATCCCCCGCCAATATAACTTTATATATCCATTTACATAAGGCAGTCCGTATAACACTACTCACTTAACTCTAGTGCCGATATATTTGTTAATTGGATAGCATATTGAGTCCACATACAAATAAAAAGTCAATCATATCATATAATACGACCTATAAACTAACTTATCCTAGACACTATGCTTAATACAACACATCTAGCCCTAATGCCTGAAAACTCTATAATTGGGAAGCTGCCAGCATCGCTGGACACGTGTACTACGGTGTAAATCTGGTTTGGTCTGGTTTGCTGATTATAGCAAGCTCGAGGTTCGAATACCAGCCGAGTATATTAAGATATGTTTTCGTAAGTAGTTCTCAGCACTCCCTTTCTGAAAATGTGGGTGTATTCCCTCCCAAATTCTAGCTTGCTAATCTCTTCTCCATTAGTATAAATATAACTGGACTAGCTTGAAAGACGTGGCTTAAAAGAAAAGGTGCAATACCTATATAAGCGCTTAATCCGAAAGGATATCAGGACCTGGCGCTAAAAATAACTTTCGTCGTGTCACAGCCTAATGGCAGGAATTTTGAACAATTCCACTTATTTAAAGTAACTTTGGCTCTGTTTTTATCCTTAACACTTGTTAAATACTAAAAACTGTTACGTATCCATCCACCTTGCAAACATATTTTGTTACTATGGCAAGTTATGCTGATTAACCATTCTTGATAAATTTACAGAACATTTATATTAGGTGAATTAATATGTAGCTGTCTTTTAATAGAATTTTAACCGACAAAAAAAGACTAAAGATTCAGTATACGCCATACATATATGCGCTAGTAACCCTACTGGCATTTTTTTTGTATTAGGTTACATTTTCACAAAATAATAAATGTAACACTTACCATAATGACCATCATGGTGGAGAACTATCTATAAGATATAATCACCTAGCTGCTAGATTTGCTACGACTGTTAGTAATGAAACAATTATTGTTCTTTATATATAAAACTACCTGGTATCGGTGCTTGGGTCAATTGTAGGGAGTCTAGACCACAGAATAGCCTCTCAACAGAGTCAAGGTAATTAATTTCATTTTATTTCCACAAGCGGAGACTAGTTGATCCATGAAGATGTGTGAAATCAGCGCTTGGGTGGTTGATTCAAACCAAGGATCTCCTTGGTCGGAACGCTCGAGGTCACTGCAACAACAGCTCGTGTGATTTTCCCTTACATACTCCATTCCAATGGCAACTCGTTCAAACAGGAATTATAGGATATATAGTGGATTTTTTTTTATCCAAGGGACTCCCAATAAATTTATTTTGGGAAGAATCCTCCCTACCTGTTGTGACTCATGGTGTGAAGCCCTGCCTGATATGGCTTGTGGTATGAAGTCCTGTCTGGTGTGGCTTATGGTGTGAAGTCCTGCCTGGTGTGACTCATGGTGTGAAGCTCTGCCTGATGTGGCTTGTGGTATGAAGTCCTGTCTGGTGTGACTTATAGTGTGAAGTCCTGTCTGCTGGCTCATGGTGTGAGGTCCTGCCTGGTGTGACTCATGGTGTGAAGTTCTGCCTGATATGGCTTTTGGTATGAAGTCCTGTCTGGTGTGGCTTATGGTGTGAGGTCCTGTCTGGTGTGACTTATAGTGTGAAGTCCTGTCTGCTGGCTCATGGTGTGAAGTCCTGCCTGGTGTGACATATGGTGTGAAGTTCTGCCTGGTGTGGCTTGTGGTGTGAGGTCCTGTCTGGTGTGACTTATAGTGTGAAGTCCTGTCTGCTGGCTCATGGTGTGAGGTCCTGCCTGGTGTGACTCATGGTGTTTCTGGTGTGGTTTATGGTGTGAAGTCCTGTCTGCTGGCTCATGGTGTGAAGTCATGCCTGGTGTGACATATGGTGTGAAGTTTTGCCTGTTGTGGCTTGTGGTGTGAGGTCCTGTCTGGTGTGACTTATAGTGTGTATTCCTGTCTGCTGTTGCTCATGGTGTGAAATCCTTCCTGGTGTGACTTATGGTGTGAAGTCCTGCCTGGTGTTACATATGGTGTGAAGTTCTGCCTGATGTGACATATGGTGTGAAGTTCTGCCTGATGTGGCTTGTGGTATGAAGTTCTGTCTGGTGTGACTTATAGTGTGAATTCCTATCTGCTGTTGCTCATGGTGTGAAATCCTTCCTGGTGTAACTTATGGTGTGAAGTACTTGCCTGGTGTGACATATGGTGTGAAGTCCTACCTGCTGGCTCATGGTGTGAAGTCCTGCCTGGTGTGACATATGGTGTGAAGCTCTGCCTGATGTGGCTTGTGGTATGAAGTCCTGTCTGCTGGCTCATGGTGTGAAGTCCTGCCTGGTGTAACATATGGTGTGAAGTTCTGCCTGATGTGGCTTGTGGTATGAAGTCCTGTCTGGTGTGACTTATGGTGTGAAGTCCTGTCTGCTGGCTCATGGTGTGAAGTCCTGCCTGGTGTGACATATGGTGTGAAGTTCTGCCTGATGTGGCTTGTGGTATGAAGTCCTGTTCTGGTGTGGTTTATGGTGTGAAGTCCTGTCTGCTGGCTCATGGTGTGAAGTCATGCCTGGTGTGACATATGGTGTGAAGTTCTGCCTGATGTGGCTTGTGGTATGAAGTTCTGTCTGGTGTGACTTATAGTGTGAATTCCTGTCTGCTGTTGCTCATGGTGTGAAATCCTTCCTGGTGTGACCTATGGTGTGAAGTCCTTCCTGGTGTTACATATGGTGTGAAGTTCTGCCTGATGGTACATATGGTGTGAAGTTCTGCCTGATGTGGCTCATGGTGTGAAGTACTGCCTGGTGTGACATATGGTGTGAAGTCCTACCTGCTGGCTCATGGTGTGAAATCCCTCCTGGTGTAACTTATGGTGTGAAGTACTGCCTGGTGTGACATATGGTGTGAAGTCCTACCTGCTGGCTCATGGTGTGAAGTCCTGCCTGGTGTGACATATGGTGTGAATCATTGCCTAATGTATCTTATGGTGTGAAGTCCTACCTGGTGTAGCTTGTGGCGTGAAGTCATGCCCGTTATGGCTCGTAGTGAATCCTGGAAAATCTTGCCTGCTGTGACTCGTGATAAAGTCGCCCCAGTGAAGATGACAAGGAAACGTTGACTCTCTTTCTTGATGTAATTAAAAAGTTTGTTAAGAACTTAGTAGGAGTTGGTCTTACACATTTTATAAGTCTCCATAGGCTAATAGCCCAGATATTTAGGAGGAATACCAAAATACTTAATTTAATATAGTAGCCTAATATTAGCAGGGGTTTGAACAACTAAAACACACCTATTGTAAAGGACCTATTTTTAGCGTAGAGTTTTTTAAACCCACCTCGGCGGATGCATGATCTAAAGTAGAGGTCCCCAAACTTATTGAACGTAGGGCCACATAAATATAATGAAAGTGCTAGGTGGGTCATATCGAAAAAGTACATATACATTATACATGTATAAATCTTCGTACATCTTAAAGCCAAAGTTAAATATAACTATATATAAGCTTTGCCCCCAATATAATCCCCCTCTCCTTCCCTAAATAGGAAAAGTTCCTAAGCCCTTCTCCTCAACAGACACTTTATGAAACACAGCTAGCGAATGCTACCCACATTATGGTTGTTTTAATTATTCGTTTCCAATACTATCGTCGGCTCCATATGATGGCATGATAAGTGTAGCCAGATTCTGGTAGGAAAAACACAAACGTTAGTAAAACCATTTTCATATATTCATACTTCAAGTCGTGGGATTTATATCTTTCACTATTGATAGAAATTATCAATACCTTTAAGATTACATTAATAATTTAGTAAAGCACTATTAATTTGGCCTCCCCAAAAAATTATGTTTGTATTTTTTTAAGCTGTACTTCCTACCAAAATCAGGGTGTATGTAAGTATTTTGTGTACTGCGTACAGGAGCACAATCCTCCCGCTATTCATCTTCAAAAACTCAGTTTGAGGAATGGATCTGCGCCCGGGTCGTATTTTGAGGACCCCTGTTCTAAGTCATGGATGTATAAAATACGCCCCATGGGCTAAATATGGCCCACCGGTGCTTTCAATCCAGCCCACGTGATAAATAATTTAAATCCGTTACGTTGTAAAGTAAGCTTTTTTTTAAAAGAAAAAAAACTGGATTTTTATAAAACCAATGCCAAAATCAACATTTCAAAACTTGTTATATTATAACTAAAAATATATGGAAATGTTTGCTTCCTGATAATCATGCGAACAATTGATTTCAACCATGAGTTAGAGTCGGATTTACTGATGAATGATGAGCATCCTTTGTCTTCTTTCTTGAGAATCACCTCCTCACAGTTAACCCAGATTATGACCAAATGCTGGAAGCTCATTCACAGTTTCAATCATCTCACAGCCCATAAATTAATATTCTGAATGAACTTGGAAAATACTAAGCCACTAAGGTAGACTATCTTTTATTGTCACACATTCTCAATGTATTTTAACTTATGCCAGTCTATTATGTGTGTTTATATTATTTTTGATTAATTTTGAAGAAACAGAATGAAAGAAATGTACTGGCATTTTTATGGAGGAAGAATGAAACACTATTTAGGAAGTATCGTCCTCAGTGAAGCCAGAAAATATTTTGGCCCTAACCTCCCCCACACCATCAAACCAGACGAAGTTGATCTCATAGAGATAAGAATATTTTTTTTAGCACCGCGTCTTACTACCCGTTTGAGTTATACGCTTATGTTTTAATTCCGCTAACGGTTTTAAGGATTATGGAGGCTAGATTTAGAGAAAGTGTACCCACATTTGTGTGGAGGGAGAATGGAAAGCCATTTTGGAAAAACCGCCCTTTGTACACCCGACTGAGATTCGAACCTTGATTTCCACGTCATCGGCAGTCTAGTCTACCGCAAGAGTAGCGCCTTAGACAAGAATAAATGGTTCAGATGTAACTATTTTTCTAATTGATCTAGCCGACCTCATCCACTTCCCTGAAATGAACTACTTCAAAGGGATCTATATTTAGTTAAGCCTCCCCTTAAAACACCATAGTCCAGGTAAGATAGTTATTTTCTTAAAATAAATTTACCGTACAATTTCTTAACGTGATAATTAGGGAAAAAAATCGTAAATATTGAATGTATATACCTTCGACTAAATCGGCTTGTAGCTTTTATGTTAAAAAAATTAATAAAAGTGCCGAACACTGGTATTTTCACTTTTAAGGTGTGAACTTTTTTTTCGTAAAACACAAAATAGCTTGTGATAGCGCTTAAAAAGACGAAAAAATTAGCCCTGTTCGATTGAAACAAGTTCACAACTTTTTTCAATAAAAAATCATAACCGTGAAAAATTGTCATTTCTTACATTTAATTACAGGGGTTATAATTATTATAGTAACTGGGTTCAGGGGTGCCTTACTACATTAAAAATTGTGTGCAAAAATAATCATAGCTTTTTGCGGAAATCGCGAGTATGTAAAAACAGGTGTTTCCTAAAAACTGCTTGGAAGTGGCCAATAATGGTTAAGATTGATTTTTCAAAGCGCTATTTGTTCGCGAATAGTTTATCTACAACCCTCATATAATGAGATTTAAGCAGAGTCCGATTTAATACTTAAAATACGCGTCTGAATACCGGGGTGTTTGTTGCTTCAGGCGTGCGAGCGGAGAAGTGACGGCGTGGTGGGGGAAGCCTCTCTGGCGGCCGGGCTTCGAGCGTTGGAAAGTGGGGTATCTCGCCGAAATATTTAATAGTAGTGGGCATATTATTGACGCATAAGAAGCAAATGGCGAATGGCTATTTTTGACGATTCATATTGGCATGGTATTATTTGCCATTTTTTATTTTTAATCGAAATATTGATATTGTCTCGGTGTTTTGGGAACATGAATAACATCAAATTTAGTAAAAAAAATAGTTAATAACATTTTTTATTGTTATTATTTTAATAATTGTTATTTAGTGCTAACGGGCTCCATAAGTATTGCATACGAAGTTATGATGGTAGATGAAGAATATTAGATAAATGTTTTGAGTATCAAATG
>CABFOW010000198.1:57416-171415 GCA_902141385.1 Timema californicum | reverse complement strand
AAACTATGAGTGAAGAATGACCATGGGCACGGGACGAATCCTGGATAGCTCAGTGGTAAGAGCAGTGGCGTACTAAGCCGAAGGTCCCGGGTTCGATTCCCGTGTCCAGGTGTCATTTTTCAATTTTCAGAATACAAACTATTAAGCCAACCTATGTCTGACTTATCACTTTAGAGGTTATACAAGCTTATCTTCCATCCTTGATCAAATCGATTACCTAAAATATTATCCCTTCTTGAATGATTAATCAAAAACATAAACAGGATTTCTTTTTTGGAAACCATATCTAATGATTATTCCGTCTATATCTGATATTGTTCTGTATGTTTGCTACCAGCCGTTACACTTCTGAGCTTCAACATGTTTTCTCATCAACGCCTCATGAATAAGCGCCATCAAAGCAACACGGTGCTTTTAGAGGACATCATACAGTTTATATTCAAACTATTGAAACGTTATTTTATATAAAATACTCATATCACAAAAATACATCAAGTTATCGGAATTTTTCCAAGCTTACAAACAGTTTGATTTTTTTGTTGTTGTTTGAGTTTGAAGCGTTTTTCTGCTCGTTCGTGCTGTCCGCATATTGCATTAAATAATCTGATCAACTTTAATTTCCTGGGATAACAATTAAATACACACGCTGCTTGTTAAGTTTATTTAGGATTTTATAATTTAAATTTCAAACTTTTCATTCGTGAAAAGACTAAAACAGGGATGATAGCAAATTAACAAGATTTTGTTAAAAAAAAAGTACAGCAAACAAAAACTTTTTCTAGCGTCGTATGCTTTCTTAAAGTCAATAATATTTTGACAGCCATGTCGTTCAATACATTTCAAAGTGATATGGTAAAGACTATCCAAGTTTTTTATTTTAACTGATGGTGTTACTTTCAATGTTTTTACTTCATGCTATTGAAATTAAAAGAGTATAAAACACTCACTTTGACAATTTTAATACATTTTCCTTCTTTAAAATTTAGGTACTGTTAAAATATTTACAATTTGTTTTGAGTAATTCACTATACTTCATAATATTCAAAGGTTTTGATTTTTAAATAGGCATTAAAAGATTTAAATGATTGATGACACACTAGACTAGTTCAACATTCTGCTGGTCGTTAAGTGGCACACTGACCGGTAAATTTCGCCATCCCTGGTCTAAACAGTCTGAAACGCTTATGGTGGAGTCGTTTGGTGCAGAATAGTTCAGCTATAAATTTGTCAGACAATTTTTATGATTATTTAAAAAAATATATACTTAAAACTATTATTCACGTTAGATCTAGTCAGGCTGGGCTTTATTATTACTGGCTGCATTCCAATTTAGGAGCAAGAGCGTGCCGCGAGTGTTGGAACTGTACGTGTACTATTATTTCTTAATCAATATTTTTTTCATTATGCATCAGTTTTTTTTATCTCAACAATAGAGCATTGGGTTTAGCCTAGTTACAAAAACTGTATTAATGTATTTGGAGTAAATTATCCTGCTTAAATGCAATATTATAATATTTTAAGTATCAGTCATTGAGATTAGTTTTAAAAAAGGCCTATTCCTTACATTTATACAGACTTAATAATACAATATTTTAAGTAATTACAATAAAACTGCTGAAAGATTGCACACATATGAGCTATTGTTAACTTTCTTTTTTTCAGTTTAACTTTACCGATAATGTTAGGTACCGAGAGAGTTTGTGGTCAAGCACGCAAGATCAATTCAACTTGCAAATGGCGGTGCAGTACTCGAATACTCTCCTAGAGATAAAATAAATAAATAAAGTGATATTACATTTGATTTGTTCCATATTCTAAGGTTAAATACTTCATTATGATCCACGGAATAAGTTTTCTATATATCACAGTCTAGTGTATAGCACTGCCACCTATAATTATTCACTAGAATCTTGAATAACAATGTCCTACTTTTGTTTGTGCGTGGAATCTGTGAAGACTATACTTTGCGAGATCAACACTGCCATCAGTCCACCTCTTTCCGCAGTGTGCGCTTGCGCCAGACCGTGACCACGTGAGCGTCATCAAGAACAACTAAATATCCTAGGTTAAGACTACCTGTGTTTGAAAACATCACTTTTGTTTTTCTTTGATGTAAAGTGTTTGTATACAATTTCATGCGCCTGGACAATGTTATGTAGGCGTTGAATGTGCAAAAAACAACAGGATACTTATGAGTGCGTTTAAAAGTCATTGTTGAAAAGCAAATTCGAAACATAATGCCGTCAAAGCAAGAAAGGACTTGCCATGTGTGCTTGACAAAACATAAGACTTTAACATGTTTGTTAATTTTGGTATTTCTTCTGTGTTACTTCACGAAAGAAACAGCAGGGATAGAAAGTAAGTACCCGACATTGTCTTTTCTTTTTTAAATAAAAGAATGTGAGTTGTTTTAACGCTGGCATGTCTTCAAATTAAGGAAGTAAACATTCTTGGTTCGATTGATTACCACCTTTGTAGTCATTGTAATTTGATCTTTCAATGTTTCTCAAACCTTTTGGTCTCCGGAGCCTTTTACGCACCTAAAAAAATATTTGTAATCTGTAACCCCAAAAAGCTTTTGTTTGCGTTTAAACATTTTGTAATATATTTATTAATTCATTTAATTATAATCATGAATAACTTTACAAATAAATAAAACATAGCGTCTGCGACATAACATTATTTCTATTTTTTTCCCAAATAAATTTTAGTGATAAGAGTCCCATTGTTAAACATTCTTTTTTTGCTAATCTCTTTAATATCGGGTGACCTGGTGGTCTAGGGGTAAGGTGTCAAGACTTCTGTGCTGGGGGCCGGGGTTCAATCCTAGGTTTGGGCACAGATTTATCTGATTAACAAACCCTTCCTTCACCTCTGACAAGATGTGTATTAACCCACAACTTGTGAATGTGTGGAATGCCAGACCTCCACCGTGGTTCAGATTCCACGTTAAACTGTAGGTTCTCCATTTCATCTCACAATCACCCTACCATTTTCGCATTAGCGTAAGAGCGTATAACACGAACGGGTAGTAAGACGCGGTGCTAATAATAATAATAATAATAATAATAATATTTAATATCAGGTTGAATAGAAGAAAGCTGGATTTGCATGTGTGCTTCTGCATTCAATTTATTCCAATAGTTTGTTTTGGTTGAAGTGTATAGCGAAATTCCAGCCTCACAAAATAAGTTTTGGGGTGCTTCGAGTCAGAAGCGGATTTACACTATAGGCCCACTAGGCACGGGCCCAGGGACGGCGGCTTTAGGGGTCGGCACATTTTGGATAGCATTATTTTTATTTTTTGTTTTTAATAATTAAGTTTAAAAAATTATTGACTAATATTATTGAAATAGTTAAAGTTAAAGTCAGAACGAGAATATTTTTTTTAAAATAACTGTACTTTGCACTTGTAACTGACGTCAGTCCCCCATCTTTATAATGTTAACTCAAGTTACTGTAGGGCATGTACATGCCAGATTTTCTTTATTTGAAATATTTTCTCGAATACTAACTTCCGCCCTACCCCCAAGAGCTCTTTCCTCCGAAACCTCCCTAAAACCCCTGGAGAAAAATTGGGGAGGGGGGGGGGCGCATATTATAATTGTACCTAGGGGCGCAAAATCTTTAAATCCGCCACTGCTTCGAGTAGCGGACAATGAGAAACGCTGCCTAAGCCATAAAATGTATTATATGTCAGCTGTAACTGGCTATTTTCGTAGCCTATAATGGCCCGAATTATATCATATTGTATAAGAGCTAAGGTTTGGCTTCCCCTATGCTTCCAACATGAAATAATATGGTCTTTGATATGTTCTTGCATCACTGCAAGTAGGCCTACAGAAAACAAACTCAAGGAAATAGATCCTTTTAGACGCCAAATTTGGCCTGGTATGCTTCTTCCCACTTTAAAAAAAAATATTCTAATACATTCATTTAAATGAGATGTTCTTTTGCGTAGGTCGATAGTCACAACGTAACAATAGTTGTTTAGCCTCACATGCAATGAACACGGTTGAGAATCGAACCCAAGGACTGATTATCCCACTAGATCACAAGAAAGTTTCCCGGTGGACCGACTTGTTTGTTTATTTAAAATTACCCACTTGACCAAAAACTAGAAAATTTCAAACGCATCAACAAAAATAAAAAATACAAGGCAATCAATACATGCTTATTCAAACAACTATATTATTTAAACAGCTCCGTGGGTTTTGGGGTTTGCGGCCATCGAAGTTGTTGTAAAGGGATTTACGCCCGTCACAAACATTATTAATTTATTATGTGTATAATCTAATACATTACAACCCACTCTAACCTAGTCTACGAAACCTGCCACCTGAATGTAGAGAATGAGGTTCGGGTCTGGGTGCAAAGCCCTCGGTTAAATATCTACTAGCCGCAGACCCCACGCCACCTTATAAACTATCTGCATATAATACTATTATTTTTTGTTAGGGCATACCGCGATCAAATTGAGTATTTTTAATATCCAACTGTAAGGCGTTCTAATAGCTTGTGATTTTAATATGTTTTTTAATTTTCCTATATATTATTAAAATGAAAAATTCTTGAAATTGATTAAAAAATCGAGATGTAAATTTGTTTTGCAAAATATTTTAAATTCTGACTCTTTCATTGAACTAGAGCTTTAAACTGAGTTAATAATATATATGTATATGAGTCATATATTTGTATATAACTTTATATAATATATATAAGCTTTTGAATTGTTCAAGCTGATAAATATTTATAATCATTACGTGTATCTCCTTCAATTAAATCTGCTTCAGTGACCGAATAGTCTAAGGCGTCACTCTCCTGTTAAATTGCCCTGCTGACGAGGAAAGATCAAGGTCCAAATCCCGGTCTGGTCTACTGAGGGTGGTTTTTCCTAAATGGTTTCCCATTTTATTTTTAATGTAAATGCGGGTACCTAGCTTACCTCTAAAATACTTCCTTCCTTATCCCTTCCCCATTAGAGTAATTATCATATATACGTATAATCTAAACAAGTAGTAAAACACAGTGATAAAAACATATAGGCCTATTTCTATTAAATGAGCTATGAGTTATAGGGGCCTGCACTGTCAATTTTCTCCTCTTTGTGTAATTTCCCCCAACACACCCAATGATCGAACCTCGACCCCCCTCTCATTCTAGCACGGATAAAATAAAGAAACAATAATGATTTCACTATTATTTATTAAATATCATCCGTTTTTATTGGTAAAAGACAAGTTCATTACCAGAGGGTGTTTGAGGTGGTCAAACCTGACCCCATAAATTGATCTAAAGCTACGGGTTATTGCCACACGATGTAGCAATTATTGCTACAAGGCATCAAAAAAACGGGATAGTCAACAAGAACAGCGCTTACCCAATTTCACCGGCCGGACGAGCATGCGGAAAAGGACGTCCACACACGATATCAACAGTAAAACAACTAAGCGCTGTGATCCTAGTGCAGCATTTCGCCGCTACGCGCCACCACTAGCCTCAGGAACAACGTGGACGCCGAGAACAGCGTAGAATAGCCGTGGCCTTGATAGAATGTTCTCAACGCATCTAATCCAGCGCACCCCCCCTTTTCATGTGTGTTAATTCTGTGATCCCCACCTTGGTGTAATTCCTTCTCGAGTGTTCGATAGTTGCGCCATATAAGAGACTGTTCACCAAGATAGCAGCCACTCTTGGATTAGGCTCGGACATTGACGAAGCTTAGGCTTCAAATACAGACTCATATAATGTAAGGAGAAATTCTTGTTCGGCTTTAATTTAAATATTATTGTAATTTTCTAAATTCTCTTTTTGGCTCTACGTATATTTATTGTTATTTACCGTCTTAGATGAACATTCATTCCTTTTTACTAAATATTAAAATAACTTCGCTTATGTTACGACAAGTAGGACTTTACTTAAAATACAAAGTAATGTGGGGAAAGTTTTAATGCGAGTTTTTTTTTAATGTTAGTCAAATCTTGTTTATCAACGGGGATTCAGTTGTTTAACCTTAAGAGTATGTTTTCAAAACGTGTTGTCTTAATATCCATATTAAGAAGTTTATAATATTAGGCCTTCATTATTTAGTTGTTGGAATGCGGGACGTTAATAATTATTCTTGTATAGTTAACATTATGTATTTAACTTTGGAATTATTTTGCACAGTTATTGAACGTGGCAGAGATTAATAATATGTTTCTTTATGATAAAGTTAGGAATAAACCTTAAAGTTTAATGAAAGAATATCTAAGTTTATTTTGACTTTCTAAATATTGGAGGATTCCGTAATTTGTGTAGACGCCACGCGTAGGTTGATCTTTAATGGGGCGATTACGGAACTATTATACTGTTGTTACAATTTTGACTTGCACTAAGATAATTCGTTGCTAAAATTCTCATTTACGTTTGTTATATTGGAATACGCCATGTTTATAATGCTAGACATTAAAATTTAATACACGTATTTTTGAAAGTCTTGTTAAAAACAATAATAATAGATTGTTATTATTCTGCTTTTACAGATATTGTATAAATAAGAAATATGAATATGCTTAGATGTTTTGCAGAAGCGATATGTTCTTTAATAAAAGGTTAAATGAAATAAAAGCAAAGTTTCGTTAAGACTTGAATTTTTTCACTAATATAATTATGCCATCTATCCTTAGGTTTTAGAATATATATATAATTTTGTTGCCCTTTTTAACTTAGCCTTCGTCCTCGTCGCATTAAAACTAAATTGGTCACTGAAGGAGAACAGTGGGATTACCCTCCTTCTAGGAGATGGGTTGTGTACTGTAATATGTTTCACAACAAAAAAACATAATATCGTTACACTTCGCACTTCTATTTTTCTAAATTTTTGGTAACATTAATTTTGTTTTATTTTGTATTGAATCCCTCTAATTCTAGAGCTTGGATTACAACGAGACTGCATTTAATTCAGAATCTCTCTCATCACACCCAACTATGCATGACGTAAGGACAATACAACTTTTACCTGACGGAGATTCGAACTGGCAAAGCTTCCAGAGCTAGTCAGAGGCACAGCGCCTTAGTGGTGTAGTCTAGACTATAGCATGAAGCCAATAATTAAATAAGATATAATTCAAACAAGTTAAAATTAATATTAATTAATTTGATAAGATTAACATTTTGTACATACTTCAAACCTAGCTATGATCTTACGATCCAGAGAAACCAAGTGATCATCGTTGCGGAATAGATGACAGGTGGGGATTGTAGTTCTGTTTACTTGACTTACTGTCATTAAAGCCTCTCCTAAAGTTACCCTGCAGTATTATTATTTGTCCGCTTACATCCCCAACTTATACTAAGTTGAGGACACAACGTGAGAAAAATATACTTATGGAATGCACTAGAAGTAAGGGAAAATCATAATATGGAAGACCAACTAACCCTCTTTGCATACGGCTAAGCGGTTGTGAATCCACGGGCCTGTCTCCCCCACCCCCCTTCACCCTCCAACAAAAGTAGCAAACTAAACGCGCATTTAGTTTTTCTATAAACTATATGAATACGGCTCTGGGGTCGTCGTTTCCTGGTCGATGAAATAAATACCACTTTAGAGTGGATTATACACAGTGTAATGAGTCTCGTGGAGTCCCGCGTTGAAAGTCCCACAATATTGAGGCCACTTGTGATGATGTATCTTTGGGGGTTGTGAGTTGTAGTCGTGTCTCGCGCTGTGGCGTCAATTGTATGGATCTTCTTTGGGAGATGGGGGTGATGATGACAGGGGTCAGGTTTTAATTCTATTCATATGTGAATGCAGTTATTCTGAAAAATCTTAGTTGTATTTAATTGAAATAACTTTTGACTCAGAATTACAGTGGAACCAGACAAATTCGAACTTTCGTATTTAGAAATCGTCTTTAATTCGAATTTTTCATCCGGTCCTGTGAATTTTGTATTAAAGCCATGTTAAAAAATCGCGGATAGTTCGATATTTGTTTTGGTTAGTTTGAACTTTTCGTTCGAGCGGTTACGTGCACTGTTCTTAGTGATTCGGTCGTAGCTATATTCTCGTGACGTGCGAATTTATTTTGTTTTGTTGTTTAGTTTTTGTTTTGTTGTTTAGTTTTAGTCTTGTTTAGTGCATACTTTACGTGTGTGTGTGTGTGTGTGTGTGTATGTGTGTATGTGTGTTTGTGTGTGTGTGTGTGTGTGTGTGTGTGTGTGTGTCGTGATGTCACTGTCCAAGCCACAGTCCTATAAATCATTATATTTGGCCGAAAAAGTAGCGGTGATAATGGAAGTGAAAAATGGAATTCCTTTTAAGAAATTTGTTTAATTCGAATTTTTGGATGAATCGAATTTTTTCCTGGTCCCTTCAAGTTATAGTTATCCAAGTTCCACTGCACTATATTTGTAAGTAAAACAGTTTAAAATTTATAGGCGCGTCGCAGACAGTTCTACTGTAAGATTGTGGACCGGGTGGAAATTCGGGATATCAATGTTTCGTGGACCGTTCTACAGTAAGATTGTAAGTCGTGTGAGATAGAGAAGCCTATTTTTTTCTGGTATGCAGTTTGAAATAAATCATTCTAGAATATTCTTTTATTCTTTTGGTTGCACCATGTTTGCATCATGTTTCTATTAGGTTCCAAAAAGGAGGGATATAGATAGAAAGTGTTCTCGAAGTTATGTTTTACAAGTATTCGCAAGAGGGGTGAGGCACTGTGAACAAAATAACTATTTTGACAGACGACAGAAAGTATTTGTAAACAACATAAAGGTAACTAAATTATCACCCAGGTGTGTGAGAGGATTTTATAACACATGTGGATGCATTGAGTTTAATATTCTAAAAGTATAAAACTTATAATTTTTTTATTGATACTGCTTTAGTTACTGTTAAAACAATATCAAAATAAAGGTACACAGATAAATATATAATTAAAGTGAGATGAAAGTAAAGACTAGTTTAGGAAAATATTTTTTATAATTTTTGCAACAACAAATTTTTTTTGGTCCAAATATATTGATCTCAACAGCTGTTCTTCAATATTAGTGGCGCAATTAGTACATAAGCGTATAACCCGAATGGGTGCTAAAATAAACAACAAAAACTAACCAGATCGAATTCAGGTCAGATTAAAAGCTTGATCTCCCCGTCATCGGCAGTCTAGTCTATTGCGCCTTAGACCGTGTGGCCACCGAAGCGAGTAGCTAGTTAATTAAAATATTGCTATGTGTCTCGACCACACCAACTAATGATTTAATAAAATATATTTTAACAAACAATAATGTATTTAATGTCTACTAATAATAAACAGTATAAACAAATCCGATAATCTTTAATTTTTGTTAAACTTAGTAGGCCCTATGTACATTTGAAAACAATAACTAGCTCATTCACAACAAATTTAGTTAAAATGGTCCAAGTTTATAAAATAAAACTTCTTTTTAAATACTTTAGCCCATTTTCTCTAGGCTATATTCTTAAACCAAAGAGGCTTGCATAAATATATCACATTTTAAGGGTTTAATTTTTTAATTTTTAACTAGTTCTACTGACTTGACACGACAAAAAATTAATCTATAGCACTTATATAATTTAATCCCCTTCCTTTAGCAACCATTAAGAAAAACTCTAGATAGCCCCTAATCTCACCCCCAACATCCAAGGAATTTAGTTCTAGCTATGACCTTGTGTCAAAAGGTGTATATCATGTGTTATGTCATTTATTTTGTATTGTAAATGTTATAATGGTGGTCCCCCTAACATTTACCTTTTATCTTTCTTAGGGTGACCTGGCGGTCTAGGGGTAAGGTGTCAGACTTCTATGCTGGCGGCCGGGGTTCGATCCCCGGTCCCGGCAAAGATTTATCTGATTACCAAACCCTTCCTTCACCTCTGACAAGACATCTTGTGAATGTGAGGAATGCCAGGCCTCCACCGTGGTTCGGATTCCACGTTAAACTGTAGGTCCTCCATTTCATCTCACAATCACCCTACCATTACACATTAGCGTAAGTGCGTATAACCCGAACGGGNCCGGGGTTCAATCCTCGGTCCCGGCACAGATTTATCTGATTACCAAACCCTTCCTTCACCTCTGACAAGACATCTTGTGAATGTGGGGAATGCCAGGCCTCCACCGTGGTTCGGATTCCATGTTAAACTGTAGGTCCTCCATTTCATCTCACAATCACCCTACCATTACACATTAGCGTAAGTGCGTATAACCCGAACGGGTAGTAAGACGCGGTGCTAATAATAATAATAATAATATCTTTCTTACCATAGTACTGTATATCCTTTGTGTACGTACTTACTTTCAAAGGTGTACATTCACGTTTATTGATTACTATTTGTTTATTTGGTTAAGTTTTTATCTGTAGGCCTATATATTTTTATCATCTGTAAATTTTCTTGAGTTTAGCAAATCGTTTGTTTATAAATCCTCTTATATTATACTGTTACTACATTCAATCAATCCATGGTCCAACAATAATAACTACCCACTTCGGTGGCCGCATGGTCTAAGGCGCTACTCTCACAAAATACCAGACTGCTGAAAACGGGGATATTGGGGTTCGATTACGGTCGGGTGTACTGAGTTTTTTTCCAAAGTGGTTTTCCACTCTTCTTCCACACAAATGTGGGTACACTTCCTCTAAATCCAACTTTCCTAGTACATTACACATAGTGTAAAAGCGTATAGACCTAACGGGTAGAAAAACACTATTCTAAAAAAATATTTGATTAAAAACTAAGAATCTTATAATCATTAGTAAATATATTTTATGTCATACTCGATGAAAAAATTAGTACAATGCGTCATATTAGAGTCGAATTATGTACCGTATCCCCCCGCCACCCCCTTCACCCTTTCATTCCGCATAACCCTCCAAAGACTCACTATATCCGTCACTTCAGTCAAGATTATAACCTAATCCCTTTCGATACCTAGCTTTCTTGTCAACTGAGTTTAGTGTCCTATATTCTATTCGCCCAAAGGTTTGGTGAGATTGTTATTATCTTGGTAGGATCAACGCAAAGCTTACTAACGACTCATTCTAAGGGGTATGGTGGGATTGGGAGAAAAAACCCACACTAGCTTGGAAAGGGGATGGGGAAACTCCAGCGGTAAATTGAAGACCTTGGTGACAGGATTTCATGTTCGTTTTAGAGATGAGCTATCTCACATCGAGTGGTAATACAGTCATTTGGTTCCTAAAGTTCAAGGTAAACACTGACGGTAGAAATCAACCGATCTAGTAATGACCTCCCGGATCAGAGTTTATAATGCCAGTCAGACTCGCTTACGCAAAGCCAGCCATACAAGTTAATCGTAATTTTTACGAGCCCACATTTTCTCAAGGTAAGTGTGAAATGAAATGTTATAAAGCTAAATGGTGGAAAGTAAAAATATTTGTACCTGTGAAGTTTGCAGCTGTCTCAAAAGTAAGTTTTCCTATTTCTCCTTCCCAAAAACACTTTTTTTTCTCCTTTCTTACCCACAAGCAGTGTCACTAGTTTATTAGCCTTTCTTTCTAAGTTACAAGCACTATCACTAGTCTGTTTACCTTTCTCTCTTACCCACAAGCACTATGACTTGTCTTTTTACCTTTCTCTCTTACCCACGATCACTATCGTTAGTCTTTTTACCTTTATCTCTTACCCACAAGCACTTTCACTGGTCTTTTTACCTTTCTCTCTTACCCACAAGCACTGTCACCTGTCTTTTTACCTTTCTCTATTACCCACAAGCATTGTTACTACAGTTAAAGTCCGATAGTCGGGCTCGCTCGGGACTTTGCCCTACTATCAAATATGCCGAATCATCGTACTATATCTGTTTAATGCGGAAAAATGAGAAAACAACTTTGAAATCTGTCTTGGTTAGTATGTAATGTAATAATTTATGTATTGACAAAAACAATATTGTACTATCCAGCAGTTGATGACAATGTAGTAAAATATGAATATTTCATGAATATTTTTTAAATAGAGTTCAAATGTCCACTTGCTACCTAAATTCAGCCTTTATAAAAATGATTGCGGAGAATATGAAGGTTCATTACTAGAGCAATGTTGTAGTGGTTTAATATTACACACTGCAAATTTCACAAACGTGTTTAACGCGTCGGCAACCTCATGCCAAGTGATGTTAGTTGATCCCTTCTTCCTCGTCACTATCCACTTCTTTTGTCACCCGCCGATTTAACACACTTTGAATTATGACGTCTTAGCTTAACTCTTCCACAAATTGGCTCATCTTTGTCAACTTCAATCTATTCAATAATTTTCGTCTCCTGAAAGTGTGGTTAGTGGGTGGTTTTAAGGAACCCTTTGAATTGTACTCAACAGTTGACAGTTGTTGATCACAGGCCCATCAATATTTTTGCCTTCTTCAATAAAACGCGCGCCGGACTATCATGTGCCGAATTATTGGACTCTCCTGTATTTTTTCCCCTCTCTCTTCCTACCCACAAACACTCACTAGTTTTCTTTCTTTCTTTTTCTCTCCTAACCACAAAGATTGCCATTAGATTGTTACTATTTTTTTTCTACCCACACGAAGTTATAGACGTATGTTTTCTCGCTCTTTCTCTCTTACATTTCCTACTCACAATTCACTAGAATGTTTCGATGTAGATTTCTAGTATTTAAGCGATATAATTTAAAAGTTATGCGTATGGGTTTATTAGCTATATATTCTTTTTAATAAAAATATATATTCTAATATGTTGAAGAACATAATTTGAATGGTTCATGTATAGTCCAATCTTTTCTCTGTGGTTTGTGTGAGAACATCTCTTGCTGTTTCTTCCCTACTTTCTTTCTTTATTAAACATAGACACTTTTGAACCCCGTATTGCCACGTAAGGGGACAAAGGTGTCGGTATCATCTTGTTTGGTTTGTCTGTAACAGGAAGGTCGGGTAGCGAACCCCGTCCGCGTGTAAGAGGTGTATTTTTCTCAAAATGGTTTTTACCTACTTTTTTCGCGCAAATACGGGTTCACTTATTCTAAATTCTTCCTTCATATATGAACATATGCAGATATTCCGGATGGGTAGTATGACGTGGTGTGTGGGGGGTGAAAATAAAACTTACGAGTCCGTCTCAACACATGGATAATACGTAGCTTAGGTAAGTTAATACAACAGTGTAGTGTGGTAACCTCCAGTCTTTATTAGGGAAAAGTGGAACTGAGATCATTGAAACAATTTTATCATATCTACAACAAATTACAACCATATTGAAAAATATTTTTTTAAATTGATTCATTTTTTTTCACCGATTCCAATTTGGCTGCTGTCAATCGAAGAATTCAGAAAACCACAGTTTTAAGCGATTTCTGGTTCAAGAGTAATCGTGTTTCTGGTATCCCGGTTAATCGGTTGTGAAATGGTTATTAAGAGACCATCAAGTGCATCTTCACTTGGTGAATGCTAACATGACAGAACTGTGTTTCCCCAACAAGAACCTACCAAAGTGTCAAGTAGAATCTGTCATACATCCAAATAATTAAGTGAGTGTGGACAAACAGGTGTGACACGTCAGCTTAAAATAGCTCCCTAAACTTTTGTCACGAAAAATGACGAAATATAGGCCTAGCCATCACATCCTATTTTACAGTTAGTGTCAAGGAACAATCTTTAAAAATAAAACTAGCATAACCACAAAGACAGCCCACTTCAGTGGCCGCATGGTCTAAAGCGTTACTCTAGCAATATACTGAACTGCCGATGACAGAGATCTTGGACTTTGAATTCCAGTAAGTTATGTTTCTTAAAATGATTTTCTACTCTCCCTCCACGCAAATGCGGGTACACTTACTATAAACTCCTTCTTTTTCACTTCTAACACATTAGCGCAGTTAGTAAATATACGTATTAACGAACAGGTTGTAAGACGTGGTGCTCGAATAAAAATAAAAATTATACACACATCCAATTCGGCTCTACGAGAAAATCTTCATAATCACACTGGAAGCCTAAGTATGTTCGCAAGTCAGTAAAATCTTTTAACAAAACAAGGAAAGAGGAAAACGCGCTGTTTAAGTATTTTCTCGTGTCATTAGAATTATTTGGTGACCTTGGGCAGGCGACTGTGTGGGACTGCCGCGCTTCTAATCGCAGTGTTTCAAGAGTTTGGTAAATTGTGGAACCCGTCCTTAAAAAATAACGTAAAACTGTTTTTCATGATTTTTGAACTCCTTCTATCTTACATAATTTTCTACGATTTGATAAATAAGATTATTTTAATTGTTTAGCTATTTTTAGATATAAGAAATGAAGCGCAAAATTTTTTGACTATTTAATTTTTAAATTTTGTATCACCATAAACGTAAATATACGTAAAATTGATTTTGATCTCCCAGCACTCCTTGTATTAAACCGTAAGAAAGTACTGAACGACTAAACAATTCCCCACCTCCTCCCCAAAAAAACCTATATAATACAAGAACAGCCTCTTAGATAATTAGAAGTAAGCATACGTCGTGTAGTACACTCTCACACATATGTATTACACGCTCACACACACTAAACACACAAGCGAGACATGGACATCACTAGGATGAAAATTACCTTAACATATATTTTTTCGCTCACAAGTACTTTCAACACTAGGTCTATTAACAGTTTAAGGGGCCTGCCTAGCCAGCTGAGATAGAGCCAATCAGACGTCACGCTTAAGTCACATATTGATAAAACTGTTGATAGTAAACGAGTTTGGTCTTTACTGGAATGAACACAAAACTATCTTCTACATCTCTCTATATATGGAGACATCTAAAAATAGTTTGAAATTTTCCACTTTGAAAAGTTCAAAAAAACGACATATTTGGGTTGCTCGTTACGTTATAAATGCCTATAAACCAAAAAGCTACTAATATAGGGACGTAGAATGGCTCTTTGTTAATCGAATGGTGTAACTTAATAGGGGGTCACAACATACATTTTATTGGCATTTATATTTTCCTGCAATGTAGCAACTGGCAATATTTTCCCTGTGCAGTAACGCTATCGTATGGCCAAAAGGCCGTTGAATATTCAAAACCTGGTGTAGAAGCTTTAGGCGGGCGTGCGTAATTTTGAAAAATGATTTAACTCTTTCCATCAATAGTTTGACAAATAAAATCTCAGTGAGTGTAACATTGTATGTCTGTTATACATATTACAACAAATTATTCTTTTAACATTTCAATAACACATGAACGACTAACTTACCTAGCATATCAGCTGTTTCTTATAATATTATAATATATAAAAGAAAGTTAATATTAGCATGAAACAACATAAAAAAACATGTGGATTATAGACGAGGGAAGAAAGCAAAGCTGAATCTTACAACCAGGCGAAAGAAAAAAAAATTGGAACAAGGGGAAGAAATTGTTCATTGTTGGTTCTAGATAAGTCCATTATTTATCATTCATAGCAAAATAAATTTGTTTATAACCATGGCTAAATAATATTATTTTGCCATTTAATATACTTTTACATTTTCGTGACCCCTCCGGTAAAGAAAGTATTGTGATCGTAAAAAAATCGAATTCGTGATTTTTATAGATATTGACGTTTCCTGCCTGACCCAATGAACCCCAAAAAATGTTTTTTAATGTGTCGTCTGCGTGTCTCTGGCTGTCTGGATCTTGGTCAGGACGAAACTGGGTGGCCAGGCAGATATCTCCATAGCCACCCATAAATAATCGTGAATAAGTGCCTCAAATTTACAGCACTAACGATGAAAATCAAGCACTAACGTAGCACAAACGATGGGCTTTTTAAAAAAAGTGTTATCTCTATTATTTATTATACTGGGTGGCCAGGGAGATATCTCCCTAGCCACCCATAAACAATCGTGAATAAGTGCCTCAAATTTACAGCACTAACGACGAAAATCAAGCACTAACGTAGCACAAACGATGGGCGTTTTCAATAAAGGGTTATCTCTTTTATGTCTTATACCGGGTGGCCAGGGAGATATCTCCCTAGCCACCCATAAACAATCGTGAATAAGTGCCTCAAATTTACAGAACTAATGATGAAAATCGGGTAATAACCAGCACTAGCGTAGCACAAACGATGGGCTTTTTCAAAAAAGTGTTATCTCTATTATTTCTTATACTGGGTGGCCAGGGAGATATCTCCCTTGCCACCCATAAACAATCGTGAATAAGTGCCTCAGAATTACAGCACTAACGATGAAAATCGAGCACTAACCAGCACTAGCGTAGCACAAACGATGGGCGTTTTCAAAAACCGGGTGGCTAAAAGACGGGTGGCCAGGGTGACACACATTACACTACCACGCATCAAAGAAGACTAGTACTCTCCTGAGAGCATTTCATCCACGAATACCGAATATAGAGTATGTGTAGACAGCGGAACTTTGGGAGACTCTGCCCCCCAGGAAATAATTTGCCCCTCCCTGGAATAAATTTCCTCCCCAGATATATTTTAAATCCTCTAATATTATCGAATATGAAGCTGAAAGATGACCTTAAATTAAACTCCAAATGACTTCTAGATGCATTCTATTGTCAACAATTTGCCGGAGAAGACCGCTTTAAGTAACTAATAGACTTGAGGCATCTAGGAGAGGACAACTCCAAATATGTTCTAGATGCATGTCAATTTGAAGAATTTTTAGGTGAGGACACCCCAAATAGCCTAGTTTCTGAAATAATTCAATTTTCAAAATTTTGTATGTGGAAGACCATTTCAAAGATTATCTTCTAGAGGTATCTAACCATCCTAAAAAATTAAAGTGAGGATCACTCTAAATAGCTTCGAGGGGCATCCAAATTTCAAAAATGTCTAGGTGAGGAACACCTTTTTATGGTGGCTTATAATTAATAAAATAATCTAATTTTAAAAAAATCAAGGCAAAAACTACTAATAGCTTCTATAGTGAACCATTTTTAAATAAATGGTTGAAGGAGGGCCACTCCAAATAGTTTATAAAAAACTATCTGATTTTAAAAAAATTGGAGAGGATTGTCAGGGTTTTAAAACATGCATTAAGATCAAATATGAATGAGAAAGTATTAAATGGCTTTAAACAGAAATCTAACATTTTAAGTAACTATGCTATTTATAATTATGACCCCCTAGGAAAATTATCTGGATCCGCCCCTGCACCCACTCGTACAGTGTTTCTCAAAGTTTTGGTGATGGGGACCACTAAATTGAATTTATACTCGCCAATTTATACTCACCGGGGGAGTACAAAGACCCTGGGAGGTGTGTGGAGGTGTTGTTCAGGGGCTTTGGAACAGGGGAGCTGGGAGCTTGAGCCCCCTAGTTTTTATCATGTGGGGGGGGGGGCTGGGACTACCTTAAGGAAACCCCCCTCTCATATTTCCCAAGTAAATTCAAAACACATGTATAAAAACATAGATCATATTATTTTATGTTACCATCAGTTTGGTGATTTATAGTAATGAAGACATAAATCCATAATTAATTTAAAAGCAAACTGAAATTCCCTCAATTTTAGTTCATTTTTCTCACGAGAAAAAAACCTCTTTCTCAAAATTTTAGTAACCAACACTAGGCCAATTTGTGACTGTCTTAAATTTAAAAAATACCAAAATAGTAAAGTCTCTAAAACCAAGGTAATACTTACTGACATTTTTGACACAGATAATAAAAAATTGATAAAATTTTACAGTTGAATTGTAATGTAAGTTTAATTTGGGCGCGCGTCGGTTTTCAAACACAGCTCAAATTTTATTTTTGCCATATTTTTATCTACCTTAACAAAATTAAAAAGCTTGATAAATAAAATTAACACGATTTCTTGTTGTGGTTTGGAGAAAATATTCTATTATTTTTAAACCTACGTAAATATTGGTTTGACATTATATTTGATCATATTGTTTGCACGAGTTGAAATAAACTTACTAAGTATTTAATCGACACCAGTTTAAAGGTCCATTATAATGCCCACCGAGTTTACCCTGAAAGGTAGCATGCTTACCTTGATTGCATGGTTCATCTATTGTGTAGCCTATAAGTTCTAAATATAGCAGGGGCTTAGTAAGGTGGTACATAGGGTTCAAACCCCTCACATCTCCCCGAAATTTTCCGAAGTTTTTAATGTTGGTAGCAAAAGAGTGTTTAAAGAAGTCGATTTGTGAAAATATTTCTTTTAATTTGATTCTGAAATTCGATCTTCAGAGATACTAATTCATAATCTAAAAGCAACAAAGTTTCAAAAATGTATCGAGGGAAGACCACTTCAAATAGATTCTAGAGGCACCTTATTTTTTAAAAAAAAATCTATGCGAGAATAATTTCAAATAGCTTCTAAGATTATACAATTTTCAAAAATTGACAGGGGGAGACTATGTCAAATAGCTTCTAGAGGTATCTAATTTTGTTGGTAAATAAATCAGATGAAGATCCTTCTAAATGGCTTTTTTAGGTACCAAAATCTCAAAAAACTTTGGAGGACCACTGGTTAGCTTTTAGGGAATCTAATTTATGAACAAATTTGGTTGAACACTACTAAAAATAGCTTTTAGAGGAATCCAATTTTCAAAAATTTGTTTAAGGAAAACTACTCCAAATAGCCTCTAGGATTATTCCATATTAAAAAAGTACTACCTATAAGGGTAAATGGAATGCACTGTACATGGAAAAATGGAAAACCTTTAAAAGCGAAGTAATTGGGTGTGACATGAAAACCCAATAAGTCAGAGAAATTATAAATTTGTCATTAAAATTTTCAAATTTTTTGCGATAAGTTGTAGAATAAAGAAAGCATTACCAAGTGTAAACTAATAGTTTCATCCGCAATTATTTATTTTTTTCAGCACAGTTTTACTACCTGTACGGGTTATACGCTTAGTGTGATTTCTTGATGATCTTTGTACCAAGAATTTAATAGAAGTCAATGAAAATTATGAGATTTTGTATGTATAGCTTTTATTATAAAATATTTGGATAGCACATATCCCTTGGGATGTAAAATCTGGGGAAGTAAATAAGTTTTAAAGTGTAGACCTCACCAGCTCTGTTTGAATGTGTGTAGAACCATTAATTGTATCGGCAGAAATCAGCTGCGTTTAAAATTTTAATTAGCCGTTACCCTTGATAATATATTTAAAATGAAAGGCTTTAAGAATTTAGGGCCAATGTTTAATGTTATTCGCAAGGCTAAGCTACATTATAATATGTAGGATATCTATCAAGAGGCTCAGAATAAATTCAAAATGTGATAACAATGTAAGTATTGTAATGGGTTGCTTTGCGTACGTACCACTGATAACTGACTCGCAATGCCAACTATCAGTAATTTTATTTTTCCTTCATACTTTCAAACGAACATTCTATCCTTATTTGAGAGATCTTTCCTTAATTAAATATCATAGGGAGACATTTTCATATGTAAATGTTTTCTCCCAGATGTTTTACGCCCTCCACTTACAGTATCCTTAATATATTATAATATGTGGATAGCCATAGCAGACAGTAAGCCCCATGATACATACACAAATGTAATAAATATATCTTTGGTTGTGTGCCATAAAGTCTAACCATGGTTTTTTTTAACTCAAAATATCTTATAGAAGCATCAAATTTTTAAAATTTGCCACTAAATAACCACTCTATAAAGTTTATAGAGAAAGTTAAGTTAAAAAATTTATCAGGGGAGGAACACTTTAAATATCTTCTAGATGACTCCAAATTTTTAAAATCTTTCGGGTGAGAACCACTCCAAATAACTTATAAATGATCCAAATTTCGGAAGATTTCTGAAGGGCTTCCGATCCTCCTCCTAGCTTGGGGGCCAAGACGTTTAAAACACCCTTATTACACAAATAAGTTCCACCCCTACTGGATAGTATGATTACCTATCAAATGCAAATGAATAAAGGGATTACCTTTCAATTTTAATTGCTTACCGAAAAAATCTTGACAAAGAAAGACATATAAAAAAATATTACCCGTGAAAAATAAATCTCCTTCAAATAGCTTCAAAAGTAATTCAGGGTCTAAAATCTTACCCGGACAGGACATCCCGACTCCCTCTCAGTTGAGCCCCCCACTTTCGAAAAGCTACCGGGGCTCCAAGGGTTGTTTGAAAGTTATGCAGGAAAAACATTTTTAAAGCAATTCCAGTTTCCAACTGTAAATACAAGACAAAAATGAATTTATTAAATGAATGTTGAAAAGCAGTGGCGGCTCGTGTATAGGCACTGCGGAACTACAGCACCCCCTATTTCCACTTGATATTATTGATAACATTTAATCTAATGAGTCTTTTTTATTTTTGTAGTACAATATATTTTCCTTAAGCTTAATGTCAGTACTTCATTAGCCATCCCCCAGTTTATGAAAAAGATACAAACATTTTTGTATGGAACACTTCACAGTGCCAGCGACATGGTGTTTGACTGTTGTGCGCATGCGCACATAGGAGGGGGTGGGGAGGAAGGCGGGACTGCCAGGTAGAGAGAGCACTGTTGCACTCGCAGTGCCGACTTTGGTGTCATGGTGGAAGGAAGTGTTTTTTTTACTCAGCGTGTGTTGTGCTTAAAAACCGTGTACCATATTCTTGAATGTGATAAAATGTAGAAGAGTGTAGAATTAAATTATTATTCTGCTTCCAGCTATTCTATTTGATTCATTTTCTTTTTGGTTCTTTTATTTAACAGAAATACTAAATGCGCTTGCAGTATTTTCAATGGAGAAAAATTTCCTCAATTGTCATCCAGAGATCAAGGAGAAAATTATTGAACTTTTTGCGCAAATTAAAACAAGAATAATGGATTTAATTTTAAAATGAATAGATCAAGCTTGAACTATAACAATTTAAGTTAAAGTACTTTTTTTTTGTTAAGATTTTATCAAGTTCCTAATAAATTTTCTTTTTATACATGTTTTTTCCCTTATACACAATTTTAAAACAAAGGCTAAACAAATTTCTGGAGCAGCACTCCCACTAATTTTAGCTACGAGCCCCCCAGTTGAAAAGAAACATAAAAAAAATACATTAACTTGGTAAGTAATCGGGTAGGAAAGAGGAAGGCACAATTTATAGATGGCGGCATTTGCGTTAAGGAAGAGTGGGAAATTCTATATTAATAAGCACCTAAGCACACCTGGCCGGGATTCGGACCCCGACGTCTCCATCACCGGTAAACTAGACCAGTAATAAATACCAAGGCTGTCCTTTGGCTTTGGTACGAATCCCGGTGTACTATAAGGTGTGAAATTTGGGCACGTGACCGTTATTCGGGGTCACAACCCAAACGCTAATAAACCCACGGTCCTAAAGCACCTTCACAGCAAGCTTATCCCAGTGTAGGTTCAAAACTAATGACAACTATTATTATTTTTGATTGAGGGCATTCAACGTGCACTTTATTGACATATTGATTATATCAGCACATGATTTACAAAATAACTTAATATTAGATCAGACACAGCATCCAGTCCTCCAGTCGTTAATTTACAGTGTGAAAGGGGACTTACCAATTTCACCAATGATACATTTTTAGTCTTTGCCAGGAATCGAACTTGAAACCCTTAGTTCATTGGACACATGCGCTACCAACATTATATAAGATGTTAGCCGATACATTTTTATCCATTCTTTAGAGACAACTATGATTGGTTCTTGTCACAGTCTCCCCTCCCCTCTACCCCTATCAAGGACATTCGAGCAACAAGTTTTCTACGCGCCAACATCAACAACGTTTTCTTGTCAAACAAATAGAGAACTAAACTCAGTTCGAAGAATATACGTATGAATATGACGCAAAATTCAGGATGATATTAACTGTAGAGGAGATAACCTTAAATGGGGTATTAGGTCACTTTCATACTTCGTTAGTTTGTAAGGCGTGTGCTGATATAATAATTATGTGTATTTGTATAGGCCTACGGATTCGTCCTGCTATCCATTTAGTTCAGAGTTTTTCAAAATATGCTCCGAAATATTATCAGTAATCAAAATTGCCAATTTTTTCAAACCTGAATAAAGGTCATTTTCAAAAAACGCAGCTATAAAATGTGACGTTTTCCGGTGGTTTTATACCTTTATAATTGTGACCTTTAACTGTAGTTATTGAATGTTCATAATGATTATTAGACTAGTAGTGTAAACTATTTTATGAGGGCTCTGTAGTTTTACTGGTGCAAGGGATCCTTCAATCTAAAAAGTTTGGGAGCCCCTGATTTAGTTAATATTTATTGGCAGGGACTACGGAACAAGGAGGTTGGGGTGGGAGGTTTGAGCCCCCTATCTATCTCACTCCTCTCCTCCAATATGTTCCAAGTAAATTCAAAACACACGTAAAAAAAAGCTTTTACCATCAATTTAGTAATTTTAAGACATAAATTTATAATTAATTTAGTAGAAAACTGAAATGCCTAATTGTGAGGTTTATATTTTTCTCACATGAAAAAAAAATATTTCAAAAAAACACAATAGGCCTAACTAGCATAGGGCCTATTTGTGATTGCCTTAAGTAAAAAAAAACCAGGATATTAAAGTCAAAGGTTAATACTTACGACACTTTTGACACAGACAAGAACAAATCGATAAAATTTCAAAGTTGAATAGTAAGTTTAATTTGGACATGAGGTAGTTTTCTAAACCACAGTTCAAATTTTATTTTTGCCATGTATTTACCTACCCTAAATAAAATTAAAGGGTTGTAAATTGATTAACAAGCTTTTTTGCTGTAGTTTAAATAACATTTTATTATTTTAAACCTTCGTTAAGCATTGTTGTGACATTATATTTGATTCTGTTGTATGCATGCATAGCTTGTAAGAAAAATACAAAGCATTTAATTTAGGTCAATTAAGCTGCTCTCCACAAAATGAGCCTTGACAGGGTTTATACGAACACTTAGTTTATCTTGAAAGGTAGCAACGTTCAACTATGGCGTAGTCTATAAGAAATGAATATTATGTGGGCGTAGTGAGAGGGGAGGGTTATGTGATTCAACCATCCCCCCTGAAAGATTTTACGTATGATAGCAAAACAGTGGTTAAACAAGTCAGATTGTGAAACTATTTATCTTAATTTCATTCTGCGATTTGATCTTCAGAGATAGTAGTTTATCATCGAAAATCACTAACGTTTCAATAATGTGTTGGGGAAGACCACTTCATATATCTTATAGACATCTAATTTTCAAAAAATTACAGGTGAGAATCATTTCAAATAGCTTTTAATAACATCCTATTTTCAAAAATTTGCGGGGAAAAGACCATTTCAAATATCTTCTAGAGGCATTTAATTTTGTTACTAAAAAATTCAAGTGAGGAGCCCTCTAAATATCTTTTTTATGCAACAAAAATTTTAAAATGTTTTTGGAGGAGGACCACTAGATAGTTTTTAGGGTATCTAATTTATGAACAAATCAGGTTGAGCACTACTTAAAATAGCTTTTAAAAGCATCAAATTTTCAAAAATTTGTCAGCGGAAGACCACTTTAAATGGCATTTAAAGGGAATTACATTTTCTAAAGATTTCCAAGTGAGGAACACTTTAAATACCTTAGAGGACATCCAAAATTAAAGAGAGGGGGAAAGGGGGTCCTAAAAAATCTGGTAATTTCCCATTATTTCCCTTTATCACACAAATAAAGTACCTTCACCACTTTTTAAAATAATTTTCTTATGTCTCGGAAGTCTTAACATCATTGTCATAAACGTACAATTTGTAACGCTCCCAAAATGAAGTTTTTTCCTACGCCCATGAGTCATAGTGTAAAAATTATAGCACCACGTCTAACTACCCGTTCGAGTTATACGCTTAAGTACTAATTACGCTAATGGGCTGGGAATTGGGAAGGGTGAATTTAGAGGCAGTAAACCCACATTTGTGTGGAGGGAGAGTGAAAAACCATTTGGGGAAAACCACACCCAGTTCGCCCAACCAAGATTCGAACCTCGATCTTCTCGTCTTCGACAGTCTAGTTCAACACGAAACTAGCGCGTTAGCTAACTACGCCACCGAGGCTGGTCAAACGGTGTAGTCTGCCAAGGTAAGACCGCCACCTTTCAGGGTAGACCCGTAAAAGTACGTAAAGTAAATGGATGTGACAAGAAATGACTGAGAAATTGTAAAATGTTATTGAAATTTTCAATACCATTTTTTTCCCCCAATCATTTGTGAAATACAAGTGGAAAGCGTTGCCAAGTGAAAATTATTAGTTTCATCCCCAATTAATGTGATTTATTAATGATCTTTGTGCCAACCTAAATAGAAGGCAGGCAATGACAATTATGACATTCTTATAAATAGTTTTTTTTTCTAAAATACTGTGTAAGTACATATTCTTTGGTATGGAAAACCTGAGGAAGTAAAGAAATGTTAAAGTGTAGGTCTTATCAGCGCTGTTTGAATGTGTATGTATAAAAAATAAATTATATCAGCAGAAATTAGCTGGGTTTTAAATTGTAATTAGTTGCTACCCTTGATAATATATTTTAAGGTGAAAGGAAGCCAGAATGTAGGGCCCAATGTTTAATCACTAGACTTAAGTTACATTATGTAGTGCTATATTTAGTGATCTTATTATATGATAGTTACAAAAGTTACTTAAACTACATTCATATATTCATTCATGAAGTTATATGATAATCTGATTTTCGATAGATAGTGTAAGTGGTGGTTGAACCATAGGAACGGGGGAGTAAGGGGAAAATATGAGGGGCTTTGAATAAGGTTTGTTAGGTTTGTATAACATGTTATTATTTATTCCAAAGCTATAAAATGTGTGGCTGAATAAATAATCCGACCATTTCCCAAACGCTTTATTTTGACCATCAGAGTAGATCAAGGCCGTAGCCAGCCATTAATTTCAGGTGGGGTTTGGTGGGCGCATCCCCCCATTGCTGGATGCTAGAAAAATTATAAATGATTAATAGTTCTAGAAGCTATCTGAAGTGTGTTTTTATGGCAACAGAACCCCTTAACTGCCGGAGGCTGGGACAAATTCCAAATATTAAACACCTATTGAAGCTCTCAGAAGTTTTTTTTATGGCAACATAGCTCTCTAATTGCCGGAGGCTAGGAAAAATCTATATATTTAAACACCTACAGAAGTTCTCTAAAGTGTTTTTATAAAGTAAAATAACACCATAACTGCTTAAGGCAAGGAAAAAATCTAGATATTAAACACCTCTAGAAGCTATTTGAAGTGTTTTTATAACAACATAACCCCCTAATTGCTAAATGTTATAAAAATGCTTAATATTAAACACCTCTAGAAGATCTCTGGAGTGTTTTTTTATGATAACACAGCCCCTAATTCATACTTATATCTTAATTTTTATATTGTTTGAACCATAAATAAATACATATATATTTTATTCATTAAATTTCGGAGGGGGGAGGGTTTGAACCCCCAAATCCCCCCCTCCCCAACTACGGCCATGGAATAGCTTCAAAATATGAAAACAATAAAATATTTGTAATGAGCTGCTTTGCAAGCGCGCGACTGATAACCAAGTTTTCCTTCAAACTTTCAAACAAACATGATATCTGTATTTGAAAGATAATTCCTCGATTAAATATTATAGGAAGATATTTTCATATGTAAATGTTTTCCTCCCAGGTGTTTTACGCCCTCAACTTACAGTATTCTTAATATATTATGTGTGTGGCACATACACAAATGTAAGAACTATATCTTTGATTGTGTGCCTTAAACTCTAACTACGATTTTTAAAATAAACTAAAAAAAAATTCCTCTAAACTCTAGAAACATTTTTAAGATTTCCAGGTGAGGAAAAATTTAAATAGCTTCTAGAAGCTTATATAAATTTTCCAAGTGAGGACCACTCTTATGTAGATTCTAAGGGCATTCAAATTTTGGAAAATTTCTGAAGGGGGCCTGGCACTCCCCACATTCACAAGTTGTGATTAATACACGCCTTGTCAGAGGTGAAAGGGTTTGGTAACCGTGTACAGTAAAAAGCCGAAGAAAATGTTTCGGTGCGTATTCAAAGGTTCCATCCATTAATACAATTTCATTCTGACCCAAATACTCAAGAGTCACAAGAAAATATCACATCCCCCTTCTTTTTTTCGTTTTTTAACCAAAAGTTTTCGTCTAAAGTAGTATTTATATCAATTTATTCTAAGGCAAATTGAATTTCGTCGGAAGATTTAGGCACATTTGGAAGTGTTTTTAGTCTAGTATAGTTAATGTTATTCCTGTAACATTTAATGTCCTTGCGGGTCAATGTTTTTATAGTTTTTCTCTGTCTGCACCTCTTTGTGGATCAATTTTAAAGGCCTTACTTTAATCGCTTCAGCTTTCCTTTTAACTGCGTTGCTGATGGATTTTCTGTTCAACTCTTGATCTAGTAGTGGTTCGTGGTTGTGTTGGTATTCCAATCCACGAGGAAATATTTGCGCCATTGAGTGTGGATATTTTGGCCTTACAGTCCTTTTTAGTGCATCTCCACCTCTCTTTTCCTCGTCCAATTCAATTAATTCACCTGTCGATGCGTATAATTATTATAGACAATCAGATCTTTCCCTTTGTCATTATAAATCCTTTCTATATCAATAATTATCGCTAATATCACAGTCCACACAAAACCCGAACAAAAATAAAACTATTACATATCTGGACAGTTACCGTTGCTGAGATAATTTGTTAATACTAGCCAGACTTATGTCAGAAAAGCTAATACAGATCTTGTTGGTGTCTCTTAGGGCGTTTTACATTCCTTTACCTAAGGAAGGGAAGACAAGCCGTGAAGAGAGAGAGCATGTTTGCGTTGTTATTTGTTTATTTAGTCCCCACTCGTCTACCTGAATTAAACTTGGCGCAATTCAGGTCCAGGTTAAGTGAATATTTTTTAATCCCTTAATTACTGGCGCAGTTCGGGCTTGCCCTAATAATATGTTGTTTCGATAGCCTACATAATGATAAAGAAAGGCACACAAAAAAGTACTGCCCGTGAAAGATAAACCTCCTTCAAATAGATTCAAAAGTAATCCACAGTTTAAAATTATTTTACACGATCAGGACCTCTGGAACCCTTACTCTCCCCTCCCCACCCACCACCCCCCATTTTCAAAAATATTCCAAAGCTTCTGCTTAGTGGTTATGGGAAGGCGTGTAATGTTAGGTGTATTTTCACTGGATAAGTTAGTTTGTATACATCGGGTGATAGATAATCTGTATATTACTTTTATACAAGTTCGTCCTGCTATTATTATTATTATTATTATTATTATTGACCCGCCTCTGTGGCGTAGTTGGCTAACGCGCTAGTCGTGTTGAGCTCGACTGCTGAGGATGGGGAGATCGAGGTTCGAATCTCGGTCGGGTTGTGAACTGGGGGTGGTTTTTCCTAAATGGTTTTCCACTCTCCCTCCACGTAAATGCGGGTTCACTTCCTTTAATTCAACCTTACCAATTCCTGACCCATTAGCGTAATTAGTACTTAAAGCGTATAACCCGAACGGGTAATAAGACGCGGTGCTAAATAATAAAAAAAATATTATTATTATTATTATTATTATTATTATTATTATTAGCAGCAGCACTGCGTCTTACTACTTACTACCTGTTCGGGTTATACGTACTTAGGCTAATGTGTAATTGGTAGGGTGATTGTGAGATGAAATGGAGGACCTACAGTTCAACGTGGAATCCGAACCACGGTGGAGGCCTGGCATTCCCTACATTCACAAGATGTCTTGTCAGAGGTGAAGGAATGGTTTGGTAATCAGATGAATTTGTGCCGGGACCGAGGATTGAACCCCGGACCCCAATACAGAAGTCCGATACCTTACCCCTAGACCACCAGGTCACCTGTCCTGCTATTCATTTAGTTCATATCTAAGGGCTATGACAGGGTGTATAGTATTTATCAGAGGCGGCTCTACCATAAGGCGAAATAGGTAGACGACCGCCTAGGACCCCGCGCAGTGATCGAGCGATTGAGTAATGAGTCTAATGACGTAACCAAAAAAAGCAGCGCCATTTCGATTATGAAGGTTTGAATGAATTTAGTTATAATCCAGAAGGTTTATTTAGAACAGATTATTTTCACGCAGTCTCTTTTTAGGTTCAAATGAGCCTTGAAACTCGATTCACAGAGCTGAAACGCTACAAAATACACTTTGGTTTTCTATGTGATATTCGATCTTTGAAGGACAAACCAGAACAACAACTCAAGGTATAGTGTATTGATATAAGATAAAATCTTATTGGCGAAGAAGTATCAGAATCTTACAGTGACATTATTAGCGAAGAATCGTTCCAAGAACTAAATACGTGCGCAAGAAGTTTGCCAACTAAAGCTAAAAGTGCTACTGAGGTGCTAAAACACATTATTTCAAAAGGACTTGAAGGAGTTTTTGATAATATTTTTGTTGGTCGTTGCATTTTATTAACAATACCAGTAGTTGTAGCATCAGCAGAGAGGTATTTTTCAAAACTAAAGCTCATAAAAACCTACATAAAATCAACAATGACACAAGAAAGACTACCAGCTCTTTCGATTTTATCAATCATTCATCAAAGTTAAAAGTTTTTTTTATAATAAACCATCCCAAACCTTTAAAAATACTATAAAATTAAGTTACTGCATTTATTATTTTCCTCTTAGTTCTTATAGCCAAATATATATTCTGAATTTATATTAGTTAACTCAATTTTATGTTAGATTAATTTATTGGGGTGTGGGGTGCAAATGACCCCGCCTACAGCCTCGCGCGCCTTAGCTCCACCTCTGAGTATTTTCAATATTTTGTGTACTTTCATAGGCTTTGTAAGTCGGTTACTTTTATTTTATTAGTATCACTGCGTCTTACTAACTGTCCAGGTTATAGGCATGTCGCATATATTATGATTACGCTAATGGGTTAGAAATGAGGAGGAAACATTTTAGAGGTAATCTACCCGCATTTGTGTGGAGGGAGAGTGGGAAACCATTTAGGAAAACCAACCTTGGTACACTCTACCAGGATTCGAACCCCGATATTCCTGTCATCATCAGGCCAGTACAACACAAGAGTGACGCCTTAGACCACTCGGCTAATGAAGTGGGTTAAGAGTCACTTCGGTGGCCGCATGGTCTAAAGCGCTACGTTCGCAATAGACTAGACTTCCGATGACAGTGAGATCGTGGTTCAATACCACCGGGTGTACTGAGGGTGGTTTTTATCAAATGGTTTTATACTCTCTCCCCACGTAAATATGGGTCCATTTCCTCTAAATTCAACCTTCCCTATTCTTAGCCCATTAGCGTAATTATTACGTAAGCTTATAACCCAAATGGTTTGTAAAACGTGGTGCTAAAAAAAGTGGTTTAAGTTGAGTGCTGGTGTGTATGTTTGAAAAGAGTACCGGTACCTTATGTTAAATACCCCTACAAAAAAAAAAGTGAATCGGGAAACCCTTAATATAATATTACAGGGAGAGACTAATTACTTTTTATATAGAAATTGAGAAATATTCTCTCTAAACCGGATCTATTCCCTTCTTTGTTCAAAACACTGTCAACATTTTAACGCATCATATTCTAAATCTAAAACCATATATAGCTGCTTGGAATTCTAGGTACTGTACTTCAATATTTCATTAGATTTTCAAATTAAAGTGAGAGGGGGGAATAATTCAAACCGGATTCTAAACCGGGCTGTCAGTTCGCAAAGTTTAGTCGCTTTCCCCTGAGGTGACAAACTGCTCAAGTGTTGGTGCCCTTCTCTCCGACGCAGATCAACTGAAGGTCCTTGAACTGCAAGCTCTGATTGGGCTAACCGATAACTCGACCATCCATTGCCAGATTCTCTATTGTCTTATTGAGAGGCGGCTTTGAATCCGGGTGTTCCCGCCTCAATATTGGCAGGGGATTTCCATTTCTTAGCCAAGGTATCGGGTATCCTGGTGCCCACTTTTTAACTGGGTGAGGTGTTGTGTGTCACTTCTTACGCGGAGATTTTTAAACCGGGTATCCTGATCTCCGCTTTCGAACTGGATAATGTCAGTTGTGTGACATATTCATACCGGGAATTTTAAACAAGATATCCTGATATCTAATCATTAATTGGGTGATGTGTAGTGTCCACGTACTACCATTAATAACAACGTTAATGTTTGGGCAGATAAGCCAGAAGACATGGGCTGTTATCAGTGGCGTAGCTTGTGGCCGGGTGATGTAGGAAGGACGCCCACGGAGATGGCGAGCGTGTGGTGTGGCGTCGTTATGGCGTGTGTTGTAGGTATGGCACGCATGTGGCTGTGACTTTCAAGTGGTGACGATATGGGGTACAGCCAATTGATGTGGCATCGTTGCCATCAACAAACCACACGTGCCTAAGGACATAAAATTATTATACATTCTTGGAGTGTCTTTAAATTTAAATTAAACTTTATTTTTCTTACCTTCTACTCCAATATATTTTCCATTCTTTCTTCAAACTTGTTCCTGTATTAGATTTTGATGGTGGTCATTATTATTGATATCATAAAGGCAGGATACTCTCTCCACAAGTTTCACAAACTTAATATTAAATCATGGACCGTCCCGCATTGGAAAAACTTATAAACAAAATTCATATCATAATAAATGATGGTCCAGTTCGCTACACATAGGCGGGCGTGTGGTGATCACCATACGGCCGCCACACGAGTTTCAACATGCCGGAGCCTAGGGGCGGGTGCGTGGCGTCGCGACACACGGTACACACCACACCACTTCAGCGCCTCTCCAGTAGGTCGTGGGGATTGCATCTTGTGGGTTTTGCAGACTAGATTATGTTAGCTCAGGTTATATTATACACACAATATTTATAGCAGCCACAAGTCCCACAATGACAACCTTTCACGCTAATACTGGTGCATTTCCTCCTTTACCCTCTCTATTCTTACCCCTTAAAGTAAATTTGTCAATAACCTAGAAACATGTCGACAATATCATAAACACAGCAATGTGGAACAAAGGAACAGGGGATTACAGATAAGGAACAATTCAATTTTAATACGTTTTCTCACATTATTTTAAGATATATTATTATACAATTCTAATAAATGTGTCCTTAAATGCATTTATACTTTAATAACTGACAGAGATTAAGGACTTTTTATACATTAATTTTACTATATTATAAAGTTCATCCAACTCCACGAATTTTGATGTAGTAACGTCCTTGGTATATGTTTGACAATTTTTTAATTTTAATATTTGTTAAATGTTTTTTAATGTGTTATTCAATTTTGTGAATATTAATCTAATATATAATACAGATTACGTCCTAGTGACATTGACTTGTATCATTATTACCAAATTCTTGTCAATTTAATCTTGTAATTTTGTTTTTTACTCAATACATCATAGTATCACTTGTTGAAACATAATATAGTCCATCAACGCATTTAAAGTTGAATTCTCCTAAATTCAATAACCTTAGTGTTGACTTTACTTAATTGATATAAGATAAAACTACCGTTCCTATCTTTAGCCGTTATATTAAGCCGTTAAGAGAGTTTGTGTAAAGTCTACTCATAATTATTATAGTCTTTAAATTGAAAAATGATACCTGGACACGGGAATTTAACCCGGGACCTTTGACTTAGTACGTCAATGCTTCTTCGTTCATATTTTAAGGCAGAGACTCGTCTCCATCAGCGGCAATATAGCTTTTGCGAGCTTTACGTCTTAAACCGTGTAACCACTAGAATTAATAAATGGAGTATATTAATGCCCAAACGCTCACTAAGTCTAAATATTCACAGCTTAGCTTAATCCAGCCCTCTCCCAGTTGCTCACTGAGCACAAGTCTAGGGGACACTGGCTCGATTCTTGATTTGGCTGACGAAGGAATGTACCAGCCCTACTACCCAGTTAGTAAATCTTTTCTTGAATCTTGCGCTTTGTTTGGAATATTGCCCACAAGGGTGAACTGAATTTTTCTCTGTGCTAAGGTATATTATTTCTGTGCTATTAGTAATTTCCTTGCGGGAATATTGGCTACGCGGTTTGAATACAGTAATGTTAGTAATTTAATTCATAATCTCTCAACCAAGGTTAACAGGTAGCGTGATGAATTGCTTTGGATACACTCAAATTTACTGAAAAATACTTTTCTCCCTGCTTTTCTTTCTAAACACAAGTGAAACATAGCTAAAAAAAATATGAGTGCGTAGTTTGTCATAAAAAAACACACACACACGCGCCAATACTGGTATAGCTGGTACACGATTTATTCCCGTGGTATTCCGTGTCTTACTACCCGTCCGGTTTATCCGCATGTTTACATTAATGAGCTAGGGACGAGGAAGGTAGAATTGAGAGGAAATGTATATGGGTAGGTAGGATGGATAGGGGAAACCATTTGAGGAAAAGAACCCGACCGGTATTCGAATTACGATCACTCTGTCGCTGGGCAGATCAGACTAGTTGAGACTAAAACCCTTGTCCGCGTGATCACCGGTTCGATCGATGTTAACGAAATGTTTATGACCGAGACGATACCAGAGCTTGGTTTGGTAACGCTTTCCTTGATCAGACTAGAGTATGGCTACGACCAATGAGCCGAGAATTTGTGCGCCAAGTTCAAAACAGCATCACTTCTTATGTTAGATCCAAACGAGAACTTGGTAGTCAATGAATTTTAAGTTTTTTTCATATTAAAATGAACAGAAATTACTAGTTAAAAATACATTGCAGGAAGTAGGTACCTAAAAACCGTTTAGTTATGGATAAAATAAAGAGAGTAATGAACTAGGCCTAATTAATATTACATACGGTATGTGCTTCATGTTTTCTTAAGCCTATTTTCGGGGAGATATGTTTAGCTTGATATGTTGTGTAAATATTAGGACTGTAAAAATAAGCACAAATCTAAGAATAAAATTAAATACCTCATTTTCTGTCGATTTGTAGTACATATAGATTTACATAAATTAGCCTACCAGCTGTTATAGCTACACCACCCCAACCGCCAATTTTGTTTAAGAAAAACATCTCAAAATCGTTTTCACCCTCCACCTTGGTAAGAACCACTTGGTCGTAAACCCTCGATACCAAGACGTAACCAAGTCAATCGCGAAAACTCTATCTAACGCGAGTAATCCTATGGGTCAGTTTAGGGTGGGAGGTAAGAGGGGGAGGGGGCAAGAGCATGTTGTTTTACCCCAAACTTTAATATTTTCTAAAATAACCCCACTAAATTTTGTCCGAATTAAATAAGCCTTTTGGGCCAGTTTCATAGTCGAATTTAGTACGCCTCAAGTGCGGCGCTACACTAAGTACATGATGACACCTACCTAAACTCGAATGGAATGGGCCGTTCTCGCATAGGAAACTGGCCCATTCCATTCTGTTTTAGGTAGGTGCCATGAACTTAGTGTAGTACCGTACTTGAAGCGTACTAAATTTGACTATGAAACTGGCCCTTGTCTCGACACCTTAAAAATTTACCATTGATGTGGGTTTCCTACTTTCACAGTGATAATTAACGGCTGGAGCTTGGATTTTGTGTCTGTTCTAGATTTAAGTTAGTCTAGAGGTCGTGTGCTGATATAGTCATTTGATTCAGAAAGTGGATGTCAAGTACCTCAAATGAATTAAACAAAGGACCAGTTTCATATTCAGACTTAGCACGCCTTAAGTGCGGCACTATACTAAACACAAGATGACACCTAACTAGACCAGAATGGAATGGGCCAGCTTCACATGCGAAATTGACCCATTCCATTCGAGTTTAGTTAGGGATCGTTTTGTATTTGTTTATCAGTCCATCAATTGTTACTCTTTTACTAACCTGTAGCTGATCTATTCCCTCGTCAGGACGAGTTTAAACGGTTTTCAGAACATAGAAAATCTATGTTTCGTATATATAAAAATATGTTCTCGTAGGAAAATATACAAAACAATGTGGTGTTCTTGTGAGAAAATCTTTCGGTTTATTTTAGATGTAGCCCAGTTTTTGTGGCTTTCATTCATCAAAATAAAGTAGGCGTTTATTCCTTTGGGGTCAATTGGTTTAGTCATATTCAATGTTGTCACTCAAATCTACAAATTATATATATATGTATATATAATACATATATTATATATTTATAATGTATATCTACCTACCTCTATAAACCCGGGCCAAAAATAAGTTTAAATTACTTGTCAAAACAAGACATATCCGCCATGTCGGTGAATCCAGCTGCTGTTTAAGTGACTTTTCAACTCTCAGAAAAGCTCAAATCTGCCGTGAACGTAGTTTATTTGAACCACCTGCTATTCCAACAAATAACACGTTTCCATTTATACAAATATATTTGTACTCTTTGGCTGAGTGGTAAATTGATGGTTGAAAAAAGTGGTTCGACCAGTGTGCCAAGAATCCGTTATTAATCTATATACTGTTCTTATAATAATAATCATCTCGTGCATTTCATAACAAAACTATTTTAAATAGTTTTAGTTAAATAATTACTACCAGTGAAAAAACATGTATTCAAAGTGAAAAGTAAACAAAGGGGAGAAGGTAAACAACATGTACTAAAAGGGAAAAATATATAAACGTGCGTGCACTAATAGAGAAAAATAAACAACGTGAACTAAAAAAGAAAAGTAAACAACGCGAACTAAACAACGTGTGTTAGTTACGAAAATAAACAACACCAGTGGATCGTTGTAGTGATGGCTGCAGATTATTGCACTTAAATGTATTATAATTTTTTTTATTGGGAAAATATCTAGGCCTCTATAATAAGCCCTCACTTGACTTTCTATATAAAAGTTTAATTTAGTTTAATTTGGATAAAAACGTTTTATTTTTCCCCTTCACGTAAATATGAGAACTTTAAAACGACCCCTCTACCAGCTCTTTATCTATTTGTTGCACCAAACCACTTAGGTAAGAATAGATTTATTATTTTAACCAGAGAGAAATATTTTATTTACATATATTATACAATTATGCACAAATATATTTCCATGGCGATGTAAGCAAAACTTGAAAATCTGAGAATTCTCTGGAAAATTCATATTTTCGTTGGAAACTATTTTTCCTGAAATCCTGGACTTCTTTTAAAATGAGATTTCGTTTGTCAAAATCTGTTCAGTCATTTCCTCGTAATTTCTACTACCGTAAATGGGTTTATCTAATTATATATAATATGTATGATAGAGAGAGTGATAAAATTCTATAGTGAAAAAGAGTGTGTTTTTGAGTGTGTGATTGTGTGTGTGGGTGAGTATGAAAATGAGAGTGTGATAAAGTGAGTGTAAGAGACTGAGCAACTGAGAGAGATCGAGTGAGTGTGAGCGAGTGATAGTGAGTGCGTGTGCTAGAGGGAGAAATAGTGTTTGAGAAAGAAATTGAGAGAATGAGATTTAGAGAAAGAGAGTTTCAGAGACACTGCGTTTGAGAGAGAGTGATTTTGGGATGAAGAGAGTAAGATTGATATATAGAGAGAAAGCTATTCTAATATAAAGAGAGTGAGCGTGATTTCGAGAGAGTAGGAAAGAGAAGGCGTCTGAGAGAGAGGGAGTTTGAGATAGAGTTTTTATGTGTTTGTGAGAGAGAACGTTTAAGAGCTAGAGAGCGTTTGAGAGAGAGAGAGAGAGAGCGAGAACGTTTTAGAGAAAGAGCTTAAGGGCCAGTTTCATAGTCAGACTTAGCACGCCTCAACAGCGAGTCGATACTAAATACAGGAAGACACCTACCTTGACCAAAATGGAATGGGCCAGTTCGCATATGTATTTAGTATAGCGCCGCACTTGAGGCGTGCTAAATCTGACTATGAAACTGGCCCTAAAAAAGAGAGTATAGTAAATATAATGTGAGTGAAATTGTGTGGTAGAAAGTGTATGTGAGGGTAGAGAGTGTGTGAGAATGTGAGAGTGTCAGAAAGAGAAAGAGAGAATGTGAAAATATAGGTGTGGTACACAAAGCATTATGGTACTTTGCAATAGCATTTCCTCAAAATTAAGTATCAACATGGGAACATAACTGAGCTTACTAAATATTTTGTAATGTTAAAAGATAGATGTGGTACAAAAAACATTACTTTTAAATACCATATCCTCAAAATTAAGCGGTAAAATGAAAACATAGCTTAACTCATGTATTTGTATTGTTTTACTATTTGCTAAAATGAACATCAAAACCCATTATTTGAATAAAATGAACATAAAAAAACTTTTATTTGAAGGAAAAAACACACCAAAACTCATACTTAGATAGATAAATTTATATTTTTAAACATTATTCAAGATCATTTTATATCATTTTTGAGCTTATAGTACATACCAAAATGTTTTAAACATAATTTTATCATGAGCTAAACAAAAGATAGACAATATTTTCACGAACTTAACAACTTAACCTTTTAATTTTCAAATTAATATGCTCAATATTATTGATTTGTATACGAATTAACGGTAGCAACATTCCAATAAAAATAAATGTTTCCCTAATTTAGGAATCTCAATAAAGATGTGTTATGACCAGCATCCAAAGAAAAATATCCATTTAAAGCAGTGGTGGATTTAAAACTTTTGCGCCCCTAGCCACAATTATAATATGCGCCCCCCGCCTTTTCCAAGGGTTTTTAGAAGGTTTCAGAGGAAATAAATGTCGGGGGGCTGGGGAGGGGGGGAGCGGAAGTTAGTATTCGAGAAAAGATTTCTATGAAAGAAAATCAGTCATAAATGTTATTATTAAAAACAAAAAATAATGTTATCCAAAATTTGCCGCCACCTAAAGCCGCCGCCCCTAGGCCCGTGCCTAGTGGGCCTATAGTGTTAATCCGCTTCTGATCCAAAGAAAAAATTGTGATGTGTTCGGACCAACAAATAAAGATTAAATTATTATTTTTTAGCCAAAGAGATATATTTTATTTAGAGATTTACAGCCATGCAGCAAATAACGGTTTCCATAGCGACTAAACAAAGAATGAAAAGCTGAACATTCTCTGTGAAAATCGGGTTTTCGTGGAAAATTACTATTTTTTCCCGACATCCTGGACTCCTAACCGTTAAAATTAGTAGTATTTTGTCCAAATCTGTTCATACATTTCCTCGTAATTTATATTACTGGACATGGGCTTATCAAATTATATATAAGAATATGTACTAAGAGAAAAATAAGCGTGTCCTAAAAGAGAAAAATTAGCAACGCAAACTAAACAAGGTGTGTTAGTATCGAAAATAAATAACGCGTACTAAATATGATAAACAATCGCCCGCTAAAATGGTATGTTGTCCTGTCCACATATTTTTTACGTTGATGGGATAGGTAAGTAGAATTTTTAAGAAGTATAACCTCAATCTAGGAAAAAAAATCACTATACTTGGCTCGAATTCAAATCAACCCCGACCTCTCCGTCACCAGCAAACCAGACAAGACGAGACTGACATCTTTGCCCGCTTGTCCTCCTCTGCGGAAAGATTATGATAACTGATAAGACTGAATCTAAATGTAGTAGGCTATGGGGAGGAAAACTTGAAGAAATTGACCCGTATTATTGTGATAAAGTAAAATCTAGATTCATATCTCGTCCTCCGCGTCCCTGGAAACTTAGTCATTTGCGAGTCCGACGACTTAGACCACATGATAACCAGTGACGGTTCTACTCGAAGAAAATACTCTTATAGCAACTTATTTTTTAGGTCTACTGTTGAATGTCAAAACTCTACTACTACTATTATTACTATTACTACTACTATTACTACTACTACTACTACTACTACTATTAGTATTACTACTATTACTACTACTATTACCACTACTATGACTACTACTATTACCACTACTATTATTACCACTACTACTATTACTGCTACTACTATTATTACTATTACTACTACTATTACTAACACTAACACTAGCAAATGGGCGGAAGCTAGTTGTCATTTAAAATATTGGTTACTTGCTTTGGTGGCCGCATGGTCTAACTAACTTAAGGCGTCACTCTCGCGATAGGCTAGACTGCCGATGACAAGGATACTGGGGTTTGAATCCCGGTCGAGTGTAGGCCCACTAAGTTTTTTCAAAGTGGTTTTCACCCTCCCGCTGCGCAAATTTGGGTACACTTCTTATAAATTCAACCTTCCTCATCCCAAGCTCATTAGCGTAATTAGTACATATGCGTACAACCTGATCAGTTAGTAAGACGCGGTAATTACATAAGTTCTATATTTCGTGGTTAGAAATACTATTACGAAGGTGGGACTGAGAGATGAGGGGGTAGCAATTAGCAAGATCTACTAATAACCCTTTCCTTCAAATCTGCTTGTTGATTGGGAGGGAAGAAAAATAGAAAAGGAACATACCAGGGTTGGAAAACACTATTGGTCCTGGTAGAGAAATATTAGTTTTAAAACCTGTCAGTTTAGTTCACTAGACTGGCGACTTCATGATGTGAACACACAATCAACGCTTGAACCCCTCCCTATACGAGTCAAGCCCCGTGCAATGGTCATCAGCCGTGTCGAGAACATTAGCAAGGTCAAGATCTGCTCTCCTCATGGTCATGGCGACCACATCAGCAAGTTGCACAACCCACAGACCAGCGTAGAATAGCGACTTCGGGAACCTTTTGGAGGCGGCAATAGAACATTAGCAAACCCGCACGATCTAGGGCTCCAGACTCTCATGCACAACGTTGAGATATAGATCGGGTTAAAGTCCCAGCTGGGCTGGGTGGTGGTTTTCCAATAGTAATCCATCACTGTGATTTTCTCATCCTCTCTCCACGCTAATGTGAGTTCACTTCATCGAAATTTCATCATCTGTACCTCTTGAACTAATTATTTTGTAATTCAATTTGCTTTAACAAATAAATAAAACGTTTTAATCTTAGAAGTAAGGTTGAGGAGGGAAGTTTAGAAGAAGTGAATCCGCATTGGTGTGGAGGGGGGATGGGAAAACCACAATGATAAGTCATATTTGAAAAATCATTCTTCATGCACCTGACAGAGATTCGAACATTACTGACAGTTCTACTGCGCACCTGACAACTTGGACTACTTGCCCATTGATTCGGGTTTATTAAGCCATCAATAAATAACTCGTATGAGTAAATTCACAAATAAAAATAATAAATGCACCAACTTTGATAAAAGTTTAGTGTATATGTCGTCCAACTATCGATATTAATACTATTTGTCGAATGCGACAGTTGTAGAGCATGAGACTTGCCGTATGAGGACATACAGCTAGATTTACTAACCTTCGAAATCTTAGCTCAGGTCCTTCCTATAGCAATCAAACTATACCTACACAAGCATCTTAGCAATTAAAAATGGCAGACAAGGATTTTGTTTGATGTGTTTTCCACTGTGTCTTAATATCCACATATTCACACTAATAGGGTAGGGATGAAGAGAGTATAATTAAGAGGAAATGTAACTTCGTTTGTAAGTAGTAAAAATAAAAATAAACATTTAGAAAAAAACAACACTTAAGTACACATCCGGCTGGGATTAGAACCCCAACTTCCCCGAAACTGACAAATCAAAACAGGGGAGGTTGATGACCTAGCCCACGTACCCATCGATGTGAGCAGATATAATAATTAGTGGTTTCAAATAGTTATCATGAAATACCCCAAATAATAAACACATTCGTACTAATGACATACTCAGAAGGTCTCTTTTATGCATGCGTCACTTGTCGCGCGACAGGCGACGATACTTTGCCGTGCATTCTGAGCGTATATTTTTAAACATGCAACTTATGTCGTCGTACGTCATTTTTGTCGCTGCGATCTCAAGGCTACGACGACACATTTTACAAATCGCATGACAGAAATTACACATATCAAAGTATAAAAGTACACTTTGCATCCTGTGTATTTAGAGAACGCATGTCCAAGTGTCGTCAAATGACGCATGTATAAAAGGGNGGGGGTCGAAATGCTGGTATTTCTACCGAGTCATGCTGTCAATCTGGAAGATGTGTTAAATATTAACGCAAACCTAAGCTTTAACGATTGTTGACGTTGACCATCAATATTTGAACAAGTACAGTTGTGCTGCGTAGTTAAACAAGGCTGCAAGAACCACTCAAGACCAATGGCTTGGATTGTTCTCGATCAGAGCTGGCCAAACCTTTTTTTGATCACACACCCCTATCTTTGTAAAATGGAATAGCACGCAACTCCAAAATTTATCAATTGGTGGGCATGTGGTCCAAATGTCAGTATCTTTTTGTCTGGTTTTCTGTGATTGGGAGGTCAGGAATCGAATTTCACCCGAGGGGATTAAGGGTTTTTTTTTTTTTTTTTCCTTAAAATTTTACATTTCCTCTCAATTTGTTACCTTCCTCATTTTTATCATATTAGCGTAATTCATATATATATATTTGTATAACCCGGACATATAGTGAGACTTGGTAGGAATTTACACGTTTGGTCTATATATATACACACACATTCCTATCGTGTCTCATTACGCGTTTGGTCTATATACTGTACAGTATATATTTATTTCTATCGTACACGTTCGGGCTATAGCCTACATCCATACCACACTTCTTCATATTTTAGTGAGAACAGTCAACTGTTATTCAGCTACTACTTCTCAACTTACGCGTGAAATGACACTACTCACACATTAAATACTCATATCCAGCGACTACAAAATATACTAAACCGAGTACTTAAAACTACCGTCTACTCTGCTTAGCTTATATTCACTTTTGCCTAAGAAAATTAATTTTATTCCTGCAGCCCGATGGATCGTTATGTGCAACTCCCGATTTGGAAACCATTGGTTTATATCACTGGTTCCCAAACCCAGGGTCGAGACTCAAACGAGGCACGTAAGGATGTTCTTGAAGGTCACGGGAAGTTCTCGAAAGAAATTATCAAAAAAATATGTAATATTACAATTATAAAAATTTAATAAGACCTGAGTACTGTATTATGAACAGATACTACAATACTGACAATGGCAACAGTTTTGAAACAAAGTTTTGAAAAACCCTCCTTTACTCTCAATTTCGGTTCGGCCCCAACTCAAAGACAAGCCCATTTTGACTCGGGAAGTTGAAAAGGCTCGTCTTTTCCCTCTACTTACAATACAGCCTACCTCTATGAACAAGGAGTTTAATGTTTTACAACGATCAAGACTAAAGAAAGGAATCCACTGGATCCTCAGAATGATCTGTGTTTTACTCTGCCCCTACATCAAAATAACACTCGAACTCGAAGAACTCATCTACAAAATGAAGCAACATCACGGTTGTCACTGAGAAACTCTAATTTGTTACCTACTAAATTTTTCAATGAAGCCACGTTTTAACGGGAATATATTGTATAATTTTATAGTTGGCAAGATTAAAGAGTTACTGAAATTGATTCAATTTAGCTGATAACATTATCTTAACAGAATAAATATTCAAACGAACTCTCCCCAAGAATGAAACAGCATTATAGTAACCCCTGATAAAGTATTTTTTGGTCACTTACAGACCATAGTATTATTATTATTAGCACCGCGTCTTACTACCCGTTCGGGTTATACGCACTTACGCTAATGTGTAATGGTAAGGTGATTGTGAGATGAAATGAAGGACCTACAGTTTAACGTGGAATCCGAACCATGGTGGAGGCCTGGCATTCCCCACATTCACAAGCTGTGATTAATACACGTCTTGTAAGAGGTGAAGGAAGGGTTTGGTAATCAGATAAATTTGTGCCGGGACCTAGGATTGAACCCCGGCCGCCAGCACAGAAGTCTGACACCTTACCCCTAGACCACCAGGTCACCCAGACCATAGTAACAAACTGACATTTTCAATAATAACTGTGCCTTATATTTTGGCTGAATGAGACGTGATTGAGATTTTCATTTATTTATTTGAGATATTTAACGGGCACGTCCTGAACCTAATGGTTATATCAGCATACGAAAATTTCTATGATCAAAAGTGAAAGGGTCTACCAATTTTGATGGGAAAGGTATTTCCACAACACTTCCAGGGTTCTTTTACCTGCCACAACCGACATGGGACTGACGGCTTTACTTACCCTTCAAAGGAAGTTGTGTTACGGATTTTTTTCGCTTAGTAAAAATCTTTTGACCCCTGTTGGGTTTTTAACCCATGAACATCGGTTTCTCAGGCGAGAACCTTACCCCAAGACCACTAAGATTTAGATGATTGAAATTAATTATGTTTTAGTTATTTAAATTAAGTTAATTTAACAAACACAAATATGTAAATAGTAGGGAATTGAAATGACATGTAATGACACTTTGGGTCGCCATGCCGGGAAAATATTATATCTAGGGTCGTGATCAAAAAAGTTTGGGAAAGTCTGATTTATATGATAGACCTTGCTCAACACTTTTGAAATGCCATAAAACGGTGTTTCGTAACCGGTGACACGTGGACCGACACCCATGCATGGGCTCGTTGCTACTGGTCCACAAAGACATTCTTATAGCTGTACTTATATTTTTGGAACGAGCATTAAAACTTTGGTACAGATTCATGGTCAGACCTAGTGCGGCTCGAAACCAAATAAAACACCTACCTAGACTCGAATGAAATTGCCCCATTCCATTCTGGTTAAGGTAGGTGTACTTTATCTAATATAATGCCGCACTTGAGGTACACTAAGTATGACTATGAAACTGGCCCATTCCTTTCTGATTTAGGGAGCTGTACTGTATTTAGTATAGTGCCGCACTTGAGGAACACTAAGTATGACTATGAATCTGGTTCTCAGTGTTGGATTTTTTCCCTTAATAAAGATTCAGTTTTCAAATTTGTGGAAAAGAAACATTAACCCTATACACTTACTATTTGTAAATCGAAAAATCACACCTGGACACGTAATTTGAACCAGTGACTCTTGACCTAGCGTGCCAATGCTCTACCACTGAGCTATACAGGTTGTGTTATGTTCTCAAAGTTATTCTTCACTCATATTTTAAGGCAGCGTCTTTTATGGACGAGTGGAAACACTATACACTTCAATTACGTGTTACCTGCTTTGGTGGACACATAGTCTAAGGCGTCACTCTCATGTTAGACTAGACTGCCAATGACAAGGAGGTTGAGGATCGAATTCCAATCAGGTGCACTAAGGGTGTTTTTTCAAAAGCTGTTTTCCATTCTCCCTCTACGCATATGTTGGTATACTTCCTCAAAATTCAACCTCTCATCCTTAGCTCATTAGCGTAACTAGTACATATGTGTATAGCCTTTACAGCTGCTAAATCAAGCGCTAAAAAATTTCGTGTTTATGACATTTATTTAATTTGATTTTTGGTGGGCTAATATGTAAAATTAAACCAAACATAAACTCATAATCAAATAGGTATTCAAATTAAAATTGGCATAACTGATTTACACAAGTTTCAATTGCAGAAATTGACGTTTGGAAAGTTATTAAAGATCTATAAATAGTAATTGCTTATGAAAAAGTATATTATTATTATTATTATTATTATTATTATTATTATTATTATTATTAGCACCGCGTCTTACTACCCGTTCGGGTTATACGCACTTAATGTGTAATGGTAGGGTGATTGTGAGATGAAATGGAGGACCTACAGTTTAACGTGGAATCCGAACCACGGTGGAGGCCTGGCATTCCTCACATTAACAAGATGTCTTGTCAGAGGATGAAAAAGTATAGAATTTATATTTTACCCTCAGGATTGCAATATAAAAATCTGGGTTCATCTCACAATCCCTGTACTTACTGGCAATTTATATGAAACAAATAGTGTGGCTGGACCATTGATTGGATTGCTTTTGGATAACCACCCCTCGTGCTCTTGGTTATCCACTGTCACTCAAGACTTCCCATACTACAAGTCACCTTAAACTGGATTGCCTGTGATGGGTGGAGGTCGAGGTTCCATGTTCGTCCGGGTACCCTGGGGGTGATTTCCCACGTTAGTTTTCTCATCCTTTCTTCGCGCTAACGTGGGCGCACTTCCTAAATCTTCCTCCTTCTCTCAACCGTTTTGATTAAGCTGTTAAATAAGACACCGCCTTATCCCGTGTGGTCACTGAAGCGGTTATGAACTTAAATAATCAATCTGAGTAAAACAAGTCTTAACTTGCACCCTATACCCCACCCTCCCTGAACATTGACAGCCTATATTCCCTCGTAAAAGTCAAACAATCCTGTTGTAGACATCAATGGCATGAATACAAAATGAACTTTCATTGCTCTATACGTCAATTTAAATTGTCTGGAAAACACAGATAAATAGTAGCAATCCTGAAAAAGTGACTTGCCTGAATCTTGGTCTTAGAATTACTGTTACTCTCAAGTTTTGACCGGATGACCAATATTTGCTTGTCAGCGCGGGTTTGTTGGTTCGTCGTGGGTACTTGAAAAGAAACACCGCGTCCACCACATCACCAAAAATGGTCAAACATCCCCAGGTTCGTGGTAGAGTGGTTTGTTGGTGAAGGAGAGGTCGAGTCCTGAAACTGTACAAATAATGTAATAACTACTTACTTATTTAATTGTCTGGAACAAATATTTGGACTTCAATTTCAGTCTTCTAAACGTGTTTTTTTTAACATTGTTAAAACATTTCCATAATCTCTAATAATTAATGAATGAACCAAAGAGTAGTGTATACATTTAATACGTTTGAGGGATTTTTCTATTTATTTCTACCTCTGGCCTCATATACCAAATAGATTCTAAAGACATTCAATGTCCATACATTTTATTGGTCTCCACCGGTTGGAGTACTGTGCACCCCCAAAGTACCCTTCCCTCATCTATGAGTTATCTATCCCAGCGATTCTTAACCGGGGGGTCACGAAAGGTTTTTGGGGGGTGGGGGCCTCAAAAAATAATTTAAAGCCTTGATTATTACTAAAGTCAATTATCTTAAATTTTACGTTTTGGAAGAAAGAATTCAATGAGGTTAGTAAAAATTAGGGAGCCGCGAGTAGTAAAAGATTAAGAACCACTGTTTTATCCACTGATTAGGAATATTGGTTACCGTCTTATCGTAATCGACCACTAGTATAAAGGACCTTTGTTTCATTCTGGGTCGTTCTGACAAAGATATTTACTATTTTTATGCTGGATTGTTATTAGTAACTATAAAGGAAAATAACATTGACATAGAAAAGAAAACATAAATAGAAATATATATATATATAGTGAGAGAGAGAGAGAGAGAGAGAAAAAGACAATTACGAGTGCACAGAAATAAAGATAGAAAAAGATACAAAGATAAATAGAAAAAAGAGTTATTTATACGAAATGCATCCGCACTATTATGGAGAGAGGATGTGAAAATCACACTCGCATAACCACGCCTCAAAACACTATACCAGGATTCCAACCGTGACCTCCCTGTAAATGGCAAGTCAATGTGATGCTAGTCTAACGCTCCAGACCTCTCGGCCACCGATGCGAGTGGCGTGACACTATAAAAAGAAGAGAAGATGTGAGAAACCAATCTCGGTTCATCTCACGGAAACTCGACTCTTTATTCTCACCTGTACATCTCGTGATCGCCCCGGCTCTTTGTCTGATGGAGGCGCGGGTTTCCCCTGTCCACAGCACGGCTAGTGACAATCGGTTGCGACACGGAATCTCCTCATTACCAGTGTAAGGACATCCAACCAGGGTCATGAGGATATGGTTGACATTGGAACAAACTGCAAAAAGTGGTTATAGGAAGAAACTTGGAAAAGTTACAATACAAAGACACTTGGAGGAATCATCACCGGTATTGGGAAAAAGCGAAAGAAGTTTCCATGAAAATAAATTGGGAGGAATCATCATAAATATATATGTACCCATTCATTTAGAGTAACCAATATTAACAAAATCTCTTACAGCTGTTGAGGTGCGGCAGAAGGGAGTGCAAGTATTTTTCAGTTTTTACAGAATATAATTTTTTTGCAAAAATAAATCAAATATTTCTCCACTAGCAACATAGAGTTTAGTTTTCTGCGCATGTTAATATTAACAGATCTTAAATATCTGTCAAGGGTGTCCTGGAATGTTGTCAAAACATTTTTAATAAGGAGAAAAGGTTTTGACGAAATTCCAGAACGCCCTTAACAGATATTTAAGATCTGTTGATATTAGCATGTCCAGAAAACTAAACTCTACATTGCTACTGGAGAAATATTTGATTTATTTTGGCCCAAAAAAATATAATGCTATAAAAACTGTAAAATTACTCGAGCTTCCTTCTGCCACACCTTAAGGTGACAGATGCATAATACCTTTGACTATGAAGGCAGTTTTTTTTATATAGTAGTATTTAACGTGTACTTCCTAAACCAACTAATATCACAATATGACTTACAAACTAAGTCAATTCTAAAACAATCCGCTTCTGTGGCCTCATGGCCTAAAGCGTCACACTCGCTATAGGGCCTAGACTAGACTGCCGATGACCGGGATATTGGGGCTCAATATACTGAAAGTGGATTTTCCTAAATGATGTTTCACTTGCCATCCACAAAAATTCTGGTACACTCCCTCTAAATTCAACCTGCCTATTCCATAACATATTAGAGTAATTAGTACATAGGCGTATAGCCTGAACGGGTAGTAGGATTTGGTGCTTAAAAAACATTCTAAAACAGATACAATACACAGTGTCTCGGCAGTAAATTTATCGTCATCGTGAAAGGGGAAGCCCCAGTTTTATTGACAATACATTTTCCAACTGTTCCAGGAAATTAAATCAGGACAAGCAATTGAGCTAAGGTGTCGGACATAATGAGACAAAAAATATTTTAAATTGGTTTAGGAATTGAGGTAGGTTTCGACTTAAACATATCGGTATCATCGGCTCTGTACGACCATTTAGAGCGTCTTCCTACTGAACGAGTCCCGAGTTCTCTTTCTGACACGGGGGAATTAATTTTCATTGGTGAAATTTGAGCTTCTTCCACAGTGATGAAGTGACTACAGGAGAACTCTGCCGGATGCGTCGGAGGTAGTTTTCCTAGTGTGGTTTATCACATTGGTGTTTTTATACCTCTCCACGCTCGTGCCTTTCGTCTAAACTACCTTCCTCAATCCTAGGGATGTGGTATCGAAAGAAAAGTATCGATACTGTACTCATTTGAAGTATCGGAAGAAAAATATCGATACCGTACTAGTATCGGAAGAAAAGTATTAATAACAGTGAGTATCGGTATCGAAATTTTAATCTGGAAAAATATTTTTTATCAAGTAATAATTTCAACTTTTGCATAGTAATAATAATAATAATAATAATAATTATTATTATTATTATTATTGTATATTCTTATTTATTTAAACACTGAAAATTATAATGATTTAACCATATTATAGTATACTAGTGTAATGTATTGATTTGGATTAATCTAAATTATGTAAAAAGTCATGGATGAAGGTAATTTTTCTTTAAAGCAATATAGGTAGAGTATCCTTTTAAGATTCATCCACGAAGAAACACGCGATTCTTAGAATGAGGTGAAAAGGACTTCACCCCTAAAATATATTTGTTATACCTTCTTTCTTGTTAAAATATCTACTGCGTCAATTCTCGTTAAAGGGAACAAGTTCATAGTATTTGGCAGAGCACGCCATTTCTTTATACCAATAAGAAGCTAACCATCACAAAACGTGTCGCCAGGACTCTGTCTATTGGTTAGTTTTTACATTGTTGACCAGGGGAGAAAATGCAAGGAATATGTCATATATAAACCATTGTACGTATGTTGATGATTATGGTACCACGACGAGGAGGATGATCTCCTGGACCAAACATCTCCACAGAGATCTCGCTCACAAGTCAGTCACAGTCTAACACATTATAATATAAGTCACTTCAATATCACAAGTGTGCAGTGATAAGAAACATTTAATTGAAATATGTGCAAGTAACTTACTTGTGTAATATAAATAAACCGTGTGTGAAATACAGCCATCAACATTTCTCTTTCTTTAATAATATTAATACCGATTTAATTAGTGCTCGAACACGGGGCTATAGACAACTGATTAAACGGTATCTTTTCCGCAGTGATGATAGGCGCTCGATAACGGAGCTTTATACAACCTAAAAAAAATAACATCATTTTATATCAAGGATTTAATCCGTTGTGAATCAATCGACGCCCGAAGCGGGGAGATTGATCACATAGTTTTTATTATTGACGCCCGAAGCGAGGCGCTTTTATTCCATAGTATTACACTAGGTCCATCGCTTCTATATTATGTGTTAGAACTTGGAAGGTTTGATAGATAGTATTGTATAATGGATCTTATAAAAGGTTTGATCATACCGTGCCAAATTTCAAAATGTCCATGAAAATGTAGCTGATGGAAAGAGATTTAATAGCTAAATATGACGAGTAATACATTTTTTCGATCTATTTTGTACCCTTCTCTAACCGTAGTAAACATTTAATCCAAGCATAAGTGAAGACAACAAAAAACCGATCCGGTACCGGAGTGTGAGTACTGTTATTACTTATCAGTAAAAGTATCAGAAAAAATGTATCGAGTAAAACAATACTAGTATCGATATTAGTAAAGTATCGATACTTTTTTCACATCCCTACTCAATCCCATGAATTGAGCCTTTAATAACCATAGTATTAAAAATAGTAGCTACAAACAAACGGTATGCCCTAGGTGTTGTGTATGTTCTAAAGATAAGTTAGTTTGTGAGTCGTGTACTGAAATAATTAATTAGTCTTTGTCTGTGCCCTAGTCCCAAATATACCCACTCTCTCACACAAAACTTTCTCAGCGGCAAGTAAGTAGCCTCTTCCTCTATTATGTATAATATCATTCCACGCGCTCCGCTATCAAAGACCAAAACAATTTAAAGTTTAAAAAAACTCGAGAAAAGGAGTTTTATTAATTCGTTTGTCTTATGCCCAACACACCACTGTGACGTGAACTAATGAACACGCGGACAAAGGCGTCATTCTCATCTTACTCTGGTTTTGCCAATGATTTTGAGTTTGAAGCTCATATCGCGGCTGGGTGAGCTGATTGGGTTTTTTTCCCCTAAAAGGTTTTTCTTTATCCTTTTTAAAATTTTATTTTTCTTTCTTATATAATATTTAAGTGTGTATGAAAACCAGTTGGTAAATTTAAAGAAATGTTTGATAATAATTTTAGGAACATGAATGTTATTATTTTTTGAACTATGTTAGTAAACTTCTCAGTAAAGTCTATTCAGCGTAGAAATTGTTTTCTGAAAGGCCTTTTTCCCTACCAGAAATCTAATATGTAGTAGGATATTAGTAGGAAAAAAGACCTTTCAGAGAGTAATTTCTACCGTGATTGGAGTATAGCTATATTTACATCAACAGCTGAGTAAACACACGCCCAATAGGTGGTTACTAGAACGTTGTATAAATTAATCACCGTAAGAGTAATCTAAATAAGTCGAGGGAACATTATTCATATTTATTATATGGGGTACATCCATTTCAGTAAGTAAAGGGGGATGAGATAGGTCGATATTTACAAGACAGCTATATGTTACTAAGGGATGGTCTAAATTATCAAAAATTGGGTATAAAAGATTGGAGTTATTATATTCAGTAACTTACAGTTAAATTGTTCTAAGCCAATTATAAAAGTTGAGACAAGAAATTGACTAGCTTTCAATATAATAGCAATAATAATAATAATAGGCTTAGGCGACCACATGTACAAACGTGTTAGTCTCGCTAGGTTGCTTTTATGGTTACGAGTGGGTTGAGGTTCAAGTTCTGACTGGTTGTAACCATTTTTTAAAATGGTTTCCCACTACCCCTTTACTCAAATGCGAGTATACTTCCTTCAAGCTTTACTTTTCTCATCTGTACCCGTTTAGTGTAAATATGCGAATGGTCTGGACGGGGATTAAGACGTAATACACGCATAATTCCGAGATTAAAATTAAATATATGCTACAAAAAAAACATTCAACCAGTCTAAAGCAATACTTCCTTAAAATAACGTTTATTGACATGGTTAAAGCATGGCAGGCTATAGTAGTTTTATTGTTTTAAGAAATGTATAGTAATCAAAAATTGTAAATAGATTAATTATTTAAATATGCAGTAAGAATTTTGCACTAAGAAAGATTATTATTATTATTTGTTGTTGTTTAAATAGAAAAAAAGACCAAGGATTTTCTGTGAGTCACTTAAAATGGTCTCCTAAGCCACCACTGGGCCGTTGCCCGCAGTTTGAGAACCAATACCTTAATGTACAGTTCCAAAAAATATATTATTCTAGGAATAGCTAGATTGCCCGAAGAAGTATTTGTACGGTTCAAGTTAAGGTTCAAAGAAAGACCTTCAACTCGGTCCTCTGGCGGGGCCTCATTGGGAGATATCCATGCAAAGCGGTGAGGAATATAGTTTGAACTTTGGGACGGATGCCAAAAAATGTTACCCACACCTCTTGGACAAGTGTTTTTTAAACCATTGTGTGGCTACACGCGGGTTTGTATGAATGGGGGAGGTTTGGTGGCTGTTAGCCCTCCCCCTTAAAAATGGAGGTGCTTGCTAGGGGACACCCATTGATTTCTTAGTTTAGATCAAGTCAGTTCCCTATCGAATGTTCTTGTGTTTGGGGTTTCACCTCTGGCAGCACGATTTGCCAACTGTATTTATAACGGCGCCACAAGTTCATGTTGGCCTTAGCTCCCTTCCCAAAAAAATAAAACGTTCCTATACGACCATAGTTCCACGACAAAATGAATGCCAGATTTGACAAATCGCGATACTTTTGAAATAATCCTTAGCAAGCCTCCGAAAATTTGTTTTCATTATCCGCAAGATTTTATTTTTTTTGCATTGCGTCTTAGTACTCCGTCCGGACTACGTTGTTGGGGTAGGGATGAGGAAGGTATAATTTTTTTAACATGTACCCGCATTTTCATAGAGGGAGAAACAGTTAAGGAAAAAATCTTTCATTACACCCTGCTGGAATTCGAAACTCAACCGTCTTGTGACCGGCAAACCAGACCAAACGAGGTTGACGCCTCAACCCTCGTACACACCGATGCGTGTGAGAGTCGAGTTGTTTTGAGGAAGCTAATCCACAGTGAAGAGATAAGATTAGTGAGAGATTAGTGAGCCATCTAAGATTTATATTTCGACTCTTTTGAAAGCCTGACGCCTTAGGCCACGGAACCCATTAATTTTTTTTTTAGAAAACGTGTCGATAGATAGTTGTAGGCTTGAGCTCATGTTTTTAGGCCGACCAACGGATGGCGTCCTTTCGTCTTATAACACCATCAGCCACACCCTGCGCACGTTTATGACGCGACCACCGGCGCGAGCCTTAGACAAAACTTTAAATTGTATTTTATCCAATAATATTTTCTAATCAATAGTATTGTAAAAAAATTGTATCATAGTGAAAACATGTAATATATTTATTACATGACATAATTATTTCAAATATTTTCTCCTGTGATATTTGTATTATGGTTATCAAATAGCAACAAAAAACATTTAAAAATCAACTTTTAGTACCATGCATTATGTTACTCCCAATTGTTGTTTAACTATAATTGATATAAAGTAGTTCTTGTATGAAATGCATCAAACAATTTAATACTGTTGAATAAACAACATGGTATTTATTTTCATTTTACCATGCCATATTCGGAGATGGATTCCGTTACACCAGTTGAAAAACATGGTTTGTTAAACTTGTTTTAACCCGAATATAGGAGCAAATTAAAAACTATATACCAATTTTGAAAACATGGATTCTTTCCTGATCACATTATTTTTTTTAACAAACTGGTTGATTTTTTATCCACCACCACCGCCACCACCATAGAACCAAGATATCTTAAAATATCAGGATAAGTGCCAGAGACGATCTCACCCCTCGGATAACTAGCTAGCTCGTAGCTTAGGTATACCCTGATTTTGGTAAGAAAAACAGTATCTGATAGTTACTAAAGCTACTAAAACAATTTTAAAATTAATATTTATATATCAAGTCATGTTATCTGTAGCTGTTAATATTTTCTTAGCACCGCTTCTTACTACCCATTTGTGTTGTACACCTATGAACTAATTACACTAACGTGCTAGGAATCAGGAAGGTTAAAATAGAGTAAGTATAACCGCATTTGCCTGAATGGAGAGTGGAAAATCATTTAGGGAAAACTACCCTCAGTACACCCGACCGGGATCAAAACTTGATCTTCCCAATTTCGGCATTCTAGTTAGCATATTGCAAGATTTGCGCCTTAGACCATGCATCCACCGAAGTGGGTAGCTGTCCCTATTTATATATATTATTAATACCTATAAAATAACACCAATATTATAGTAAAACGTTGGCTGCAAAGAAATAGATTGTTTTTTTCTAAACTGTTCTTCCAACCAAAATCGTAGTACAAAATAATAATACAGCTCAAACCAGGCGTCGTTTCATGGTGCGATTATCTGTAGTTCTTATTAAAATACAGTAAAATTGAGACCAGTGGAACCATTTCACCATATTTAAAAAAATACAACATATAACTCTAAAATGATACAAATTTAGATCTTGTCAAACGAAAAATGGTAAAACCCACATTTCGATAAGTTTTCTGATTTGAGCGTAATCTTGTATCCAAGTTCCCGTCTAATTGGCTGAAATAGACATTGAAAGTGAGGCGATGTGTAAACCATTCCCCTGCCAGCTTAGATCCTGGGGGGCCTTCTTGCCCTCACCGTTTTATACACCACCTCCTTCAACATCTCCGGGTCCAAGTGATTGCAGCCCAACCAGTCAGAAAATAACACTACATGATTATGTCATGTAGTTCTTAAAGTTTTTTATTCACTCCCAAGTGAGGCGTTCCTTCCATTTTCAGTTGTTTTTTCCCCCTCATTATTAGCTGTCATAATTTTAGATTTTAAAACTTTATTGTTGGTATTTGTGTTATTCTTTGTCCATGAAAATATATGTATTTTGTTCTGCAATCAATAAAACTAAACTAAACTGTCAGCTTCTTCTCTGAACATAGCACTGGCCAGTCACATATAATTGGAAACAATCTAGTAGTAATTAACTTTTTTTAAAGGTTACAAAAGTTACCAAAACAATTTCCATATATTTCATACGTCAAGTCATGTGGCCTGAGCTATCACTTCAGATAGATAGTAGCAATACCTATGAAATTACATTAATAATATAGCATAACGTCATTAATGAAAACTGCCAAATAAAATGAAGGTGCAGAGTAAAATGGGGAAAGACACATTACACACATCCTCTTTTAACCATAATCTAAAGTGCATTAGAAAGGTATCATTAGTGTCAAACAGATGGACACGCTAACGCAATTATACTTCCCCCTTTTTTTTCTTGTACTCCTAATATATATTTTTTGTTAAAGGTCCTTACTATCAGAATCAAAACTATAATCACGTGAGCATTACAGCCCTTTTAACACAATCTCATTTAAACATAATAAATGCCCTGCATGTGCACAAGGAATTAAGTAGCATTTAGCGAAGTACATATAATGCCTTAAAGACTTTTTAGAGTTTGTGTTCATTATGATATGAGTGTGTTTTACACCTCTCACTTTCTGTGTCCTTAAAATAATAAAAGAGGCAGACAGCCAGGTAAGGCGGTAGGACCCATGAAAGAAAGAAATATATAGCTGAGTGAGGGAGAAGGACGCACTGAACACCAAGAAGTATTAAAAATAAATTCAAATTAGCTTGGCCCTATATACTAATTACGATAACGGTTTGATGATGAGGAAGGATGAATTTAGAGGAATTATACCTGCATTTGTGTGGAGAGAGTGGGAAAAGCCACCCCCAGTACGCCCAACCGGGATTGAACCACGATATTCCCATCATCGGCAGTCTAGTCTACTGTGGCCATGCGGCCATCTAAGTGGGTCTCCCCAAAATTGATTGATAGATACCCAGAATTCAGTACAAACCTATGTGAAATGTTTGCTCCAACTAAACATCGCTTGTTGTTGTCCACAGTCGGCAAACGATGCTCCATGAAGAGCGGCAAGATGGGCGTGTGTCGGGCAGTGACGGACTGCCCCGCCTTGCTCAGTCTGACGGGCTTCACGCCCGACATCTGCGGCTTCCAGTCGGACCAGCTCGTCGTCTGCTGCGGGATGCCCCATCCTCACTCCACCACCACAAGCAGACCCTATAGGGACAGCCCTAACCTTGTGGACAAACCCTACAAGCGTGTCGAGGACAATCAAGCGTACAGGCCTAGTGAGGTGCTGTACAGGCCTCGCAGGCCGCACGCTGACAGGCCGTGGTGGTTGAACGAAAGTCCTTTCGAGGAGAAACCTCCAGGAAGACCTTCGAATCCTTCGTTTGAGGACAAACCTCAGCACATACCACCTAAACCCACACAATCTTCTTTCAGCTACCCTATTATTCTTGAGGAACACAGACAACCACCACCAGCCAAGCTCGCGCCTAGCAAACCCAGCCCATTCGAGGGAAGACCTCCACAAAGGCCCGCAAACCAACCCCCAAAATTTCAACAGCGGCCGAAAATACCGTCAACCATCCAACAAGAGGAATCACCGAGACCTACCTTTACTGACCGACCCCCGGCTGGGCAACTTCAGCAGCATTCGACAGAGAAACCATGGTGGATTTCGGAGAAACCTTTCGTTGAGGAACATGACAGGGACAGCAACCCGGCAGATTCTTTAAACAGACCACCATCTCGCGTCAAGCCGATTGCACCTCCAAGTGACTCGTCCCAAATTTCATTCCCAAATCAGTTTGACTTTGATCGAAGACCCACTTACAGTAGCTCAAGCGAGCCCAGCAGACCCAACCAGTCTCCTTCAAACAGTATATCTCAGTTCCCGGATCCACCGACCCATACAACCAACACCAATCGTCCTTCAGGGTCAGCAAACAAACCTTTCAGACCTTCAGAACGGCCACTTTACATAAACCCACCCTTCCGGCCAGGCGCAGGCACCACTAAGACACCTGTCAAAAGAAGAATAAGTGAACTCAGTAAGTATGTTTATAACATATAAATCTAGTAACTTAAAATTTTGATTCACTGTTAATTTTAACTCTGCTAGTGAGATAGTAGAAAACTTAGGTGGTGAGGCGTGACCTTTTTGAAATAGTTAACAGGTACCTACATTGCAAAGCTTTACCTTAACCCAAATTTATAATATATATAGGTTATTTAATTATTTTGACACCGACATCTTAGGTACCTATTTTTCTTTGTAAATCTAAGAAACTGACAAGGATTCACCCAAAAACATAATGAAAACTTTTTTTTCTCTAACAAGGAATGTAAGCATTTGACACATATATTAAAATTAGGGTAAGAATTAATAGATAATGGGTGGTAGTAGATTTAAAACAACTGCTTACTCTGGACAATAAGGGACCTATAACAGTGAAGGAAATTGTGCTCAATGGCTCAGTGACTTCTGCACCTTACCAATGTAGCCACACTCTAGACTGCTGACAGAGACCCCTTTTCACGCACATCTCTGTAAAAGTTGTGAAATGTCATGCATGTGCATTGCGTTACATTTTAAGATTGACAAGACCAACTGTTGCCAGTGATAACATTATATACTACCAAACCTCACCAATGCTCCCTATGCAATTACACATGGGTTTTTTTTAACGTGATACAGTGGGAAAATAAATTTAAAAAGTTCTCAAAAACACAATTGCATTTTAAGACAGTACCCAGATAGGACTCTAAAGCTAGTAATGATTTCAGGCCGCAATGTTTTTATTATTTGTATTAAATTATACAACTAAGGGCCACCATGCTTGTCTCTTGACTTGGTAGGCATTTTAAACCTTGCATTGCACACAGGGAGGGGAGAAACTCCTGGTGAAGTCTCTCAGCCATTTTCTTTATCTTGCTCCTCATTTCCTAGTTACAAAGTGTACTAACATAGTATTTATTTAAGGTAATGTATTGCACACATAAAAGTGTTATAGTAATGCCAAACACATCAAACTCTAATATTTTTATTGTGACCAGATATATTGATAATAGTAAAGACATAGTGGACTAGTCTAGAAAATATCCAGATAAGAGAATACATATACAATTTGGCTTAGATGTTGTGAGTTCTTGTGGACCTTAGGGCATACCCTATAATCCCTATCAGGGGACATAATTGCTTATGCATCAATATAGTTGTATCTGCTTTGCTGGTGTTGAGGAGGTTGCAGTTCTCCCACTCTCATAACCCAAATGCGAGTACATTTATTTAATATTTTTACCTTAGTCATTCTTACACCTATTAGTATAAATGTCATAATAGTCCGGACAAGTAGTAAGAAGCAGAAAATCTACAATTAAAAGCCTACAAACATAAAGTAACTTTTAAAATAAAATGGATGCAATTTTGATAAAAATTCAAGGCAATACTACAGTGTTTTTCAAATAGTATAATTGATAATGATTAGTTAAAAAATATGTTTTGAATTCTTCTTTTAGTGTAGATATTGATCGAGCTAGAATTTCAAAGCTTGTTTGCTATATTTTGCAACTAAGCTGATATATGACGGAAGGAACTTTTTGACAGTTATAAAAACTACTATTAAGCAATTTTCATTGATTTATACATCAAGTCATGTCATCTACAGCTGTCACTTTTGATAGAGAGTATCGATACCTATGAAATAACACTTATAATAAAGTAAAATTTGTATCACTTTTGACTGCAAGAAAATATGTTTGTATTTTATAAAAGTTTCTTCCTATGAAAATCCTACTATACTAGAGATATTTTCTACATAACCTTGTCTAGTCCAGTGGTATTTAACCTTATTTGTTTGCATACCCCAGTTATAATTTATCTTCAATTTTGTACCCCCAAAGCTGTTGCTGCATAGCATAAGGCAAGTTGTATATATTCTATAATTTAAATCTAAAACAAATTACATATAAACTAATGTATTAAACAATAAGTTAGTAATGATATATAAATATATTTTTTAAATTTTATGTACAGCCTAAGATGTCTTCAAGTACCTCTGGGGTAATGCTTAGCACAGGTTGAATAACACTGGTTTAGTCCACACATGTACATCTATTTGTGAAATATGTTTCAGTGTGTGACGAGTATTCGAAGCAAGTGCGAGACAACATCATGGCTCTGCCCCTCCTCCCCGACCCAGAGCCAATATCGGTGCAGGTGGAGAAATGCAACTACAACAGTGTCAAGCTCATAGTGGGCGGTGAGGAGACGGTTCCTGGGGAATTCCCACACATGGTAACCACAACCAGGGCCGCCACCCCATGCTAATGTTGACTGCCATACATATCCTTTTCCATCTTACACTCTCTAATTCACCATTTTACAACTTGAACGCACATTTAAAAAAAGTCTACAACTGTATACACACATTAACAGAAACACTCTGGACGGTGGACACTGCACCTAATTGTATAGACACAAACGGGTAAAATCAGCTGCATATATGCAAAGAATGGTCACGCAACTGAAAGACAGCAGGCATGGAGAGGAATAAAGATGGGGCTTTAAAATGAATCTTATAAATCTCATAAACATAGTACCAATACCTGAGTGATAAGGTTATCTAGTTTTTCTTTACTGGTTTCTTCAGAATATTGATTCTGGTTATGTCTGAACATAATTTTTCGCTTGAAACCAGCATTCATCCCGAATAAAAATTGTTGTCACTCTGTGCAAATGCATATTTTGCACCCTTGGCTGTGCCGGTGCTGACCACAACTATAGACACTTTGACAAGAGTAAACTATCGGTACTTATGGAACAGGGATACTCTGTGAGGATTCTAAGCAAGAGGTTTTCACTCTTTTTTTTCAGTTAACACTTGTCTTGAGTACTCAAAAAGTTTAATTTAAAAAAATTACATTCAAAAAAACCTGGTGTCACCAGTGTGTGTGTGTGTGTGTGTGTGTGTGTGTGTGTGTGTTTTTATAGCTAATTACCATAATTGACTTAAGAAGGAAGTTTGTTATTTCATCTAAAACTGTCTTCAAGCATATTTTACATGCAAGGTTACAAAAATCAATACACAAATGTTATCTTAATATAAACTTTTACAAACATCACATGTCACTTAGTACTTTTACAAACATTATATGACACTTAGTTTAAATTTATTTTCAGCTCAGAAATAAAAAAGAAAGATAGATAAATAAGAAGAGACAATTCACATTTGAATGAAAATACATAAGATAAATAACTAATGGAAGCCCTTGGCTTATTTTAAAAAACACAGTTTCTTATATTAGTTTAAACTTAGGTTAATAAAAGCAAATGGACACCCTAGGGGTACATGTATCCCGGACATGTTGTAAACTACTGCTTTAAAGTACTTTTTTAGTAATTATAGTTCAGAAAATAGTCACTCAACCTAATTGTTTATGACAAATTCACTTTTACAGCTACAAGAAAGGTCTAAATTGAATTTGAGAATGTCACTACGTTATATTCATTGTAGAGAAAGTGTAAGCCCCAATTTAACTATACCATGAATAAAACCCCAGCACCCTTAACCTAGTAAGTAGATTGACTTAAAAAGTTGTTATACAAAATGAGATATTATTTTTAGAAGCACCTCTTACTTCTTGTTCAGGTTATATGCCTATGTACTAATTATACTTTAAAGGTTTAGGGACCAAGAAGGTTAAATTGAGAGGAAGTACACCCGCATTTGTGTGGAAGGAGACTGGACAGCCATATAGGAAAAACCACCCTCAGTTCACCCGACCGGGATCGAACCTCGAGCTCCATTTCTTTGGCAGTCTAGTCCAACGCGAGAGTAGTGTGTTGTACCATGTGGCCAACGCAGCGAGTAAAATGAGAATGTAATGAAATTGCAGAACAAGAGGAAGATAAGAAAGGGAATAAACATTTTCTCATCGTTCTGATCAATTTTGAAATCCTTTAACATAGTTTATGTTACATAATGTTTAGGCCACTTCTTGTGTTATGGTTTGATACCAAAAATAAATATGTAACATTTATAATTGTATCCAAATTCTTGATGCTAAACACTCACATTTAGAAAAAGTTTGATTATGTTTGTCACTCAAGCTACATTTATTCATAAGAATTGTCAAACATTAATAAGGAATGTGACCCCATTGCATTAAAGGGATTAGGGTTATATCTTATCCCCATTTTTATAACATGGACAGCACTAGTATAGGAATATTCCATAAATGGAAGATCAAAAGTTTAAAACAGAAGTATCCTGACAAAGAATTGTATATTTTCTAAGTTAATTCAAGGTGTCAATTAGTTCAAACAATCAAAATATTATTAGTTTTGGTATTTCTTAATAAATAAATATTTAGCACTGCGTTTTACTACTCATTTGGGTTATACGCTTTATTTCATAATAAAAAGAATAAGAAAAAAAACACGATCAACTGTTAAAAGTTTGATTAACTTTTACCTGTAGGATTTTTATTTGTTAGTGGTTTCTGAGTGTGACCTGCAGCAGGGCCAAGTGTCTTGCATTTCACTTGGTCACGTATGACAGGAGGGCGAGGATTCAAATATTGGCCAAATGCACTCTAAACTAATATAAGTGCATTTCTCTTAAGATAATTTACTAGTCTTTAACCCTTATGTCAAGTGACTGGTAGCCTATGTCTTGAATACAGCCACACTTCACGATTACTGCCTTGTGACAGCAACTTAAGTCACTAATGTTAGCGAATTTGGCTCACCCAAGGTTTGATGTTTGGGCAACCAGGTGGCAACTCAAAAAAGAGGGTCGTGTGTCAATCTATGTATATTGCTTCACTTTATTGAGGAACTATTTATTTTATTAAGGAACTATTTAATAAACACATTTAGTTAATGTTGGCATAATCCATTATCTATGGTATGTTATTATAGGCAGCTATAAATTTATTTAAACTATGTTATTTTTAATATTTAATTTAGTATACTTTTCAACACTAGCCCAGCTCTAAAATTCATTTTGAAGCATTAAATTAAATTTTTATTAATAAGTAATTTCCAACATTTTTAATTCCAATTAATCACACAAATTAATATAAAACCATTTGGTCTTCACCAATGCAAGCAAATGTGACATTTTTACTTTTATACTTATGCTTTAAGACTATACACACCGGTAGTCATAGTAACATATTTAAAAAGATTAATTTCACTCTGTGTGTGTGTGTGCGTGTGTGTGGGGGCTATATTTATTAATATGGTTTATAACATATACAAGTAAGAACTGAAAATTAAATTTCTAAGAATCAAAACCATTCCCCATCCTTAAGTGAAGAATCAACAGAATCTGTAATAAAGAATCAAACTAACCAATAACTATTATGTATATTTTGATTTCATAGTGTTTTTTTTTAAATATTGAATGTGTTCTTGGTAGAGAAATTAATCAAGACCTTTATGTTTTATAATAAAAATATTTCCCCAAGAAAATGAATGGGGGTTCACTTTATTATTGTTATTACAATTATCTCCTTGTTTTACTTGTTTTTGTGACTTAAGGAGGTTCAAAGGTTTATAATGCTTCAGTCATATGTAACAAACAATGAGAATGTTTGTGTGATAAAAAAAGAATAAATATGTTAATAAACTTTGAACATGTTTTAGGCAGCAGTTGGTTTTCAGGATGGGAGACAAATCGTTTGGAAATGTGGTGGGTCATTGATAAGTGAACATTTCGTCTTGACTGCAGCACATTGCACATACTCAAGTCTGTAAGTGGAATAATTAATACTATTTTAACATTCAAACTTCTTTTTCTTGCTACATGTTTATGCTAGCCATATATATACAGTAGAACCTTTTTAATTCAAAGTCCAGAGGATATCTAAAAAAATTTGAAATATCCAAAATTCAAATCAACCAACGCGTATTTAAACTGTTGGTACACAATAAATAAAAAACCTCAAAATGAAAAATTGTAAAAATTAACTCACCTTACAAAAAATTCAGACTTTATTAGTTTTTGCACTTAAATTACATTAGGTACTTTGGAAAAAATTAGTGATTTTGGTTTTTTGTATCTTTATTATCTTTATTCTCTGGACACAATAAACAAAATTTTGTTCTTCTTGTTCCTCCATTTTACACTTTCCGACTCTCCATGATTTTATTCTTCTTTTTTTTAAGTAATTCGATAAAGTGTGTGGCTGTATTTCATATTCTTTTGTGATACCACATTTCTTTTTCACTTCAACCTTCCAGGCTAAGGTTAAACTTGTGTAGGTTACACTCTAAGACATCGTAAAACACTACAATTTACACGTGTTAGACGTCAATGAGCGATTGTCATTGAGAGAGAAAGGTTCCAGATCAGGACAAGCAACATAAACCTTGCTCCATCCATGCTGGGTGTCACGTGATGGCACTGTTACACAGAAACGATTAAAGTAAAGCCAAAACATCCCCTAACTGCTTGTGGCTGGTGCAAAATTCCCCGCTTTCTCTTTTACTATGAGTCAATGACTCATAGCTGTATTTAGTAATGAATAAAATGATAAAGTATTAGGAAAAAAGTAGAACACAAATAAAAGAAAAGACACAAACACAAATTTACACACACTTCAATATTTCGATGCTATTAAAGCACCTTCCTCAGGAAGTAGTAGTAATTAGACTGAAGAGGACATCCCTAGGATTCTTGGGTTTAGTTGAGATTGTTAAGTTAGGTTCGAAGTTAGGAGAAACTTGAAAAAATCAACAATGTATTGTATAAACTTCGAATTATCAAATATTTCCCTCTAAAATTTGAATTAATTGTTATTTTTCTCTATTGATTTAAATAAGAATTTCATGGGAAAGAATGGTGGATTCGAATTAACCAACTTTGAATTAGCCAGATCCTACTGCATTTTAAATTTAGCACTGCACCTTATTACCTGTTCAGGTTGTACGAATATGTACTAATTATTCTGATGAGTTATAGATGAGGAGGGTTTAGATGAAGTGTAACCACATTTGTGTGTAAGGATAGTGAAAAACTATTTTGTAAAAAAAAAAAACTCAGTACACCCATCTGGGATTTGATATGAACCTCAATTTCCCTGTCATCAGCTAGTCTGACACAAGACCTTAGACCATGCATCCACCAAAGCAAGTAATTTTATATTTAAACTAGCTGAGTATGAACTAATAAGATAGAATCTATAGGAAATTCACCCGCATTTTTTTGGAAGTTAGTGTGGGAAACCGATAAGAAAAACCACCCTCATTATACCCACTAAGTATTCAAATAAGGATCTCCCTGTCAATGGAAATCCATTACATTTCAAGAATGATATATTAGCTCATGCAACCACCAATGCGTGTTTCAGTCATAATCATGTGCAATTGAGTTAACATGCATGCTTACTACATAGGCCTACATAAATACACACCTAATCACGCTGTTACCTTAAGGGGGTAGGCAAATAACTTTGCATCTAGCTCATAAAACATCTCCTTACTTAAGCCCACTTAACTAACTCTCTCCACACTTCCTTTTCCTTGCATACTCCCTTCACACCATCCATACACCGAGTTAACCTAAGTGTGAGTATCTTGAATGTGCATTGATGTGATGCTTGGTTCTTCAGGGGGCCCCCTGTTGTTGTGCGTCTAGGGGAGTACAACCTCAAAACTAACTATGAAGATCCAAAACCAGTAGACTACTCAGTGGCAGAAGTGATAAGACACCCGGACTATAAATCATCTACACATTACAATGATATTGGTCTGCTAAGACTGTCTCGGCCAGCCGAGCTCAACAGCTTTGTGCGGCCTGCATGTCTTTATAGCAAGAACATGTTGAATTTCAACAAGACCACAGCCATAGGGTGGGGAAATATTGACTTTGGTAAGATGATAAATTAAACTTAAGTTTTCATTTATGAATACTCATTAATATTATGATCATTGGTGTTTAAAGGTGCATCAACACTTTGAGGTAATTAGCACTGTAGAAAAATAAATTCAAAATAAACTATAATAACCATAGGGAAGGGATTTAAATACAAGATTTTATCTGAGTACCACTAGATAGGAAAATCTAAACGAGTTACAAAAAATGCTAAAAATAAGTCTCAATATGAGATAAAAACTAAATAAGGCACTCTATAAAAATGAGTCTCAAATAGTGTTAAAAAGATTATCTTAGTGTATAAAACAGAGTGAACAAATAACTCATTTCACATTATCACTCAATAAAAGGTCACCATTACAACCAAGAGCCAGGCATACCTGCATCACAAGAGATTTTTTTAAATGTTCTCATACTAGAAGAAAAAATGAAAAATTATGTACAGATCCTGTCTTACCATTTATTTGTTTTTGTTCCTGATTTTTTGAACCTGGATCTTTTAAAGGTGGCTAGAGAATTTAAGATAAGACTATGGTAATGTGGGAAGTTAATTTGTATCTACTTTCATGCAAAATTTGTTACCCCAATGGTAGTTCTCCCAAGGAATTTTCGGAATTAGATATTGAACCCTAAAATCAAGGCTAGTTTATTGAAGTGCAAACAGAAGAGCATGCCTTAAAATATGAGTGAAGAATTACCCTGGGCACAGAATGATTCCTTGATAGCTCAGTGGTTAGAACATTGGCGTACTAAGCCAAAGGTCCCGGGTTCTATTCCCGTGTCCAGGTGTCATTTTTCGATTTTCAGAATATGTTATCATTGTTAAGTTATAGATCTACTATTAAAAATAAAAGTCTTTCATTTGGAAGCTATTTTTATAAAACCATTAATTTCTGAGCTATAAGCAATATATATTATAATGCTTATAGCTCAGAAAAAAAAAATGAGCTCTTTGAAATTAAAAAAAATTATTTTTATGCTCTTTAATGGACAAATATATTGCTCTTTTCCCAATGTTTTCGTGGCAGTGTATATTGTTCCATTTATGATCTTTGTGTTTCTGCAACAACGTATATTATTTCATTTCACAAATGTTACTAGTCTTTAGTAAATCTCTAGTTTAAGATAAAATAGAGGGAAAGTCTGTGCTGTGCACCATACATTTTTTTTCAAACTTTGAGTATATAATGCTATTTAAGTTTTTTTTAACCAAATATTATATATTTGTTTAGTTTTGACCTATTTACAAAAAAAAAACTAAATAAGTAATTTTTCATTGCTGTTAGTAAATGTATGTTCAAATAGTATCAACCTATAAACCTTATTTTATTTATATCCTCAAAATAATTATAGTCGACACACCGCAAATACTCCATGAATCAAAAGAAATACATCTGCATTAAAAAGCATTATTCTAATTTCTGCCTGATTAATTTCAATTGTAAATCACACTTAACCATATAGAAAAAAACCTAGCCAAGATTTAAAATAATTGGACCCTCATAGTAAGTAGCTATATTGTTAATGTTTTACTTTCTAGCTGAAGATCCAAGCGACATCTTGTTGAAGGTTTCTCTCAGCATTATCCCTAACAACCAATGCAACCAGCTGTACCATTCTGAATCCAAGACAAACGAACTCGCACAAGGAATATTGCCCTCAATGCTTTGTGCCGGAGAACTGGCTGGGGGCAAGGATACTTGTCAGGTGAGTTTTACTGACCTCAACATAACATGGAATGGAGCTAGAGTCGAGGATATTAATCAGGCTGATTATACTGCCCTCTACATAACATGGAGCTGGGGGAAAGGATACTCATCAGGTAGTTTATACTGTTCTCAACATAACATGGAACCGTGGGCAAGGATACCTATCAGGTACATTATATTGCCCTTAAAATAACACTGCGCTGAGGGAAAGGTAACTCATCAGATGAGTTATAATGGTATACTCATGAGTTATACTGCCCTTAATGGAGCTGTGGGCAAGGATACTTGTTCAGATGAGTTATATTGACCTCAACATAGCACAAAGTTATAGGCAAGACCATTTGCACTGAGGGTGGTTTTCAAAGTCTGATGGTTACTGTTGTTTTTTTCACCTTCAATATTAATGTGGGTACATTTACTACAAACTAATATTCACATACTGATCCATTATATTAACTAAAGACTAGCTCTTATATGAGAAATACAAATAAAAATTAATATTTTCCAGCAAAATATGAATAAATTAATGCTTAAATAACTAGAATCTTCTTTACAATCTATAATCATAATTATTGTTTTTCAGGGTGACTCAGGAGGTCCGATCCAGATCAGCAATAAAAACAACCGCTGCATTCATTACATCATAGGTGTGACCTCATTTGGAAAGTTCTGCGCAGGAAAGAATGCACCCGGTGTGTACACGCGTGTTTCATACTTCTTGCCATGGATCGAAAGTATTGTGTGGTCCTCAAACTGAAACCTTTTATTGGAACTCAAAACCTCCATGAGGGTTTATGACCGAAACAAGTTCAGCTCAAGCAAAATCAAGGATTGACATGAAAATACTTAGCTTGATGTGCTCAGAAACACAACCAAGAATAAAACTAATGGTCATGTTATTTTACTTATCTAATAAATTAATGACACAATAAAATTAAATGTATCTTAAGAGAAGCATTTGAATTATTAATTTGTTCTTAATTTTAAAAATTGAATACAAAGTTACAATATAAAGGAAAAATTTGTAATTATTAATATTAAAGTATATCAGTCTATATTTTAATCAACATACTTAAATTAACTTAAATAAATGTATATTAGCTTAATCTCCCTTTCTTGGAAACTTTCCACTCGCTCTACCTGTTAAGTTAGCCACGTTTTCCTAATCTTGTCCTTTTATTTGTTTGCCATTTAGTTGACAACCATAGGTAGTGAGCAACCTTTGTCATAGTAAGCGAGTCACAAAGAAACATAAAGACAGTAGGAAAGACAGCTAACCAAGTGTTATGGTGGCACTTAAGGAGGAGTTTGTATCATGATGGCTGGTTGTTGTAAATATTAAAAACTGTTACATGCACTGGTTAAACTTTGACTTGGTCCTATACTGAGCAATGGATAACATAAGTGCAAAAAAAAATACTCCATATCAGTGAGGTTCTTAGCTTGTACTCTTGAAATTCTTTAACTTTGAAGTTAATAATGATACAAGGAACCAATCAATGATGAAAAAATTGATGAGAACTGACCAGAACATTGAAATGAGAGCATCAATGAAAGTGAAAAAGTCTGTCGCAATTTTATACATGTATCATTATAGTAATGTTAATGCAGGCTTAAATAAATTAGTAATGGAAATAGAGGTATCTACAACACAAAATTATAATTCAATTAATGCTATGAGAACATAAAAATTGTTAATACTTAACAACGTCTACAAATCCCCAACCACTTATTACACTTTATATATTAATAGTTCTTATTTTTATGCACACTTAATTCTTGTCATTTTTGTCACTTTCGAATGCAACAGTTTATGGCTGTCACTATCACCGTTACCTGTAGTCATATAACTATAACCCACAGTGCACAAGTCACTGGACACTGCACTCCATTGTATATCACCCAGTACAACTCATCATCAACTGTTTCCAGTTGGTGTCCAGGTCAGTTAAGAAAAATTCATCCACCTTCCTCTTTCCTCTCATTCTTCTTATCTCACTTGCACACTTTCTGTTATCTACTCCTCTCATCTCCATCATCCTCTTTGGTATTTGTCACCTGCCATGATAAACTATAGGTTCATGAAACGCCGGCCCAACTTTTGTACAGTAAACTACTTCCATTGCTCCACATTGTTTACTTTGAAGAGAACAGTGAACTCCAGATTGGCACCAAATGTTGATCTCAGGTTAATTCCTGTTAGGTGGCTATCGCCACTTCAGGTAATTGGCGAGCTCGACTCTTTTAGACCGAGAAAATGGAAAGGGAGATAACTAATAAAGAATGTCGGCTTGGAACCAACACTAAGAGACAAAAGGTGATGTCAGCCGGATTGTTTCAGTATTTTATTAAACTACTTTAGTAGAAATTTCATTAACTGTTTAATAAATCAAATTTAGCATGTTTCTATTTAAAAGAAAAAACTAAAATGTAAAAGTAAATAATGTTGATTGTGGTTATAGAATTTGATAAAACTCTTCTTTACGTGAATTTAATGTGGCGAAGCATTATAGTTTATCAATAGGTGTTGACACAATATGATGTGGCTATGGATAACTACTATATGAACAATATCAAAATATTAATTTGAATGCATAATGAATAACATCTAGATACAGGAATCGAACCTGGGGCCCTTGGTTAAGCATTCCAATTCTGTGCCATTAAGCCATCCATGTTTTTCCTGTATCCAAAGTCACACATGCTCATATCCTAAGATGGAGTGAGAGAGAAAATATAAGCATGTCAAACTAGGCCTTTGATTCTTATGGTTATCAAAATAATTAAGCATTGATCTTTATATCACAATGTTTAAGGCCTTGATTCCAAATAACAATTAATAAAAGTTCCGGCATTGAAATGAACAGCAAAATTTAAAAATTGGGTGGTTGTATTATTGTGTCCATTATTAATTTTTTTGCAGTTTCTTTTCAATGCCAACAAATTGTAAATGTACTCATGACCTTTGTGTCCTATTAATCACATACAGATTAAACATTGTTTTGTTTTGGTTATTATTTTATGATTATTTTTAGATACTATATAAATATTGTATTTATAAAATAAATAACATATTTTTATTGTGAAGTTGGATGCATAGAAAAAAATTGAAATCGTAAATATTGAGGAATCAAGAATAAAAAAAAAGTTAAATTTTAAGTATCTGGGTAAAGAAAATCCAGAATTGTGACATATCTAGTAAAATATCTTAAAAGACACAGTTAATTAAAAATGGCCTGAGTATTTTATGTTTGGAACATTCATTATTCATTATATTTGTTTATCAGAGGCAAAGCATGACCTTTTAGAAAGTGTTACATTACACCTACAATGACAAGTATTCATTTTCCTCCCATTTATTAGTTTTGTTTATATAAAAACAAACAGTATTCACTAAACCAAAACATGATAAAGACTGATAGTGTTTACCAATCAAAGGATGAAAACTACAGAGAAATTAAAATAAATAGGAATAAATAGCCAATGAGAGGCAATGGATTTAAAACTACCCCCTACCCTGGACACAGTGATTTTAATTTAGGAGTGTTAAAAATTTACTATCATTTATTATTAAAATTAAAATTACTTTTTGAGGACTATGAAACGGCTAAAACCCGATTTCAAAATATTGTCATGGTGAGAGCCATAGCTATAAATTTTCCCTCTCCCACCAATGAAGACTAAATCAAACTGAGTTTACAGCTGAGGCAGACACATAATAAAATTAATAGACATTGTTGGCTGTGTGATTCACAGTTTGTAGTAAGTATCCAATGTTACAAAACATGAGGAATAAATGTTATTAGCAGAGTGTTCTCGATTAAGTTGGTTAAGTGTTGCTTTAGTATGTTTGGCCAACTGTTTTAGGCTAATTTAAAGGGTGAAAACTATTTTTGAGTTGTATTTCATAAACAAAGATGGTGATGTATGGAGATTTATTCAACATTTGTGTTGAATACTAGATTTTACCTTTTAGATTAAATGTTAAAGATAGTTACAATAATACATTTTGTCCATTAGTTAATCCTACATCTTGGTTGAAAAAATATAATTATTCACAATAAACTTGACCCAAATACAGATACCTAATTTCAGTTAAATTTTACTCAAACGTTTTAAAATAACATACTGTTATTTATGTTGGTTGAAATCAAACAAAAAGAAAGTATTGTTAAATATCAATACCCAACAGGAGATTTAGTTTTAACTTGGGGATCAGTCATAACCAAATTCAAAAACACAAACGATAATCCTCTTTGTTCATAAATCACAATACCAATTAAATTGCAAAAAGCTCTATAATTATATGAAACCATAATTTATTGCATCATCATTAATTTTTACTTATTATTTTAAACATGTGCCATTATAGTATACTATTTGGCCTGTGTGTAAGTACAGTCCTACTTATAAGTTGTTTCAAATAAAGATGAGGTCAAGAAAACTGTTGAATAACTTGGTAAAATGTATTCTGTATCAATGAATCAGTGTACATGCAGTTTTGTAGAGCTTAAATGAGGTCAAAAACAAAATATCTGTATTTAAATGTCCATTAGTCTAGTAAACAAATTTTTTTTTATTAAAGATGTATGTATTATTTAACTATGAATTCAGTTTCAGACATTATTTTCCTATAGATGAAAAATATATGTGAGTAAATCCAAATATAGCTGAACACCATTAGCCAAACAGATGAATTTAATAAACATTGTAAGGAGGATCGGGCATGGCCTATACACTTTCCAGAAATATATAGATCAAAAGTCCTCAATTAAACACCTTACAGTAGTGGTTGGGGCACATTAAGTACCTACCTACCTTCTTTAGCAAAAGAGAGTTGGACGCTGGCCATTTGGGAGCAAATGGATTTTGGCTCAAAATTCATTTATTATCTGAAAATGGTGTACATCATCAACTGCCTAATGGTTCCTATGTTATAATGAGAAATATCAAAGAAATTAACTTTAAAATCTTTTTAATTTTTAATAAGTGAGGTGTGAGCATTTCACTGGTAACAAGACTAATTAAAATAAATTGTGATTATTCATTACAAATAAATTTCAATACAAAGTCATGGTAATGTTATAATAGTTTATATAATAAAATACAACTGAAAATTTTGAAATTATAGTAACAAATTAAATTATTTGATACAGCTTATAAGATGATACAAACATTAATTATTTATTACTAAGCTATTAGTATTGTTTGGTTGTTAACAATGTTTGTGTGTACTTTCATTCAAATTTGTCCAAAATTTCCATGATTTGCCTAAAACCACTTGAAAGTTTTATTTAATCAATCTTTCGACTTTTATTCCATAGGCGGAAACTTTTTAAACTATGAAAATCAATGGCAAGAAAATATATATGTATCCAAAATCCAACAAAAATTGAGGCCCATATATATATGAATACACTTTTAAATGTTGATCATTCACTATCACACAGTCAATAATAAGTTAACGAAAATAAAATTTTCCCAACTGTGATTTGACTAGAACAATAAAGATAAGCTATAAAATTATTGTAAATAGCTGGTTAATAATGTAATACAATAAAGTTAGTACCCATGTAAGGCATTTGCAGGTTGAAAATTCACAATAAGCATGACAAAGGATAAATGAAGTTACAGAATTAGAAAAACATGTGTTGTTTCATATTGACATGATACTTTTACAGCCCTTTAAATAATATGTATGAAATATAGAAACGTAAAAAAAAGTACACATAAAGGTAAAATGAAAGTAACCCATATTTACCAACACTTCAATATTTCAATTCTAGATGGCATCATCTTCAGGACGTACCGAACAGAAAGTTGGGTTCAGTAGTGTCAACATAGTTGTTCAAGGATGAAAACTTCTTTGAATTATAAATAAATATGATTGAATCGTAGAAAATGAATCACAAATAAAAATATAATACATCATAGATAGAGACCTGCATTAGGTGCAGTTATTTTAATGGTAAAAGTGAACTTTTTTTTTAAAAGTGATATTTTATGCTGAAAGTGATATAAATGTCAATAAGTCAAATTAGTATTGATTCACAAAATTAGGGCTTAACCTTACAACAATTTATACCCCAACATTAGGTTACTAGCATATTATGGTGAGCACATATGCCTAGTTATGTTTAATTTTATTTCCATACAATAAATAAATTGCACCATTATTAATTTATTAATTAAAGTGGTGTGGTGCTATTATATTCTGGACTTGTTCCAAAATAAGTTCTGTATTTATTTTCTATTTCTCCACGCCAAGTTAATCGTAAACTAAACTTTTCTTTCACTCTCATGTGAAAAAAGTGTCAATGTGGCCAGATTATTTTCCTTAAGGTTTGTCCTTTTGTCCGTCAGAACATTGTCATACGCCACAAGAAATCTTTGAGTCATCTTTTGCACATGGTAACCAAACCGCCTCCTCACATGTCTTGTGCCAATTCTTATGACAAATCCTTCTCCTTGGATGAATTCAACAGAGTGCTTACCTATGCCTGGCATTTGATACTTCCCGAGATTTTAGACAATCTCCTATTTATGATTTTTTTGATTTGATATGTTTCACGCAGGAATACCTGCAGTCCCATGTTAAAGTAACGTTACATAATTTCATAAAACTGTCTATATTTTTCGTTCATTTTGTGTATTTAACTATTTAAAAACATATTCGGAGAGAAATCAAATATAACTACACACAAAACATTTGGTGCTTAGTAATGTCAAACTCGATATCTCAATTCCATTACCTTCAATTTTTACAAATATCAATATCATTGATTGGCAATCTATTGTCGGACCAAACATGACCTTTTGTAACAAAGTTCATATATATTAATGACCTTGCTTGGACATAGAGTGAAATATTTTATAAGTGGAAAACAAAGAATTGATCTATCAAAATTGAAATTTAAGTATCGAAATGGGTTAAGATAGAAATTGTGGTTTTTATTGTTAACCTAAAAATAAAATATCTTAGTTATATTCATAGTAATTTAGTAAGGAGAATTATAATAATAATTATTATTCAAAGGAACGCCTAATAAACAATAACAAAAGGATCAATTAAAAATGAAAAGATAATAAGTGATATGAAATATATGGTAAAAGTTAAAAGACAAATGAAATTTAATTAGCAAAAAAAATAGAGTTTTTAAGAAAAGAACCTTTAGAAAATTAAATGAAATAACTTTTACCTTATATTTCATATCACTTATTATCTTTTCATTTTTAATTGATCCTTTTGTTATTGTTTATTAGGCGTTCCTTTGAATAATTATTATCTAAAAATAAAAGCCTAAATATCTGCGAAAATACTTGTATATCCTGTGATTTGTTTTATACCTTTAAAATCTGCAAAGACTAATACTATCCATATGGACGGCAATGCTGGTATAGTGCAATCACCAGTGTTACCACATTGAGAATTATATTGCCTGACATGTTAATTGTCAAATTACAAAGAAATTGTTTTTGTTTAGAAAAAAAAACTTGAATTCATGCCATTCGTGTGAAAACAGTAAAATGTGTGTTATCACAAATGCAAATTTTGCATTTTCCTTACCATTGATGCTTTAATCATTCAACAACCATGTTGGCATGACTGATGCCAACTTCCATTTCAGTTTATTAGATGCCAATTGCCATTTAGTATTGATATAATGAAATGTTTGTAAATATATGTTGACTTTTTTTTACTTTTATCTGTGCTCAATTTTCTACAATTTTATTGTATTTATTTTATATGCCTTTGCAAATTACATATTCAACATTTATATGTATTCAAAAAAAGTATAGTAGTAATTGTAGAAATTATGCCTAAATAACATAATAACACTAACACACATTTACAAAAACTTCATTATGCTGATATCATATAGCATCTTCTATAAAAAAATACTGAGGGCAAACCTTGGAAACTTTTATTTGGCTTCAAACAAATATCGGTTTCCACTTTGCTTAAAAAATACCCAGCTTCAATAGTTACAAATCTTGGCCAATAATGGTCAATTATTGCCATTCTGACATAATTGGCAGTCTAGTCTATTGCGAGAGTGATTTCTTAGACCATGCGGCCACTGAAGCAGGCGAAAAGATATTGATTGAATTGTAAGTTAATTTATCATCAGAATTAAACAAAATATTAGAAACAATTATGCAATAAAACCCTTTCCAAGTAATTTTAGTATATAAAGTTATATAAATAACCAAAATATAATATTGTTTCAAGCAAAATAAATTAACAAAAAATATTCAAACTTCAATTCGGCTTCGAGAAAATGTTATATACTCGAGTTGAGTTCACTTTGAATTGAAAAAAGTGGACTTCCCACTCCTGTAGCTTAACATATATTCGATGATAAGAAATAAGCATGTAAACGAAATACTAAAACATGACAGTACCATACTTTTTATATTGAATTCTGAATTTAATAGATATTAATAATGAGTCGGGTGCAAAAATGAAGACTTTGAAAGTCAAAAATCCTAAATCACAGCACAACAACAACAAATTCCAGAAATCATTTGAAGCAGTGCCATTAGAGAATAGTGGTTTGGAAGTACTTTAAAAAAAAAAGATTATATTAGGTTATTACTTGTATCAAAAACAGATTATTCTTGTAACTAACACACAGTATAGTAACAAAACTGTACAATTTAAAATTCCTGTTCTTTCTAAATTCAAAATAATAAATTAGTTTGGTTCTTCAGTGTTAGCAATGAACACCAGAGAGTAAGCCTACAATTTGGTATTGAAGTTCAGCTGATAGCTAATAAAATAATAGTTGATCTATTAAATGACCTTGATATTAATTAAAGAACCTATGTTTATGCAAATTCTAAAGTATGGCTTTCCTAGCTTTTATATTTTTGAAATATATTGAAAACATCTTATTTTAAGATTAATTTAAAGCATTTTTGGGCTCCTTAGCTATGAAGTACAATTTGAAAATATTGTTGGCTATATTTAGAGAATATATATATATAATTATGTATTTAAAAAAATATTTTCTGCTTATTATACTGAAGAAAGAGTTAGGTCTAGGCCAAACAATTTCAGAGCTTTTACTCACAAAAATGTTTCAGAGACAATTTTTTTGATATGATAAAACTTTCAATACCTTTACAGTGGTCACACTGCTTTATACTATGAAATCTTGGCGTTATAATATAGGTATTAGATTAGAACCTGAAAATGTTTAACCAAACATTCAAATAGGTGTGTGCAAAATCCATTTTTTCAATTTGAATAAAATACAAATCTAATAATATGAAATATTCCTGAAGTTGGATCAAAGTTTGAATATTTAAAAAAATTAATGGTCCACAACCCCTCACAGAATTTCTCACTCCAGTGTTTAAAATTGGATATATTTAATCAAAATTCGTAATATATGTGAAACGAAATAACATACATTAGCAAATCCAAACAAAAATTGCGTTATACATAGATTAAACAAATTTGGAATACCGGATTAAATTTTATGATTTTCTTTTTGAAGAATTAAAGTCCTCACTAAAATACAAGGAACAAAATAAAGTATTGATATTGGGCTCACAAGGGTCAATCCTTTGATTTAAAATTTTGACTTCAGGTTAAAATTTCAAAATTTTATTAGGGGTTACACATCTTATGGTTATCATATTTTTATTTAATTTATCATTTATAAATGTAGACCAATAAAAGATGTAAATATTGACTATTGAGTCTAAAATAATAGAGAGAGATCATTGATGTACAAACATTTCCCTTAAGAGGTTAAAGAAAAAATAACACAAATTTTTTTAGAGACTTAGGTACTTATTTTACTTACTCTCTAGAATTAGAAAATTATTGCATTAAAACTTAAGTAGTATCTCTGTACAACTAAAGCTCACAAAATTGTATCGATATATTTGCCAATATCTCAGAAACTAGTGGGTTTATAAAGATGTATTTCAAATAAAAGTTTATTTTTATTTTTAATAGTACTACAATTTTGCAATAATAAGTTATTTAGTATCTTAAAGATTTGCGGGGATACAGTAATTTCTGCTTCTGTAAAGTACCCTAAAAATCATTTTCATAGGGCAATGAAAATAGCCATTTTATTTATAATCAACGCCTAGATATGAATTTTAATCAAAATTGTCACTCGATTTTGAGAAAATTGATTTTTTTCTTTTCACTTTTTAAAAAGCTACTCTTAATTTTATGGTTAAACAGACACACAGGCAGACAGCGTTGCAAAAACCACTTTTTAGGGTTTGAGGTGTCATGAGACGTCGACATCCATCAACATTTCAGGTTAGATTTTTTTTACAGTCGCAATACATTAACTTTGGTGCTCAAAAAAATTTATACATATAAATATATATTTTTGCGTGTAGCTTGGAAGTTATTGGTTTTATAAAAATATGTTTCAAATAAAAGATGTATAAGAGTTACGGAGATATGATAAAAAAAATAATTATGCATCAGTAATATTGAAAGTAGTTATTTTGATTGGAATATTTAGAAATGTTTGGAAATTAAATTTAATCAAAATTGTTATAGCCGATTTTGAGAATATAGATTTTTTTTTCTCTATGCTCTTAAGTAAACTACCCTTAATTTTAGGGTTGGATATCTAATTCCAAAAAAAACCTCGGGGCAACTCTATGAAAACCCTAGATACCAAGTTTTAGCCCGATCAGTATAATAGTTTAGGCTCTAAGCCGAGGTACAGACAGACGGAAATTTTAAAAAAAACATCTAAATCTCGAGTTCAATTTCTTTTGACGACCACAATACTTTCTCTACCTATAAAATTAATAATATATAATGTCAATTTATCAATGTTAAAGGGTTTAAAAAGCGCTTTGTTGTCCAACAGTAACAAAATTATGTAAATTTTAATTTTGTATTTGTTTGAATTGAAATTTTAAAAATAACTTAAAAAAGTGTTTCTCAAAAATTTCTGTATTTGATTTAATGTAGCCTACCCTCTGTCTACTCTGAAGGGGGAAATTTTTACCTTGGTTGAGATTCCCCCATGATGTATCTTAAAATACAGCATCATAGTGTGATCAGTTATAGTAGACCTTCTGCCTTTAAGTGTAAGAAGTGTGTATATACTGATTAATTAATACTGTATAAAAACTTATAGTTAATTTAAGTATATAAAAATGTGTGCGCACTTTATTTTGCACAAATTTTTAGTAAAAATGTGCATATAATAAGGCCTTTTAACTTTTAATGAAATTATGTTATTTTACACTATATAGCACCTGATTCTAGTTTAATTCATAAGGAAAAACCAGACAGAAAATGACAATAACATATTATAATCAATAACGTTTCTAAAATAAAAATAAAAGATTATTTTGGTCTATTTAAATGTAGGTTTATAAGAGTTAGATTGTATATAAAGGTGACTTGTTTCAACAAACTCTATATTTATCAGATTCTCCTTCGCTGTCAGAATGCACAGTGTCCCATGTTAGACCAATTCCAACAGGTTTATGGTTTGATGGAAACACGACATGTCTCCACGTACGTCCCCTGACAAGACCCAAAAAGATGCGCCAGTTTTTCTTGCGTCCAAAGTTGTATGGATTTTCATACACCTGAGAAAATCAATTGTATCGAAGATTAAACAAATAGAAAATATGGTTTTACAACGCACAAACATTACTCAGTGGTTATTTATATTTTGTATGGGTATGAGACTATCCCTTTTCAAATATAATGTAAAGTCAAAACAAAACTTGAAAAATTAATATATTTGAACCCAAAGGTTGGATAGTGCCATAAATGGGTTTGAAGGAAGTGCACACACATAAACATGGAGGGGATGAGGAAAATCACAAAAATCAAATGTGGACAACTACATCCAATGCAACCATTCAAAGTTCAGCCCCTGACCTCCATATCAATGGCAATAAAGACTATTGGGTAAAACTATATGACCATCAGTGTAGGTTGTACTAAAATAATAGAGGTTTAATATTTAGTCATCACAATTTTAATAAAGTCTAATGTAAGAAAAGATGGAATGATAATCCAAGCTCATTTATTTTATGTGTTTTTTGACCTCATTAAATTTAAGACAAGATTAAATAATATACAACAATAACTATGACCAGATGAAACACTACAATCTGAACATAACCAGTCAAAATCAGTATTAGAATTGTTATAAAGATAGTTCTAGCAAATTTCTAAATTGGTTTACACTTATTTTTTTGCAAAGTTTTTAGTTTGCATCAGAATATTATCAAAGATGTGAAGGAAATTGAGAAAATAAATATGATGTAACTTTTACGATCCATCAAAGATTTTTTATAAAATAATATATTTAAAAAAAATAATGCATAGAACAACATCTAGTTATCAAAGAATAATAATACTTAACACCATGTCTTACCATGCGTTTGGGTTATATGCTAGAATACTAATTATCCTAATGGGTTAAGAATTGGGAAGGTTGAATTTAGAGGAAGTGAACCCACATTTGCATGGAGGGAGAGTGGAAAACCATTAATGAAAAACCACCCCAGTTCACCTGAGCGAGATTTGTACCTCAATCTCCCCATCCTCAGTGGTTTAGCTTAACATAAAACTAGCGCATAAGCTAACTATGCCACAGAGGTTGGTTTTTATCAAAGAAAATATAGCAATCTGAAAAATTAACCTGGGCAGTCGAAACTGTTAAAATAAGTTATTGTACAGTATAAATAGAATATGTTCTTATATAAAACAAACTCCACACTTATCACATTTTTATTAATGAAGTAATGTTGATGAACTTTATTTTTAAGGGTTTCAAAGTCCATTTGCAAATACTTTTGATATGATTTCGGAGTTTCCATTTCAAGTTCTTTTAGCAGACAGCTATTAATTCATAGGTTTTGTTTTCATTTCGAGCTACAATTACTCACAGTAGCAACAAAAGAAATTTAACCATCCTATTGGAATAAATCTTTGTAATCACATACACTGTTCAAAATTAGATTTTGTCAAATCTGTTATTGGGTTATTGCACATTTTATTAAATGTTTCTTATAAAATAAATATGACAGAGTTTTACCACCCTAAGCATATAAAAGCTAATCTTTGAATTCTCAACTCTTAGCACAAACTTTTTGTGAAAAGTAAATTTAAAAAAAAAAGAATCAAGGAGAAAAACATTTAATACTCAATGAGCATATTAAAGAATGAAGCCTTGTATATTTTGTTACCAGTGTTAAAAACTTAATATATATATATATTAATGAACAATATATACTTACCTTGAAAGAAAGCAGCCTTAACTTAACTGACCACATAAAGGTTCTATATTATAACAAAAAACTATGCAAAGTTAGGTTAATACTTTTAAGGCTAAACAAAGGCTCCAGGTGAGAATTGAACTTTTCAATACTATAAACATTTCTATTATCACACTCCTGTCAAGGATGTATTAATAAATGTAGTTAAATATAGTGGTAGTAATAATTTGGTTAAAAAACTAAGAATTTAATCTAGTGAACCTTATTGTAATAAAAAAATTGAACATTATATTTAGTATTTAATGTTAGATAGGTATTAAAAAGTATGTTGATTTTTTATGGATGAAGCGATATGAAAAATATATGATTTCGATTTGGTATTGAGAATATCTTTTTAAATTTGTTTTCAAATTAAAAGAATGGACATTGCACATTCCTTTTACTTGTCAGTTTGCAAGCTAGCTATACCAACCGAGCGACCGCCACTTGTTGGCGAGGATAGTGACAAGATTTACGATAAGAGGTGTTATTTGGTCAGCACAACAAACCCTCTGGCAGTTAATCTTAGTTTTCTATATTTAAGCCGCTAATTCTTTATTCAAGTAGCTCCTCAATTGTCCTCACAAGGCAGAGTTGACCCCATTCCAGAGCCACTGCTTCACAAAAATATCTGGAAATGCTGAGGTTTATTGGACAAAGAAAGTCAAATTAATTTCCCATTAACTTAATGTCCAGGATACCAGAGGATTGGGTTCAGATGTGCGGGGATCAGATTCAATACCTAGAAGCAGAAGCAACTCTTAAGAACTCAACAGGTACACACTCTTTCAGTAATAAAGGATCAGCAAATAATCGACAAGGCAAGAATCAGTTGGTCCATCGCCCCATATACAACAGATTTACGCTAGGGAAAAACCCAACACACCGTTGTTGGATACCTTATAAAGAACAGACTCAAGCCTGCCTATAGGAGGAGTGAGTGAGTGAAGAATCTTCACATTCAGTCTTGTCCCAACGTAGTTCCGAGTCAAGTCTGCTACAAGGTGTCTCAATACTGTGCACACCAACAACCTCAAATATTGAGGGGTGAAGACGCCAGGAAGAGATTAGTTAGACAGAAGCCCTATCGCCAGCCAGCACAAGATAGTCAGGTTTCACTCCTGAGAAAAAGATATTCAGTCCTAATCCAAAGATTCCACTGACTCAAAACTAAGATTGGATGTAAACCATTCTAACCAACATACAAACCTCAATGGGAGCCAACGAAGAGAGGTTTGGACAAATTGAAGCTCGCCTACCTAGGACCACAGCCGCGGCACCACCAAACCCCCTGGTTCATGCAGTGGCTCCTCTCCAACCCACGAGGGAAGCATGGACATTGCATACTTGAAGTTGACAAAGAAGAAGCCTTGAGGGTCCCATTAGACCTCAAGGAGAAGGCCTCCGAACTTCCTCCAGGATGCAACAAGTACCAAGAGATTTTTCTACTCGCCTTGACCTCTCATTATCTCGACCTACCGAATGGAAAATAGAAGATTATTCTGCATCAAGTCAACCTAGTGTATATTGCACTTACTAAAGGTTGGCCTGTAGCCATCTCAGCCAGTGGCGGGGATGTCGGTGCCGGCATATATCCCCCAGGGTTTCAGCCTACACTTCCAGCACTAGTCAAGATGATTTACCAGGGTTGAGAGCCAGGGAGAGGAAACTTAGTCATTCCCAAAGGAAAAGGAAGAGGCGGAAAATTGTCGCGATGATCCAGCAAGCTGACTCAATCACGAGAATTTGTTTATTGCATGGATTTTTTCGTGTATTTGTATGAATGCCTTTGTAAGTTCTTGACCATTCACAGTAGTTAGTAGTAGTTAGGAGTAGTCAGTAGTCAGTAGTCAGTTGGCAGTTGGTGTGGTGGTGGTGGTGGTGGTGGTGGTGGTGGTGGTGGTATTAGTATTATTATCTTGATTATTATTATTATTATTATTGATAAGGAATTGGCCTCAGCCGAACAACCCCCTGCCCATTGTTACTGTCGTTCTGACATTCCTTTATATTATGCAATAGTGGCCATCATAAGCACTATAAAAGCGTGGGATGCGACGAGTCAGGATTTAATTGCTGTGGTAAAGGAACCCTACTATGAAGTTAATCTACTTAGGCCTAGAACTGGACACAACGAGAAGAACCCTCAGATTGACACCTGCAACAATTCAACTGGCTCACACATTCTTATGACATGCACCTCGAGCCAACAACAAGGACCTAAAGAGGATTGCTGGATACATATCATGGTTTGGTCACAACCTATGGTGGCCGAGCTCTGTTACAGCCTGCGTCCATAGAGCTCTACCAGCATCGGCATCAAGGCTACTTGAATTTCATAGTTAGACAATGTGTGAATGTGAACATGACCTGCAGATATCAATAGCTCTATACACAGACACTACACCCTGGAAAGCAGCTACCTTCTCACCTGAATTACATCTTTCCAATGTGAAAGGATTTATGGAAGCATTCGAAATCAACACAGCAGAGATGGTGGCTGCTGTAATGAGCTTATGTTGGGCCAATAAAGAGCCGTCACTGACAGCTTTATGAACCAGTATTGATAATAAATACCACAGTCCTCCAAGAACTGATCTTAGACAGAGATTTAGTGTTCAGCAGCCTTAACTTGTACAGACTGCACTTGTGGTCAATGAAACTCCCTAGGAACATCCAGTAGGATATCTTTTGGGTACCATCAGCCTTCAACCCAGCAGAAGCGGCTTTCCGAAAAGAACCCTAGCAACTGTATGAAAAGACGCTGACACTATTAAGATCATGCATCACTACGATGTACCTAACATTTAATTCAATAATTATGTATTCTAATATAACTTAGCTCAGCCAGTAGAATGTTTGCCTGGGTTCAATTCTCAGCATGGCTGAAAAATGTATTTTTGGTGAAATGTAGGTTTACCCTTTTACATTGATAAGTTAACAGCCAGGAACTCTATGTTGTGCCTGTCCTTGTCTTAAGTTAGATTATAAGTCATATGAAGCTATGACAAGGCTAGCAAGTTGGTAGTAGAAAAAAAATGGATTAAATAAAAAACTGAGCCAGGCCACAGGCTGGAAAAAATAATGGAAATAAAAAGTATTGTAATATATTTGTATATTTTATCACATATGCACTTAATTGTTAGTTAAGAAGGGCCCCTTCTTCAGTGGCAATTGTTCTCACGGACCTTCCAAGGGATCTAGACACTATCCTCTCTATATAGTAAGCATTGAACGTGAGGGGATCGGGATTCAGTGGTGATCGAAGGAGGGAACCAACAACTACTCAAGTTCATAATGGCTCATATTAAAAGAAGTTCCCCCTCGAATGAAGCTTTAAAAATAATTGTTTATGTGGCAGCGAGACTTTCCCCTCCACAGGTTCTGCCACCGATATCGGACGAATGGGCCTTTTTGGAAGAAGACTGGGCTAAATAAGTAATCTCTTCTATTGATGTGGTCAGCTCTAGCTTGTGAGGCTAAAATTTGGTTTGAATCCCAGCTATAGATGTTTTTCCTAAATTTTGATTTTCCAATCCTTTTCCAGGAAAAAAATGGTCTGTTTCCTTTGCTAATACAAGTTGTGGATAGGCCATATAGACGATAGGACATGTAGGTAGACCCCCTCAAAAACACTTTATGATTTACAAAAAAATTAAATAAACTTAAATGTTTAAAATTTTAAATTAAATACTCGGCTGCCCTAATAAAATTAATTTCAGGAAACCACCAACCATAAGAGCCAATATTCTAGAGAAAAGTGGTTTCAAGAGAACAAAATCTTCAAACTTACAAACATATAATAACTTCTGAATGTAGTGAATGCTGAAATATTATTAGTTAGGATTATGAAGAGTTGTTTGCATAGTAAGATGCAATGTCAAAAAAAAGTTGTTTTTAGATTTCAGCTAAGACAGGAACGAAATAATAATTTAATTTTCTGTTTCCTTATACTTTAATCTATTTTTAACATTAGTGTTGTATCAAAAGAAAGTTTGAAAGTTGATTTAAAATATAGTTTTCAATGGAAAGGTAGCAGGCCCAATGATTTAGTGGTTAGTGTACCTGACTACAGGCCTAGGGGTCCTGGGTTCGATTTCTAGCTGATAACTTGGGTATTTTTTCCCTAAGGGTAATAATCCCAAACCATCAGGGTTTGGTAAATTAGGCTTAAGTTGGGTTAAGACTCACACTGGATCCACAACATATTAATAACTATCATCTCATTGCGGGTACAACGTCCAGACAACCTCCTATGGTGTACCCTGGGCAACACACTGTTGGCACAGAGCAGCTAATAGTCTACAAATGAGGTGACCGAACATGGATGTAAAAGCCCCTCCCAGTCATATGTGCCATACAATAAGAAATAATAATGGAAATGTCACCTTATTGATTGTAGAAAGTCGTTTTGTCTCGGCTTTGTTGATATTTGCTTCTATGCTTGTCTCCCCTTTACTAATAAGTCTGGCATGCCACACTGCTAGAGATCCAAGTGCAACAAACACACCTGAAATATAATTTCAACAAATATAAATTTAAATAAATTATTAATTGAAATTAATACATAAATTAAAACATATTTTTATCTCTCACTCTGTAACTTAGTCCCAGTGCTGATACATTTTAAATTATTTCATAGTTTATGGTTTTAATAACTACACACAATGGTGTTTGTTCAATTATATCCAGAATTGATGAGACCTTTAATACAGGTGAGAATTTATTAGTGTGTATGTGTGTGTGTGCACATAAAGCCATATTTATAGTAAAACCAATATGCAACTATAATTGTGTTTTTATATAACTCATAATCACTTAGAGGTCCCTAAATAAAACTTGGCAAACACCTCAAGGAATGGTTAAAAAATGATGATTTTAAAAAACACGCTTTTTGAAAAAGTCAGATTTGAAATATTACAAAAACCCTGAAAGATAATGTTTTTAAGTAATATTATAATGTTGCATATCAAATTAATGATCATAAAAAGAGAGTAATTTAAGGTCTTTAGGATTCATACAACTCATTTTACAGTCAATCAAATATGTTTGGAACAATGAATTTCTGTCAATTTTTGTAAACTTTGATCACCTGTAACTTCTGTTCAGGTAAGGTTAGAGGACTGAAAATCTTTAATTTTTTCATATATTGACAATAACATAGCAAAATTTCATCAAAATTGAAGGGGGTCAGCTTTGCAGCTGTGTTGAGTTGACATGGAATGACCCGGATATGGAGAAGGCATATGAGAGTGTGAATAGAATTGAAGTCTGGAAATTGGCGGAGGAGCCGGGAATAGAAAGAGGTATTGTAATGAGAGTGAAGAGTATGTATGAGGATAACATGAGTTCTGTTAAGACAAAGTGGTTTCAATTAAAAAAGTGAGTGATAAACTCTCACCATTACTATCTTGGTATTTTAGTTCCTAATATTATTGTTTATAATTTATTACTGTAGTTTTCAATGTTTGTACTCTACAAATTTAACTTTGTCACTTTTTTTTTAAAACTACTATCTTGTAATATACATTTGGAAAAAGGTACAGGAAAGCTGAATAGAAAACATATAAAATGTAACAAACACAATATGGCTTTTACAATGAAAAGAAGAACACAGACAACACTTTACATTGCTGCCACTGGACCGAGAGCTAATGAATATCTGCCTCTTGAAGAAAATTGGACGGTAACTGTTGATTTTCTTCAAGAGGCAGCCATTATCTCTTGGTCCAGTGGCAGCAATGTAAAGTGTGAAATGTTTTCTTATTTTCAATGTAAAGACTATATTGTGTTTGTTCCTTTTTTTTATGTTTTCTATCCACCTTTCCTGTACCTTCTTCCAAATATATATAACAAGCTACCTCAAAAAGTGAAAAGAGGTTTTCGTTAAAGAGGTATATTATATGTATTTGCAACCACTACTATTTTGTAATGGTAATGTAAATGGTTATGAATAAAGTGGCAAAGAATCTCTTAGAGGAAAGAATATGTAATAAATAAAATGATTTAACAGTAGGAAAATAATAAAGGACAAATAAAAGTAAAAACACTAACAGATATTTACACACACTTCAATATTTAGATGCTTTTATAGCATCTTCTTCAGGTAGTAGTGGGAGGACTAAACAGGATGTTGTCTTCAGTGATGGAGAGGACAGAATGAAAGCCATTATGTTTACTAATGACTTGGTAGTATGAGGGGAGAAGGAAGAGGATGAACAGCAACAGCTAAAAGAATGGAAAAACGAAGTGAAAGAGTGTGGAATGAAATTTAGCATAGCAAAGTGTGACGTGATTATGACGGGAAGGAAGAGGATAAGGCCTAATAAACCTATAAAGTTGGCTGGAGTAAAGCTGAGAAAGGTACAGAGTGTAAAATATCTCTGATGCATGAATGAGATGAATCGTGGAAGTAGAGAGGATCTAAAAGAGGAGGCCAGCTGGGAGAGTTATTTGTATAGGTGTGTAAAAGACCTGCTATGGAGAAGAGTGACTTTTAAGTGTAAGAAAGTGTTGTATAGGGTGTACTTTATGCCCATAGACACATACGCAACAGAAACATGAACAGGGAATGTAAAAAAAAAACTAGGAAAGTGGATGCCATGGGAATGAAACTTGTGAGGAAGATGTTAGCCGACACGAGGAGAAACAATATTAGGACTGAAGTATCCGTGAAAGAGTTAGTATACAGGGAGTACATGAGATAGTAGAGAAATCAAGGCTGAGATGGTATCATTATGGAGAATGTAAAGATGAAGGATATCAAAGAGAATGTACGAGCTGAAATTTAAAAAAAAACTAAGGAGAATCATGAATGAGGAGGGAGAAGCAGATTACAGAAAGTGTGGAGAGTAATGAAAGGGATTAGAGGCGGAAGAATGGTGGAAGGATAGAGGAAGATGGAGGCATTTTACTAGACTGACCGGCAGTGCTATTATGATCACGACGCAAAACGAATTTGCGACCGTTAGCAGGGAGACGCTAGACTTTGCGTTAAAAGTTATTATGGCCGGCCACTTTGCGAAAGCAAAGTCCTTGCGAGCGCAAATATTTTCCTAGTAGCGTGATGCTAAGTTGCGCAGACATTTTACTTGTCCTTTTGTTTGCGTTATGAGGTTATGTTTGCTAGTTTTTGTAATTTATTAGGTGTTTTGTGTTACATTATTTAAACTTGCCATCTCATTAGCCCAATATAATAACCTCAAAACTTTTTGTGTGTGTTTCACATAATTTAGCTTTAAATAGGCCTATATCATAATGTAGGCCAAGAGTGGGGATAGTACGCTTACACTAAATATTAAAAGATATTTTATTTGAAACACACCACTATCAAAATGCACTACTATTCACCATCAACACACTGATAATTCAGGTGATAGAATAATAAAACGTAGGCCAAATATGTTTAAGATGCCTCAACAAAACTTTAATAATGTAATCATATTTAAACTGAATCATACATACAGTAGTAGTTACTATCCATATTAATGAAATATTGCAGCCTAGCTTAATATTTGCATGCGGTTTGGTTTAGGCCTAGGTTTTTTAATCATAAAAGGTTTACTAAAGTTATGTGAAACCAATAATTAGTAGTTAAACCTAGTTATACTGAAGTGAATAAATTGCAAACAACACATTATAAAGAAATATAATATCCTTATATTCTTAATCGCTTAATTAAAGTCACAATAGATTCCCTTTAAGTAAAAGATGCATTTTATTATTTTTAGTCGTCCAAACCACCCTCTCGTTCACTTTTTTTGTTAACTTAGTAGGACGACTGACATTAAGTTGTAGAAAATATTCAGTGTGAACACAATTTTTGGGAGATTTTGAACGCTTCCATCAACTTTAAGTAATTAGTTTTATTTTCTAAGATTTTCACACCACATATTTGATTCAATCTCAAACATGAGAACCTTTTCAACACTGTAAATTAATAAATTAGCACAAAGTCGGTCTATATATGTTTCAAGTGGAGTACTGTATAGATAGGAAGTTTTCTTTATCTAATCTCAACTCAATCAAACAACATAAAATTTAAAACACCTTGCTGTAGGCCTATATCTTTGAACGTTCAAATTTGGCTTGACAAAATCGAGAACGGTTTTAAAATAGGCCTACTAAGAAAGCCAAAATACAAAATATTAGTTTACTGTTTGATAAATGTTGTTTTTGAAACAAAGTTTTATAAGGCATATATTTTTTTAGTTATAAATTAAAGTTATTTTAAATAAAATAGGCCTAAATATAAGGAAAAGTTTAAATTATAAACTGTTGAAATTATTTTTAATTAATATAATAAAACACACTTGTTTCAGTATCAACATGAATATATGAAGAATAAAGCATTGGGTCGTAAAGCATACATATTACAAAAACATTTGTTTCTTTATTAGCCAACTTCTCATACTAATTTATTCATTTCCCCGTGTGACATTACTATTTTAATGCATAGCTCACATGCTTTTCTGACTACAATATGTTATGTGTATTGAATAATGTAGGCCTAATATTTTTTCATTTCAAATCGTCAGCAAACAAAATTATGCAAGTGATTTATTAAATTAAGCTAGGTTAAAGTGTTCTTGCAAATAATGTGTCTTATAATCAGCTGTTTGGGAAAATAAAAATAAATGAATAATGTTCAGTCATGAACACCAGCATTCTTGAAATAAATGTACTTAATTTCTAACCTCTAACTTCTTAAAAGGTAATATTCTTTGGAAAAGTGTTGCCAACTGTTGACGAAAACTGATTTTATTCTGTGCGTTAACGCTAGAAGCAAAGTCGAAGCTAAAACTAGCGGACGATACAAAGTGTGGTGATCATAATAACCGAAACGCTATCTTTTCTTCGAAAGTGAAGCTAACTAGCGGTAGCAACTAACTTTGCGTTGAATGGTCATAATAGCCCTGCTGGCCATGGGCTGGAAACAGTTGATAATAATGATGATGATGATATGACAAATTAAAAATAGCTTAACATTAGAACAATATCAACACCCAGTCCCCTAACCATAAATTCATCAATATTAAAGGAAAAAATTAAATTTCATAAATAAATAACGTTTCACACATGTCAAGAGTCAAACCCGAGACTTAAAATTCAGTGTCACACACATGCTACCAACAAAGCTAGTATGGCAGACAAAATCAAATAGAATATTAAAAAATAAGCATAGGGCAAATTTAATAGGAAAGTGTAAAAAAGCAAGTAAGAGACATTAGAATATTTGAATTGGTTGAGATGGTCTCTTTGTAGTATTTATGACTTACCAAAGTTGATAAAGGCCATGTAGATGATACAAGTCTGACGCATTGTGCGTTGTTCACGTGGTGGCGGAGGCTCTTCAAAATGTGAAGCATTCTCGCCAACTTCTGGCTAAAAAACAACATGAGAGTATATCCTAAGTTGTTATTAGTGAGCAAATATTTTGCATCAAAAATAGTTTTGAATGTATTTGAAAATACTAGCAAAGATGACTAAGTTGATGTAAATTTGAAACTGAATCAATTTTTTTTAACGTAAAAATTGTTCAAGGACCGGTAGGTACTAATAAATATTAAATATTTTAATAGAAAATATTGAGATGCATTTGTGGCTAACATACCTTTCATTAATAGTTGTGAATTTAGATGGAATTTTATTAAAAATTATAATTATTGTAAAAACTAATAATCCAAATTGCATTTATTAATCATGTGATTAGGTTTGTTTATTGTACGAGGCACATATAAAACCAAGATTGCAGTCATCGTCCAATACATTTTGATTATAATAAGCTCCAAATCATTTGTATTATGAGATAAAATGGACGTCCTCTTCGAGGTTTGGAGCATTAACCTACTGGGAATATTCAACAATTTTTAACTAAGTAAGCACTTTGGTCACAGGGTTTAAAATATAATCTTACACCCATACCTTATCCACACATTGTATAAACCTTTAAAAAAGTGGGGGCTTGGGGCAGGGGGGAGGTCCACCCCGGGTGACAGCCAGGAGGGGGGTGCCATCAGGAGAGTCGAGATACTAGTACTAGTTAGTAGTTATCAAACTAAAATAAAAATTTGCTAAATTAAGAAAAAAAGTTATCCCATACAAAAATTGCTAGTTGCGCTGTCAGTGCGGATGGCAGGATAAAGTGTGCTAGTAGGTGTCATCTACCATAAAATTTCTGGTAGTTTTGTAAGGGGAGTCCTGTCTATAATGTACCCATGCGGACAGCTTTCTTCTCACTGCCCATGTGCATGGGAGAGAGAATTCCATGCGAAAGCATACATCAAAAGGAGAGCATCGTGACGTCAAGTCGTCAACACTCAACCAGTCTGTAGCTGTATTATTCTGTTATTGTGTTCAGACAACAAGAGAGACAGATTTATTTATCGGTCGTACTTCCAAATTTGGTTTGGTTGTTTAGGTAAGTATCTAGTATATTACTTTTACCATCAATGAATGTTTTTCATGTTTAATGAGATCACATTTCTTAAATTAACTCTTTAGTAAGTTATACTATGTAAATAAATGTGATTGTCCTGGCCTAGTCTTGATCACTTATATGAGCACTACATCAATTTTTAACCTTTGGCCAAAGATTCTAGATATACTTTTTGCCTTGATTGAATATTATTTTTTTCGTCTCTAGGTTGGTATTACACTAGCATATTTGTCTTTGATCAAAGAAATATATTACATATATTACCTATGAAAATTGTCATTATATCACACTGAACATATAGATTTTTAATATTTGATTTAAATTATTAAAATTGAATTCTATTATTTATTACATTAATCGTTCCTAATTAACTTTCACAATGTTTTTCAAAAGACTTAAAATGAAAATAAATCTTTTTAAGATCGAGTGAGTGATAAAGCTAGAGTTGATAATTTAAAAAAAAATATTATCTATATAACTCATAGTGTTACAAGTCAGTGATTCTTATTAAAAACAATTACAAGATTAAGTTTTACAACTTTACTTTTGAATGAAACGAAATACTATGAATTTATATTTGAATACATTGTTTAAACATGAAAATTATTTGTAGTGTGTATGTATTAGTAAAAAGATGCCCTTTGATTCTTTGATTTTTTTTTCAATTTTTTCAATGGAACTTAAACGAATTATTGTTAGTAAATTAACAACATTCTAGTTTGATGTGTTCAATTTTGTTCTCATTAGATAAAGAGTTACACACACAAAAATACAAAATTCTAATAAAACAAAAATATTAGTCCTAAAATTTAGTTGATAGTTTACAAAATCTGAAATATGTTAATATCTAATCTTATAAATTTTGCATTATTTGACTAAACTAAACTATAATAAAATGTATGTATAATTGTTGGAATTGCTGCAGCTCTTATTGATGAGCCGCCACTTAAGTAGGATATGTTCCAAATAAATTATAACAGACATATAGGTGTCAAGGTGATGTCACAAACTATGCTTTTGACATTTTACAGTCATGAATCGAAATCAACCCAGTGGATTCAAACAAAGAAAAATTAAGAAGGCGAGAGAGCAGGTAGCTCAAGCAATGACTGGATTCATTTTGAGGTTTGTGACGCCTTCTACATCAAGTGTAATGGGAGAAAGTGCTTTAAATAATCACCCTGATGAATATGAAAAACAAGTACAAGAAGCAACTTCACAAGCGGATTCTAATGAGAGAGTGAGAGGATCGGAGGATGGCGAGTCATCTTCTAAAAGTAGTGGAATTGATAATGAGGAAGGAGACGCTAGCAGAAGTCCATACCAACAGGATGAAGACTGATGAATAAAAAGAGGTGGATGGATTTTCAATCTATTCTGATATTGCCACTTGGCCAATTCTGGTCCCAAATGACTTAAGAGCTCATCTTATTAATAGTGTAAGTGAGCTCTTCCAAAATAGGGATGGAGAGAAATCCAAAGAGAAGAGTCGGCAGCTGACCACTGCATGGTTTTATAAGTCTCTGCCAAATGTTGAGTGAAGGGAGTTTTAGAATATCGCAGAGTAGGGGAAATTTAGAAGGAATTTGTAAGTTCTGGACAATCTGCATTGAGGGACTAGACCTCCTGAGACGAGAGTGGAAGTGAAGGTGTCTGGTGACGTTGTTTTCACAAAAAACAGTTCTTGGGAAGTGACCACGCTAGGTAGACATGGGTCTGATAGCTTCTCAATTAATTTTACATTTAACTTTCCAGATGCAATGAGAAAATTGCATGAGAAACATGGACCAATGTGGTTGCCCTTTTAAACATAATTATGAATAAGAACTTTTTGTTTTTGTGCACAAATTAGAGAAAATATGTTGACAATTCACTAGAGCTGAGTATTCATTCCTGTAATTAATTGTTTCTGATTTTACTATCTCCACTATGTACTAACCCCCTTATGACAGAGATCAGAGTTATTTACCTTTAACAACTGGTTGCTGATGAATATTCAATCTACAACTTCGTAAGGTTGGTAAGAACAAAACAGCATAATTTTAAAAGAATGTCCGACTAGTTAGAAAGGTTATTATTAGGATGGTTCTTAAGGTAAATTACATAAAGTAATCTAACCCTGGAAACTCATTTTTTATTTTAGTGTGTCTACAAATTAAGGATTTCAATAAAGTATTAACACTTTAAGTAAAAATGTTCAAATTGTAATCGAGAATATTACCATGACATTATTTTGATAGCCTGTTAATGGAGCCTAAAATAATGTTTTTATGTCTAAAAATAATTGACAGCTACATTATATAACTCATTTACGTTTTTTAAACAAACAAACCAAAATAATATTGGGCTACACTATTTCCTTTTTTCCCCAACATGGTAAGTCACTAGTTTGGCTGCATCAAACCACCATTAGATAATTTAATTTATTTATCTTTTTTTTTCAAATGAAAATATAAATAAAATAAAGTTTGTTTATATGTTAGTTCAAAAATCAAATGAAATTAGTCTAAAAATGTATAGTCTCTTTTTTATTATTGTTTAGAGTTCTGGCAAACTACAGTAAAATGATAAGTTAAAATGAATTAAAAGTAACTTGTATTCTGTAGTAAATTATGTTTTAATATTCTATTCTATTTACAAATATTATAATGGTACTAAAACTAGTATATAACAATTTCTAAGACCAAGAGCCTAATTAATAACCAAACAGAACAGGGACTTTTATTTTTTATAGAACCAGAACTTCTAAAATTTTGTTTGGAGGTCTGGAACAAGAACCAGAGCCGATAAGTATTTAGGTTTGACTCCTTGCTTCTACAAACTAAATCTTTGTATATTATGTATTTTCTTTAAGTCTTGCTACAAAGTCCTTGTACAGTACCCCAAAGGTATACTGACCACACGAATGAGCACAGAGTTGTTGAAGCGAACTGAGTGCCCCTCAAGTTCTTCCTCTTGGTCTGAGTTCAGCCACACCTCGGTGTATGCTAGCTCAAAACCAAACACAATCAAGAAGAACACACCAAGAACCATGTAAACCATATACAGGAAGAAGTACCGGTGGTTGTAGTGACCGATACAGTTGTTCAACCATGCTGTACATGCATGCTCAGGGAAACACCAGTACACCATGTTGCCTATCTGGTGCTCAAAGAAGTGAAGTTTTATTGATTCAAACAGCAAATCTAATAGTTTTCATAACTATTTAATTTTGATAAATAAATAAATACAATTATGGGACAAGGATGAATAAGTAATTTATTTTTGATATAAAAGGAAAAAAATTAATAATAATCTTGCTAAGTTTTAGTATTATTAATAACTTAAGTGCTAAAATAAATGACTAATAGATATGGTTTTAATTTTTATATATAATTATATATGTATTACGTTTCAAATAACAATGTCAAGAGACAAAGCAAAAAGGTTTCTTCAGCTATCGAATAGACTTATAACTATATTTAACTACCATATATATTTAATATATATACAAAAAATAATTTAAGAACTAGATTTAACTTGGACTAAGCTATATATATATATATATATATATATATCTTAGACTATGTGATAGCTGAAGACACCTTTTGGCTTTGCCTCTTGGCAATGTTATTTAAAACCTAATATATTTCAAAAAATGTTTTAAGAACACGTAATTAAAAAATAAAAACATTATTCTCACCATACTAAAAATTAAAAATGTATAAAAGCAACAAAAAAAAGTTATTTTAAATTCAAATTATTTGTATCATAATCCGAACACCAATTTTTTTTTACAAATAAACATCTGTAAAAAGTCAAGAAGAACAAATTAAAGGTAGATGTTTAGTGACAAAGTTCAAAAATCCAATCAATAACCTACGGAAAAACTCGTTTTACTATTTAAGGTGCATAATATTAAATATGGTAAAAGGTATAAAAGAGATATAAGAACAAAGCCAATATGGCTACTACAAAGAAAAGAGTGCACCACTACCACTGGACTAAAAGGAACACAATTCACATTTTACACTGCTGTCAATGGACCGAGTGGAACACAGTTTAGAACTAACTCTGCTGCAATTGGACTGAGAGGAACAAAGTTCACATTGTACACTGCTGCCACTGTATGAATAGAAACAGAGTTAACACTTTACTAGGCTGACACTATCCAAGAAATTAGTGGCTGTCTTTTGGAGAGAGAAAAAAGTGGTTACCGTTTAATCTAGTGAAATATGTTTTGTTTCTTTTATTTCCTCCTAAGTATGTGGCCTACTATTCTTAACTAATTTTATTTTTATCTCTTTTGTTGAGTAAGCAGGGTTAAAATAAATAATCTCCACGAAGCAGCCATCATTTGTTTGTCCGGTGGGAGCAGTGTAAAGTGTAATCCATGTTCTTATTTGTCCAGTGGAAGCAATGTAGAGTATGAATTATAGACCTATTCATCTTTTTATACTAAAAATCATATTGTGCTTGTTATTTTTATTTGTTATCATCATTAACCTGTTCCATCCTCCATGTTTATTACCTATCTTAAAGAATGAAAAGAAGTTTCTCATAAAGTAGTTAAAAACAATTGAACAAGCTTTGGGTATTTATTTAAAATATAAATAAAGAAAAGTTAGCTAAAAAATTAAAAAATGTCCAAGGTAAAAGTCCTACAGAACCACTCTAAGCTATTTATAAATAATACATAATGCAGGTACAACATAAACGTTTTTGTATTTAAGTTTTAGCTGTAAAGGTTACGGCAGTGGTGGTCCATTTTTAGAATGCATTTGTTGCAAACAGAACAATGGTGAGTGCGAGGTGGTTTGGGAGCAATGCACTTCTTACAAATACTAGCTGCTTCTGGAATAAGGGTATCCTACAACAAACAACACAATTTCAATATTAAATTGGGCTCTTGGCACATACAGTATGATACTTTAAAATTAGGGAACGAATCTTTAAGGATATTCGAGATTCAAGGATCCGAGAAAATTTCAAATTTGAGACTCAAGCTATTTTAAAAATAAAACTGTTTTAAATTTTTCAAGTGAAATTTGTTTTAAAGCTCTAATACCACTTATTGGTGGTTCAGAACCATTTATAATAAAGGATGAACTTAACAAACAGGCCCCAGAATTTAACACTTAACTGAATGTATGAATATTATAATGAATGTGTTATAATAGTAAAGAATGTAAACCTTTAGTTACTAATTGTATTTTCTATCATTATATATTTATATTTCCCCTTATATTCATAACATTTTCCAAGATTTGAGGTTCAAAGGTAAATTGGAAATTCGGACAGATTTAACATAACTCTATTTAAAACTAAATCAACCAAACATAAGAATTCAGTGGGATATGGAGGGGTTGTGAAGTAGAGAGTACCTAAAAGATGAAGTGCAGGTCAGTTGTCAAAATGGTAAGAATTACCCTTTAAACATAAAATATCTCTCTGAAATATTTAGAGTTTTTTTCCCTTGAGGTAGTATTCATGGGTGGTGGGTAATTTAGAGATAGGCTGTTTATTTATCATTGATTACAAATTATTTCTATTACATTTAGTGTCATGTTTATTAACGGCTTAATTTAAGTGATAATAATGAGCGGAGAAGAGGGGGGCAATTTGATTTTGGCTGCCGCAACTACTTTAAACTAAAATAAATTGACTCAATTAAAAACTGATGTTTTATTCAATTTTAATCAAAAGTTCCAGTGAGTAAGTCTGAAGTTCTCAGAATACATCATTTGTAAAGATTTATGATGGCATTAAATGTAAAATCTAAAACCATCCTGTTTGTTGCTTTTCAGTGTTGTTTATAAATGTCAAAACATATGTTAAGTGATCTACACAAGTAGCAAGTGGAGGATTATTTTACAAACTTAAATATATCAATAAAGTCACGCCGCTATTTTCTAATTCCTTAGAAGCATTTTTGCTCACGTCAGTAGAAAGTAGAAAGTGATCATCAATAATGTAGCTGAAATAGCCTCTGAATTAAATTAACTAATAATAAACATTTGAATACTTCACCTCGCCACTCCAGCTTACTCTGAAATATAGCTTCAGTGGTAGATATTAATATATGCTAAAGGCAATAATATTTGTATCCTGGGCTGCTTGGTATCTGTGAGTCCACTCCTGGTGATGAAGTTTATTTTGAGTAAATGCACCCTCATTAATTTGAAAAGGGGCTGGGCAAACCATAGTGAAAAACTCCCCTGTGCACCCAGCCAAGATTCAAACCTTGATCTCCTCACCAATGGTGGCCCAGTCTAGTGCAAGAGTGACTCCTTTGACCATGTGATCTCCAATATGATTGATTAGGAGAATATCTTTGATAATTTGGTCACTTCCTTTCCTAACCTTTTCCCCCCCTGCAAATCTCATAACAGCCCCAAAACCAAAAAGGAGGAACTAGGAGGGGAGGGGAGGGTTCCAGCCACCTTGTACTTCATCTGTGGCTATGTCATCACATATATTCAACCTCAAGCTCAACACTATAAACATAACCTGAGGAGTTTTATCACTTAAGTAAAGTGAAAAACCTCACACCAATGATGACTGGAGTGATGCAGGTTCTATATAATAGAGATACATATCTCAGTCACACCTGCCTCACACATTCCCTAGCTGCCCCCTCATCCCCTATCATCCCTTTTCCTACTCAACAAATAAAAGAATAATTTTTGTTTAGTGGTATTACAGGAGTTTGCAACTATATACCAATTTTCAAAACTTGTCACGCTTATGATACATCATTACAAACACTAAATAAGACACACAACTAAATTACATAGATCATTCTCGTGTGTCACTTGTAACACTTAAACAAACACATTTTAAAATGCCTAATCTAAAGGTTAGGGATATCAGACAACATGCAGAGGTGGAAACATCAGATGTTGATGATGATGATAAGGAGAAAGTCTAACTTCACTAGTGTGAGGAAAGATTGGTAAAAATTGCAATGATAAATCACAATCATGTGTAAAAAAAAATCGCTAAAGCATTTGTCTAAGATTCAAACTATGTGTTAAACGCTGTGTAATTATAATCTATAGCCTCACACTCCATAGCCATTTGCGTGAATACTATCATGTGTTTTATAAATGTGAAATTTAAACACAATTTTCTAATGAGTGGTAGGCTGTGCCCTTCCATCTCCCTCTAAATATTACTGTAAATAAACAATTTGGAAATGTTTTCCCTTTTTTTATAGTTCTGGGAAACCCTAAATAATAGGAGGATTATAAAAAAATGCAACAAAATTTACCTGGAGTAAATATGAAAAACTAAATTGTGGATAAAATCATGAGTAATGTTCCCTGAATGAAATTGAACCCAAACCTGCAAGCTTAGAGTCAAATATACTATTAAATAGGTTCATACTTGAATCAAAAAATGTTAGCGCACACCTAACCCTGAAAACTATATAATGAGCTGTATGCCTACCTCTGGGGGATACCCAGGTAAGGTGCTAGCTGCCATGTAGTAATGGAAGCATATGTTGACTAGAAGCCAGTGTCCTACCAGTAAGAGAGCCACAGTGGTCATTGGACTCTTGTTCCACCAATAAGGCAGTCCGATCCAGTAGGCTATCACAATAACCGACGCTGTCAGTCCACAGACGGAGAATACAAAAAACTGAAACACAATCCAATGAAATGTTAAGAGAGGGAAGGCTGGTATATTAAGTAAGGTATTTAATGTAATTCAATAAATAAGAGGGAACAAACCCTACTGGAAGTTCCTTAGACTTGTACCAATTTTGTAATAAATACAATTCTATAGCATATTTCCTAGATTCCTGCACTCATCTGTTTTCCATGAGCTATCCTAGTTTTCAGAAAGTGATTATTAGTCATCATTCACAGTTTTAAGATCACATGCTTTCCTCAAGACAAGTTTTTATTCAAGTAAAATTATAACTTTCCTGTAGAATAATATTAAAAAATAAAACTTTTAGGTCTCAATTTTTAATACTAGTTAAAGTCATTACCATAAAGTTGTCAGAGTTTTAGATATAATTAAATATTTGGAGATCTCCCCTTAGAGAGAGTTAAACAAAAGTATTTTTATTTTTAAGGAATTTTTTTTTGTATCAAATTAAAATTTGTGTTGTATGTTATTGTTTTAATAATAAATAATAATTAAAAATCATTGTTTCATGTAAACATAGTTTAAGATAACGTTCTTCACTTTAAGAGGTTTTTATATGGTTTTTCGATTTTCATGAGTGAACCTAATTAAAATTATGTTAAGCTTAAGACATTGTGAGGCTTTGGATCTTTATTTAAGTTTATGTTTAGCACAATGGTTATTAACTTACTTAAACGCATTCTGGTGTTCACTGATCTAAGGCCTCAAGCTCAAATTAGGCTGGATTGCCGGTCAAAGGGAGGTAGTGGTTAAAATCTTGGCACGGCACACTAGGAATTTCTAAATGTGATTTTACACTGTGGTTTCGCCAGCCCTGTTCCACACAAATGTGGTTGCATTTCCTCTGTTACCACCTCAATCCCTATAATTTAAAATATACCATTAATACCTCTATGTTAAACTTACTAATAAAAATATAGCCTAGTTCAAGGGGTAGACTAAAGAGAATAACTTGAAAGGAATGCACCCACATTAAATTGGAGAGAGTGTGGGGAAAGCAAGGTTAAAATCACGTGTAAATCCTTTGGTGCAATTGGTTACATTTTGAACCCCAGCATTCATATCAATGAACAGGGTGTATACTCAGTTAGAGGAACAAAAGTTCGTGACTTTTTGGTGACCTTTTTTGACCACAAAATACCTTCGGGGGCGTATAGCCCAAATGGTCAGTAAGACGCGGTGAAAAAAAAATTCCTTCGGTAAACGGTCGAACATTGTATTGTACATCGGGCCTAGATATTATAATAAAAAACACCTTGGAGTAGGGCAGAGGTTAGTTCCAAATGCTTCTTACCTTTTCCATGAGTTTTCACTCCATTCAACCCACTGTTGCTTATATCAAATTTTGATTTATAAAATGTACAATAAGCCTTATACTGGTCATCTTCAACAGGGTGCAACCACTTTGAGTATTTACTTTCTTCAATAGTCAGCCAAAACTCTTTGAACGAACATTTACCAAGCATCTTTTAACAGATTAGCCTAAACTTCACACATAAAATTATGGATTTTTTTTGCAACACACAATTAAAAAATAATTTTGGCCTAATATTTTATGTGCCCAATAGACAACGAAAATCACTTTAAAAATTGATAAATTTCAACTGTTTTGAATGAATGGTCTTTAAAATTAAATGAATTACGTCAAGGATTAAATATTACCACTAATAATATTATTTTATATTTTATAAAAAATATGCCATATTTCACTGTGAAAACTATTGCTATTTCCTGCCAACATTAATTTGATAATTATAATATACATTTTACACCGCCTTCAAATTGCAGTCGGATCACTGAAAGCGTAAAAAATTGATAATTGCCACCAACATATTGATCTAGATCCACAACACAGATGAACGCCCAGTTTCTGTAGAAAATGTCATGGTATTTTCCAATATCATCTACAAAACCTGAATTCCAATTCATGCACTCGATAACCATTATTTGTAGACACACACACGGCATAATGTACTCACACACCCCACGAGACAAATAGCACGCCAAATTAAAATTTAATACAAGATGGTGAAAGTTAACCTTGTCGTTGGAATCACAAACAAAATAATCAGGCGACTTCCTACTGGCGCGTGCCATCACGTGTAGTGGATAGCGAGCGCTATCTTTGAAGCATTCGCGTTGTTACGATGTGCAGGAAATTCAAACACAAATTATTTTCGTGACTTTATGACCTTTCTACAAGATCAAGTGTGATATGAGTTTATCACCTTATAATAATATTTGGCCAAAGATGCAATATTTTCGATACTCTCAGAGGTAAGATTTATATATAATTTAATTATATAATAATGTAATACTAACGTAATAATCAATATTAATAAAATTGAGTTTGTTTGTCTGCCATGAGCAGTATGCAATATTTACTGCATGCAGAGGGTTGACATTTTAAAGTTGGCAGCCCCTATGGATGAACATGTGCACCTAGAATAAGAAATTTTAAATTTTTTGTTACATTTCATTTATCAAGAACTGGGTTGGAATAAATCGAATTAGGAGATTTTTTTCTGTCTATTAGAAGCAAGGAAAAACGTTGCCCGAAGTAACTTTGGGTAATTATACTAGTACCGTAAGAAATAATACTGTACTTTCTTATCGATATATAAGTTGTGGCAACATTGATGAGTGGTGATCCATGTAGCCAAAGCTTTCAAATTATCAGTTATCACATACACACCTACCAAATCAACTAATGAGTGAATAATGACCCAAAGTGTGGAATGAACTAAGATAACCAAGGAGTGATATTAGTGCAGGTTTGAAACCTATAGCTAGCTTGTGTTCTTGAAAATAATTATATTTTAGCCTTATAATGTTAGGGTTCAGCTGATAGCTAGAAATGCAATTATTGAGAAGCATACCGGTAATTTATATTTATCAAAATCATTTAGAGCGCTTGAAGTTATATCTTTAAGTATCATTAATTTATAAGTTACTAGCGAAAGTCAAAAAGCAGGTGGCAGACTTCCGCCCACAACTAAAGGTCAATATTTAGGAAAGAGCCACAACTATGATGCTATGATGACACTAAGCCAAGCTCTTTATAAGGGAGTAGCCTAAAATTGCTAACCTTTGTGACCAAGTCACTAAGTAGTACTCGCTTAGTATTGCCACTCTCATACATAACAAGGCATAGCATGTTGGTGTTCAAAAGTATGGCCAAATACCCTAACATTAACATAAAATTAATTTATTTTCAAGAGGGTGTTTGTGAATATCTGTTTTGTTTAAAATAGGTTATCTATTTCAAAAGGTTCAAATTAAGACATAGGCTAATGTAAAAGTTGCACATACCTACTATTTAATATTGCATTGTTCTTTTTTCTTACATTTCTACAGAAAAAAAATTGTTGAATATATGTTTATACACATCATAGCTATAAATCTATAAACAACTAACCCAAATATACTTCAAATTTAGATGCCAATCAAATTAATTTCTAAGGCATCTCATGTTATATTAAATATATTTACCGGTCCCAGAAACTTTGTGAAGTTGTCCACAAACCAAAACATGGGTTCCATACAAACATCTGCAAAGTAACCATGGTCCATAAAATGGTTGTAGAAGAAGGTATTGTAGGTAATTTTCCAATTTCTCCATTGACATCTTATCGAATTGCTGAAATATTGACCAGAATATGATTGTATAAAATGTTATACATAAGAGAGAATTTTCAGTTGGGCCTACCAAGTAGGTTGGATGAATTTGGCAAAACAGTGTTTTGAATAGAAAGATAAAAAGATAATCAATATCATAAAAGAAGCCTGTGTTAAACAATATCATTCTTAATGTTTACCATTAGTTACTAGACATCCAAATTCTTACTTACTTTATGGCATTAATAAATTGAAAGTTCAATGCCATAATTACAACAGTATGCCACCTACCCTTATCTTGAGCTAGTCCTATCCAGTCCACCCTATTACATCCTCTCTCCTTCAAGTCAATTCTAATGTTATCCTCCCATTTACATCTAGGTCTTCCAAACGATATATTCCCATTGGGTTTGCCAATCAATACCTTAAACACGATTCTAGATTCTCTTATCTGCGCTGCATGTCCTGCCCACCATAATCTACAAGACTTACTTATCTTAACAATGTCTTGTGATGAGTACAGGTTATATAGCTCATCATTATGAATCAAATAGCCAAAGCTAACATGTATGCATTTTAGTGAGGATCACACCATTTAGATATCATATTCTGAAAATTTAAAAATGACACCTAGACTTGGCTGGTGAAATCAGAGAGACAAGTCAAACAAAAGTGTTAAAACAGCTTCTCATGTTGAATTCCTTAGAGTAAACAATACCTTCATCTATAATCATGTTAATATATTGTTTAAAACATTATGCGGAGTTTATGAAAACCATATAAACTGTTTAGAAATGTCCTTGGGTATATGCTAATGTATTGAATTGATTAAATTTTTTATAACATATCAAGTTTAAGAAAATTAATTCAATTTATTGTCCATTTCTTGTTAGTTTAAAATTATTATTAGCACCGCGTCTTACTACTCATTCGGGTTATACGCAGTTAGTTTAAAACAGAGATTACTAGTGGTTGGTAGTTGCCATACCATTTTTGAATTTTTTCGATTCCCGGGTCCAGGTATCATTTTTCAATTTTCAGAATATGAACTCATCATTATGCAACCTACCTACTCCTCTCCTCATCAGTAGCCTCATCCCTTTTTGGAACAAATATCTCCCTAAACTCTTTGTTTTCTAGCACCCTACTTTTTTTTTCTACATGTTTAAAATACTAAACCACATTTTACACCCATAGAATATTGGTAAATTTATTCTTTTGTACAATCCGAATTTTATATTCCTTGAAACAAGGTGAGATAACAACTTACTGACCGGGTAATAAATTATACATTTTCTGACCATATTCTTTTTCTAATTTTCACTCTTAATACGGTACCATTAGATTGCTAGTTAAAATTGTTCCTCAATATTTAAACTCACTTATCAAGTCAAATAATATGATGTTCTAAGTCTGTTTTCTTTAATTTTTTCATTCATTTTAATAAAGTTTTCTGTTTTAAATATTTGCCAAAAGTAGTTTGCCATACAAAATACACATTTTTGTTTCCTGAAATCACAAAAAAATAAATTAATAATGAATTAAGATATATTCCTTTTATACTGCACACAAAGCCTTCATCGGATGGCAATATATTGGTTATACATTTACCTTGGATTAAAATACATTTTGACACACCTTTATACTAGACTTAATCAAGCACTACCAAAACAAAGCTTACCGAAGCGTTTGTGGGATAGAAGTCAGCTTCCATGTGACACGAACCATCCTTGATGGGGAAAAAAACTCTCATAACTTATCCATCAGGAAGCTCTTTAAATGTTTTAAAAGAGGCTGACCTTTCGCACACATGATTGGAATGGTCAAAACCTACACTGCCAAACAAAAACTATACAGTTTTAACAGTTGGACCATTTCACATGAAATTAAACATGGTTACACTCCAAATTAGACCTAAATCTATGTCCTTGAATAATTATTTGATGATATCTCTAAAATAATTGTATTTAAAATAATGTAATATTTCATTAAAGATGGAAGATTCAAATATGTTAATGCTAAGGCAACTTTGGTTAAAACATTGAGGCTTTTATTTTCAAACATTTGGGTATATTAAGAGAGTAATCTTGAGTCAATAATGTTGCAGTATTTCTGAAGGTAAATGTTAACACTAAATTGGGAAAAACAAATGTTTATGAGGTTGAAAATTTATTTTTTAAATTAGCCTACAGTTAAAACAGATTTATTCAGGCCTATGGCTTAGTTTCAAAGGTAGAGATGGCGACAGTAGTTTGGTATTAAGCCCACACAAGTATTTAATCCGTATGGGGGAAGGATGGAACCACCATTGAAAAATCACATCCCCAATACACCCATGCGAGATTTAAACCCCAATCTCCCCTCGCCAACAATCCAGTCTAATGCGAGAGAGACTTATTTAAATATGCTACCACCAATGTGGAAGAGAAAGTGAAAGGATACTAAGAATTGAGTTGAGTATAAGAGTATAATTTGTATAGAAGCCTTTGAATACATATGGAGCAATTTGTGTGTCTGTGACTTGATATTTGATAAAAAATCAAATTTATTACGAAATGATAAATGGCTATTCCTATCAGTTTTGGCAATAGAATCATATTCAATAAATAAAAAAATTAACAGCCCAGGCATGGGAATAGAGCCCAGGACTATTGTCTGTGTAGTCATAGTGATTGTGCTGGTTTATCCAGAGCCCCATAAACTCTTAAGTATAGAGTTTTTTTATGAGATGTTTGGTGAAAGCCATGACAGGGTGGCCACAAAGTTTCAGAAATAAAATTTCCTTACTTTTCCCTGATCCAAAAATCTAAGTTTCCATGATTAAAACCCATTTCAAACTTTATAGGGAGATTATATGCCTATGTTTTAAATGATTAATTTTGGAAAGCTCTCAAAAATAAATTGACTTATGTTTAAGTATAATGCAACTAAGACATTTTTCCTTCCTTGAAAGCTAAATATACCATTTTCCCAGACCGACTACAAAATTCCTTGACATAGTTTTAAATTTCCTGATTGTGATCGCCCTGAGTATAGGGGGAGGGGGGGGGGGTTGCTATTATATTTCGAAGTTTATCCGGATAATCTTGACATTCTCCAGCAGCCCTTGGATATTGTCAAATTCTAGGATTGAGGTTAGGTTAGTTAGGATAGGCTAGATTGGGTGAGTTTAGGCAAGGTTGGTTTAGTTCAGGTTATGTTGGGTGAGTGGAAAATAAAGCATCAAACTGGGGCATTTTGAATGTCAGTGAATTGCCACGATCCTATTTCAGGTCCTAGATAGAAATAGCATTCCAAAATATAATCCATATTGAAACTTACTTAGTCTTACAAATATTATTCAATATTATCCAAGTCTTGATGGCTAATGTCAAGATTATCCAGATAAGGTCATAAATGAGATAAATTACTTTCTACTTATGACTCTATCCACTGCACTTGGCTAATCTCGACATTATCCAGATTTCGCACATTAGCTGATATATATAAAGAGAGAGAGTTGATAAGTGGTATATTGTTAGCACTCAAAGCCTAATGTCCCTGGTTTAGTTTAGTTCTCATGTTTACAGGTCATTAATTTTAAAATGATTGAATATAAATGATTTAAATAAATACCTTAGGCTAATAAATGATAAATGTTGATTTGTTTTCAAACTTATATAAGGTATACAAGCATAGGCTGCCATGGGTATATTATAAAACTATCCAGATGAGCATCTCGATATCAGGGGCGTTTATATTTACAGTAGTATTCCCAGCTGGGTGTGTGATAGGGTGTTATTATGCAAGTTGCAATTGTTCTCGATTTATTTATTGACATTAGGAATATTTTAATGAGTACTTTCTGGACCAGATGGTTATTTAACCACATAAATCATAATAAACCGGAAGAGCAGTGTTTGAAACGTGGTCAAGTTCAGTGGAAGTGTTTTTCCATTTGTGATTTTCAGTGTGGTTTAACTTATCTCTTCATGCTAATACAGGTGCATTTTCTCTCAGCTGCGCCTGGCATGCCACTCACTCTATGCACACATATAGAACTACAAGCCTTAGAGCTTGATTTGCTTAAGGTATATATTGTAATTTACACACTGTAGCCACGAGTATTAATATAAACCCCCAAAATAAGATCAATTAATTTATTTGTGAAAAGGTTACTGCACTGGCATATATCATAAAGCAACAACAACCACATAGCATGAGAAAAAATACTAACTTATAAATCTGTAACAAATAGGACAAACCTGAATAAATGCAACAAAAAGCAATTAAACAATATTGATTTTAATAACCGGGCCAGTGGAAGCTCATGATAACATATGCAGGTGAGACAAATATTTATTGGTGGTATATAGGCCCTACTCTGTGCTGACCACATGACACCATCTATCCACAAAAGTTGGTACTATTTTCGCAAACAGACAGCAGCCGGCCAGTTGGGCCTGATTGCAGGCTAACATCATGTTTTTTTTAATAGCCTATATAGCTCCTACTTTAGTGTACCGCAGGGTTCGAGGTATTTTGAGAGTTCAGGAAGTTGGTTTCATGGTAAATATTTCTTGCCTCTAGAAGCAGTATGAAGAAAGTTTTTTTTGTACTGGAAATGGAAATAATTTTTAAAAAAAAATTATTTTTAGAATATGCCATCAGGGTTTATTGGCTAGACATTTCTGGTCTTCTAGTGGCAGTGGCAAATATGTTCAACCATATTCTGAGGTCTTTGTCAGCCCAACTAGATGGTGTGATGGTAATAATGATTGTTATGTGGTGTCAGTAGAAGTCTTTAACTTAGCTTAGCTTAACTATGGCATGACCATGGCAGCAAAAGGAACAATTCACCTTTGGGAAAGACACCTATGGTACCTCCGAGAATCGAACCCAAGAGCTCTAGATTAGTAGCCAGGAATGCTGACAACTAGGCCATGAGTCCAGACATCTAGGACTGTTAGGCTTACAATATAAAATGTAAAATAGTTTGAAACTTGGCCTATAAATTGAAACAAATATTTATATTTTAATAGATTTTTGTGCATTAAAACAAAATCTGTTATTTTAAAATTCAGCCTCTCTCTATGAAAAAAATATACAACCCTGAGTTGTCATATCCCTATATATGGAACTGGTCGAACAAGGTTGTAGTCAGAGGGAAGGGTAAGGAATTCAAGGCAGACCCCCCCGCNCCCACACACACCAAAAAAATAAAAATTTATGAACAAAATATATATGACATTTTAGAAAACATTCTAAAATACTCTTTCGTAAGGATGATAGGAAGATATGATAAAATATTAAAATATATATGGCTTTATTTATAGTTCAAATTATATCAAAATGAAATGTACAAGTCCAAATTAGGGGTCTGTGTTACCATAAAAAGCACTTCAGAGAGTTTCTAGAGGTTTTTAATTTATAGAATTTTTCCTAGCCTTTGGCAGTTAGGGAGTTATGCTGCCATAAAAAAAACCACTTCAAATAGCTTCTAGAACTGTTTAACATTTAGAATCGTCTAGCCTCCGCCAATAGAAGGGTGCGCCCACCAACCCTCACCCCCAAATTATTGGCTGGCTACGGCCTTGTGGTCAAAGAACAAACCAGTCTCAGAGAAGTCAGTTAAATTATTAGCTCTCACAAATTAATCAAAGCTTGTACAGTTTTTAGTATTTATCTGGTGTATTCAATGTTCTTATGCTCATATAAACCAAACAATGAGGTTAGTACAGGGTTGTATCAGGTATAAGTGGGGTCCCCAATAATGTGTGTGCTTTTTTGAGTTTGCTTGTTTGTGCATGTAATCCAGGACCATACAGAGGGGAGTATTTTAAGAGTTAACCACCACTAACAGAAGGCCTAATTAACTAACCATGTTCATAACCCTAAATGCTTAGGCTATAAGACTCATAATTCCTAAACCCCCAATTATGGTTTTAAAAACAAACTTTGAGTTGCTTCGGGGTTTAATTTTCATCTTCTGTTTGAGAACAAACAATACCACCCCAAGCTCCCAGAATAAATCCTCCAAAAATAATTATCTGGGTATGGCCCTTATGTAGTCTAGAAGTTCCAGGGGTCAGTGCAGGGTTGTACTAGGTGGTTGTACAACAGAGTGTAGCTTTCAGTGTTGTGTATGGTAGAATCTCGCCTAGGTTGGCGACTCTAAAGAGTCAAACTTGGAACATTTATTTTTAAATGCAAAGGTATTTTTTATTATTTATTATATTATTTCTACCAGCTATAAAAATGTAACTTAATGCCTTCTTTAAATAGCATATTTGTAGTTTATTTAGTTAAAACATTTTTTTAAAATATATACAGCCCTGACACAAGTGTAACTTTTTTAATTTAAACCTGGTGTTTTACTTTGAATGAAAATAAATGACCAAAACAAGGGTGGATTGACTATGACAAACTGTCAAATAGGCAACGAAATCGAGTTTTCTGTTGTTAGGCTTATTTTCACTATGAAACAAGCTTATACTTAGCCAAAGATCTTAAATTTAAAACATTCAAATAAGTACCTCTAGTATAAAGATCCGTGGGTTTTAATATGCCGACAATTCCACATTTCACGCCTTTATGTTTACAAGTATAGTTAGTCTGCTGTGAGAAAAACAGCTTGACCAATGTAACGTATCTGATTTCCCTCGAGCGAGTCTTTGAAAATATAAATTACAGATGGAATTACCAATCAATCAACAACAGTCAGATTGATCATTTAACGGGAATGTTTATTTGGAAAAGAAAATTAATTATTTGAATATTTTAATAATTTTAAAATAACCATCTTTATTTAACTCGAGAATTATTATAAATCTTGGATTGTATTCTTAGCAGTTTTTTTTACTAACTTGTTTGTATGCCCACGTAATAATTGAGAACTAAGCTATAAATTTAAACTCAAACAATAAGATGATTATTAATGGATATAAATAACTATGGTTTGCGATAATTTTGTCACATAGTAATGTTGTACCTTTAGTCGACCGGGGTGAATCTGAGACTGGAGCACACATGGAAATAAATATGAACTTTTATTTCTAGTATTTGTAACAGTAACAAACAATGCTAGGGATGTTTGTGGAGAGATTAATACAAACCTTGATGTGGAAATTATCTTTCATCAGCAGAGTGACATCACCTTAAAAAATAAAACATTTAAACTTTATACCATACACATTTTGTTTATTTAAGATGAATCTAATCAAATGTTATTGAAATTAATAACATTATGACAGCCGACATGAAGGGTGTTTCCATACTCCAATCACGAAATTCACTAGGACTAAGTAAAGGTTATAAAATGCTATCAATAAACAATATAAACTAAAATATTTATATCACAAAATAAGATAAAAATAAGCTATCCCAAAATCGTCACCATTTAGATATCATATTCTGGAACTTGAAAAATGACATCTGGACACGGGAGTCGAACCCGGGACCTTCGGCTTAGTACGCCAATGCTCTTACTACTGAGCTATCGAGGATTCGTCCCGTGCCTATGGTCATTCTTCACTCTTCACTCATAGTTTAAGGCAGAGTCTATGATGGACGTGCGGAAGTCGTCAGCTTATAAGTATGTGATTATATAAGATCACAGCCATCAGACAACGCAGCCACCCGCGACTCGATAATTGGCTTATTGCTGCCATTTGACAATTATATTATAATTGTACGGGATTGCATATATTAATGAATCAAATAGCCGAAGCTTTCATTTATGTATTTTAGTAAGGATAACACCACATACTTATAAGCTGACGACTTCCGCACGTCCATCATAGACTCTGCCTTAAACTATGAGTGAAGAGTGAAGAATGACCATGGTTACGGGACGAATCCTGGATAGCTCAGTGGTAGGAGCATTGGCGTACTAAGCCGAAGGTCCCGGAGACGATTCCCGTCCCGTGTTCAGGTGTCATTTTCAATTTTCAGAATATGATATCTAAATGGTGTTATCCTCACTAAAATGCATAAATGATGGCTTCAGCTATTTGATTCATTACTAAACTATGTTCACCTCACCACTCCTGGCTCGTCAACTAGATTTCACGAAATTGCGTTAATAGACGTAGTGCCGGGAGGGGGCATTTTGGCGGTACAAGCCCCCCCTCCAGTGAATGGTATTAAAATATATGTGTGTATTCCTCCTCATTGCCTAGTCTAGTAGCTTCTTACTATTAGCTTATTAATAAGCTATTAGAGTTAACTAGGTTTCAAGAGCGTAAGAACGAATGATCCCGAACTGGTTCTTAGTCTCGGTGCTAAAGAAAAAAAAGCTAGGCCTTATATCTTTCTACAACAGGCTGAGGGCAAATATTCACCCTCCGTAGCTGAATCGATAACATGTCGGTTTTGGGATGTGAAGGATACAAATTTAACAAATTTAAAATGTTGGTTATAGGTGTATTTTAGTTTTGAGTTGTCCCTATTGAATTTTATAGGCAGTGGCTCCGGAAGCTCATCGGAATGGGATCTCCACTGAGAGAGGGGCCCAGTAGTCTTACCTAGCCTGGAACATTTTTAAACCCCGAAGCACTCTCTTAAATTGAGCCCAAAATAAATGTAGTATTGAATGTAACAACGCTACAATATATATATATATATATATCTTTGTTCTCCACAGAGACTTACAATCTATCCGGTCAATATGCATTTTAATTACGCTATTGGAGTAAGGAAATGTACCTGCATTTGAAAAAATACAGAGTAGGAAAAAACCCATTCCTTCTAACACCCACCTGGTCTTCAAGCTCCGAACTTCTCGTCACTGGCAAACCAGATCGGAAAAGCCTGACTTATTCCGCATGCCCACCGATACGGGAAAGCTGCGTCTTACTACTCGTTCCGGTTATACGCATATGTATTAATTACGCTAATGAGTTAGGGATGGGTAAGCCATTAATTTAGAGGAAGTGTACTCACATTTGCGTGGAGTGAGTGTGGAAAATGATTCAAGAAAAGTAACCCTCATTACACTCAACCGAGACTTGAACCCCAATCTCCCTGACATCGGAAATCTAGTCTATTGTGAGAGTGACGCCTTAGACCATGCAGCCACCGAGGCAGGTTATATGTGTATTGAATTTAACTTTTAATTTAATGATTATATTACAAACCGTAAACCACGGACATTTGGCGTTCCGATTGCCCCGGACTATAGACAAGCCCTTAAATTCATGCAATGATCGTCGTTAAAAAAAAAAATTACGTACAACTAGGTGAAGGCCTTACACATGTATGAATAAGGGCCAGGTGCAATAAATAAAGGTGAGTCCCTTTCGCCAGCATGCCTCCCCACCCTAAAGTACAGTCCCAAACACTAAAGTTTTACCGTTAGAGCACTACATTCCAAGCAATCCATTACACCCCTCACACTTCGTCAGTTGTTGACAAGAATTGTGAAACTATTGTTGGAATCAGTGGCGTATCTATATTAAGGACCTGTTCCGGAAATAATTATCCTCATTTCAGATTAGTCTACATGAAATTAAAAATGTCCAACAAAACTTATTCCATTATCATTACATAATTAAATGTGCTCTCGAAACGAATAATCAAAAATGGGTTGTGACCTTGAGGTGCAACATACAGCCCAAAGGCGAAAACACTTTCACTGAGGATCAAAGTCCTCCATTTCAACCCCAAAGTCCCCGTTGAAATAAGCCAAATCAGTAAAGTCCGTAAAAAGAGATCAACACTACAGTTAGGCTCAACACGGAGGGGTACGGGGTGAGGGAATTTACCAAGGTACTAGGTCCAGAGTCCAGGTGAACAAACAAAAATATATATAATCAAATGTCTAGCCTTACTAAACATTAATGCATGCCCAGCCACCCACTGGGGTTTTCTCTTGAGGAACTTAACGGTTTCTACAGGAATAGTCATTGAAAACTATGTTATTGTTTTCGACTTATGGCCATGTTTTTTTTCCCACGTCTTGACATGCTGACAAATGAGTTTTATGATCTAATCGAATGACGACTGTTCGCAAAGGCGTAGAAATCTACATTTTTCTAGTGGGTGGGGGACTGCTACCAAATTCTAGAGGGGTCCAGACCCTCCCTCCCCGATTCCGCCCTTTCTTTCAAACTGTTATTAGTTGGCAAATAATGTTTTAGAAAGTATATTGAGATAATGGGTGGGAGAAGGATAGTAAACCAGTAAACCTACAGACATAATTTACAAACTCCACAGCTGACAGTTGTTCTGTTATTTAATCTGCTCTTTTCTTAGGGTGGCCCCTCAAGTAGGATCTTACAGGTGAAAGCAAATATGTTTTCCTACTTTTCTCGGACCCCACTTATTCGGCTCATTCCAAGAAACGTCCTTTGTTATTCAATATTATATGAATTTATAAGAAAAAAGTACAGTATTTTAAATGTTGACAAAGCTAATTTTACATTCGGAAGTTTTACAAGATGTACATTGAAGGTGAATATTAAAATATTCATAAAATAATATTTGGTACAATTAAAGCTGTATTAGAGTAACAAACTTATACATTAGGTTTTTATATGTATTTGTGGACCAAATAACTCCAGCGGGGTCCAGATCCCATGGACCCCCAACTTAATACGCCCTTGACTTTTCCTCAATGAATTTGAAAACATTTATAATGTAAAAAACTTTAAAAAAACTATTTTGCATTAAATCGATAAAAAAAAGCCATTATTAAAATATTCAAATTTAAAAAAATAGTCATCAGTAAGCGTCTTGAACGAATATTTAATTTATCATAACAAAGACTTCATAATCAAAATCGTTAGTAATTTTAAAAAAATTATTCAAAATTCAAACGAATTTTCCTCCCAAAATCAAGTACGTATACTGTGTTGTTAGATCAAACACTCCCTAAATAGCCATGTTAAACAAAATCGTATGAACTAAATAACCAGTGAATTAGCTAGAATTAGCAACTACGAGATATTCACACGATAATTGTTTTCAAACAACAACAAAAACTTTATTTAAAAAAATAGTTTGCATATACAATATAATTTTTTTTTAAATTTGTCTTTTAAAAACAAATAAATATGTTATCTATCAAATAAATTTAATTAAAACCCCTTCCCTCAAAACTATTTTCAAAACAATGACATTTCGTTTTACTTTTGTTTACAAACGGGGACATCAAGTGTTTGTTTTTTGTCACCTTGTCTCACTACCGATTCGGGTAGTACGCCTATGAACTAATTACGTTAATGTGCTAATGATCACAAAGGTTGAATTTGTATTTATTGTGCCCGCATTTGCGTGGAGGGAGAGTGTAAAACCATTCGGGTAAAACCACCCTCAGTGCATCTGACCAGAATTCGAACCCCGATCTTCCCGCCATCGGCAGTCCAGTGCGATACTTTCGACCACCGAAGTGGTGAAATTACTGTTCACTTTGTTCATGTAGAAGTAGGAAAACTTATTTATATACTTCATTTTTATTCCTTATAGAGATAGCCTTTTTTGAGCACCTAGCCCTAAAATTAGATTTTAGTTCAAAGCTTCGATGAATCCCTCTATCTCCAGACTTAAGACACCTATACAGTCATGTTTAGCTTGCGCCAATAGTCATGCCAGTTCGACTGTGGTGCAAGTAAAGGCTTATACACATTTTTTTTAGTATCGAGCAAGGATTTACTTGCGGGACAGTTGAGAGTTGAGTTCACCACATGTATACACTGTTCTAAATAACGCACCAAGCCTGTTCTCTGCAAGGTGTGACTGGCACACCAATCGAGGTGCAAGTACAAATAGCGCGCGCGTTCCACCGGCGCGAAAATTAACTAGTGGCGCCAAATTATCCGAGCACTCGATTCATCGCGCAAGTATAACATGTGTCATGCAAACTCTATAATTTTCATGCAAGTAGAGGTTCACACTGTCATGTTGGCACACCAGTAACGGCTGGTGCCAGTGAAACATGACACTGACAAGTGACAACCCCTTCATTCCTATCTGAGCGTTGATCTAGTGGACATTAGTCTGCACACAAATCATGACAAGGGATCAACAACAGCTTGAAGTCTGTGGTCCGTCCATTTATTCAGAACACAGGAAAACAAATACATTTCACAATACGACAGTTGATACACGTTCCTTCAAATACTTACTATTAGTCATCAAGAGTAGCTTAATTTATCTATATGCGTCTAGCTTGAACGAGCAGTGAGACGGGGTGAAAAATAAATAAACAAATAAAACATTTATGAATAAAGGAACAAGAATGTAAAATTATATTTGTTTGATTTATAAAAATACTATTGATACTTTTATACCACTTTATTTACATGGTCCTAAATACCATAAAATCCTTTTTCAGAAATATTTGGCTGGTTACTAATGTTTCAAGAAGTCAGAAAGTTTATACAGCCAGTTACTGTTCATACAAAGATTATAAAGTAGTTACTAATCCAATTTCCAAATAGATTCTATGTAGAGAGAGGCAGTCACTGCTACAAACAGATTCAAGATATATTCACTGTTCGAAAAATTTTCTAAAGGTAATCAATGTTTCAAGCAGATTTTTAAATAACAAATTTTCAAAATGATTTTCAGAGTTAATCAATGTTATAATATATTCTAGAGGTAGAAATTATTGGGTGGCGAGAGTAGGGGAAGTACCCTCCCCCACACTTACTAATTTTTTTTTTACATTTCTGCTTACACCACTGTGCTTATAAATTTGAGTGATAGGAATTTTCGATCTATTTCTAGAAAATTCCTGGTTCAATTAATTTTATTCAATTTTAAGCTATAATTTCATAGTAAATAGATTCCCTCCATTTACAAAAAGTGCGATTCTAAAAAAAAATCGTATTTATTTATGGTTTGTGCACGGATCTAATACATAAATTCAACTGCATTAAAATATTTCTTGTACAAATATGGCTCTATAATACTCGCACTCTAAAAAAAACTGGTTTTCATTCAAACTCGACTTGAGCTCGCCTCGAAGTGAAACGTGCCTACTCGTACACCCCTTCCTTGTTTTTTTCATTTTAAGCACTGAGTAAGGTCTTTAAATTTGAATAGTTAGTTTTGGGAGATGCGTAGTGTTCTGAGGATATTTTTCCCACAAAAACTTTCTGCCTTTCCCTCCTCTCAAATGTGCAGGTACAATAAATAATATATGGTGTTTGACAATAATTAGCATTAAAAACACAAATTGTATAGTAAGAATTAGTGGAATAAATAAGTGATAAGTATATATTAATACAATAGAACAATAATACAGTTAAAATAATAAACATAAAGTTGTCATCATTAGTCAAAAGAGTAAATAGTCAAAAATTTACTAACATTTTAGATTCTTACTGAATGTTATATGTTTTAATAACTTTTCAAACTTTAGAAACATTATTATCAAGTTTTGACTATTTATTCTTTTCATTATTGATAACCTAATGTTTATAACTTTAACCGTAAATTGTCATATCGTTTTAACGTTTAATATATATTTTATTAATTTACTCCAGTCTCAACTCATTTTTACTATAATATTTGTGTTTTTAATTATAATTATTGTCAAACATCAAAAATTTAACATTGCCTCAGGACAATAGCAAAATCTCTTCTCAGATTACAATTAATCTAATTTTCCCCTTTCTCATGCTTATCACACAACTGATACTATTATGTAGGACCATGTTTGGGGGAAATAAATAAATGACGCAACACTAGTTAGGTCTCACTAATTAAAGCACATAAAAGTAAGCTTTATTAGATTGCTGTCGATGATAATATTTAGCTAATTTTATCAATGGTACTTTTTATGGTTAGTCCCTCCAAATCGTGGGATCACATTGACTAATGTCTACCCTGGTAACCAAGGGATAATGAGAGAGCATCTAAAATTATTATTAGCACCGCGTCTTACTACCCGTTTGGGTTATACGCATTACACTAATGTGTAATGGTAGGGTGATTGTGAGATGAAGTGAAGGACCTACAGTTTTAACGTGGAATCCGAACCACGGTGGAGGCCTGGCATTTCCCACATTCACAAGTTGTGATTAATACACGTCTTGTCAGAGGTGACGGAAGGGTTTGGCAATCAGGTAAACCCGTGCCGGGACCAAGGATTGAACACCGGCCGCCAGCACAGAAGTCTGAGCATCTAAAAGAAAGCTGTACTGTACATGCATTAGTTTGGCAGGAGAGTGCTAAAACCACTTATAAAATCACACGTAGGAAAACCACTTCTAGTACACTCGGCCTGGATTTTAAACCTTGACCTTCCTGTCAACAATGAAGAAGTACTGTATGATTCTTAACGCCCTAGACTGTTCGGCCACCGCTGTGTGGTAGAAAGCGATCAAACAATTTTCATGTAGACATGTGTACCGGGATGGATTCTGGCGCCATAGTTTTTTTTAAACATCTGTAAGATCAGTGGCGCAATGGGAGAGCAAGGGGGCAAGTGGGGCATTTGTCTCAGGTTCTCCGCCCAAGAGAGAGAATTATTTAATCAACTCTCAAATAATGTGAAGCACAATTATTATAAAATATTTACACCACTGAAAATGTATTGAATGTAAAGACTACTTTTTAGGACCAACTGCAACGACTATCATTAGATACGCCCTACTCACCCCCCCCCCCCC
>CABFOW010000198.1:35000-57249 GCA_902141385.1 Timema californicum | reverse complement strand
AATGTTGGCTACTCTACAGTTATTATGTTATCTTCCTAAATGTTATTCTATGGTGATGTGATGATATCAAATATATGTTTAGTAATAGAATCAACGCTATCTTATGACTCTTTCATAATATTTCATGCACGAGTCCTGTGCGGTGTATTAGTTACTCGAGATAATGTGAATTATGAGTATTTCTAATCACCTCTAAGTTTTTCCACATGGAAATCATTTATAACTAATCAGAAGGTAGTATCCGTTATAACATTATCTGCTTATTTTAATGTATTAGTGATTGCATTTACGTTTTAATGCTAGAAAATAAATGACTTGGTATTTAGTTCGATTACTATCCGTTATAGCACTTTGCTATAGGCATTTATCTTTTGAGAGATTTAACATGTTCTTAATTTTCAATAGTGGACCAAGCAAGACGATCTGGTTTAGGCGGCAATAGTGGCCACAGCGTGGGAAGAGAAGTGGCAACAGTGTCATGGATTTTCGTTGGCTGCTCGAAGGGAGAGTAGCTTGGGGGAAATGACGAGGGTTGCAGGATTAGAGGTAATGGGGCTTGGAAGGCGTGTTATTTCTTCTCTTTTCTCTACAGTTCTACCCCTATTTTAGTAGTGAGGCAGGTCTGAAATGAAGGTTAGAAAGTGGTAGGGAAGCAGTCACACGGTGTACTAAGCTTAGTTCACAATCGCAAAAATTAATCGTCAATACGAGTGTTTTTGTGATATACGTCAAAGTTTATAATTTAATGATTCATAATTATTTATTATTTTGAAAACAACATGGAAAGATTAGCCAATATGAAATGTCGGTAACAGCGGGAATGGATCCACGGGGGCGAACGAAAAAATTAGAATTTAACCAAAATAAACACATCCAAGCGGATCAACGGAAATGGTGGCATGTAAAGAGACAGGCGAACAGACAAGAATTTATAATAAAGCAGGAAAATTCAGGTTGAGATATCCCAAAGATTGTTAAAGATAACTGGCATCACGAATAACGATTTGTTTTATTTATATTTATATATTATTTACAGGAGTCAAGGATGAGTCTTTTGAGGGTTAACTTTAAAAAAATAATCCTGAGGAGGACCTCCTTCCCTCAAAGCTTGGAGGGTATTCCATATTCCGTATTCCAGACCCCCCGGTAATAGGGCCCCTACACGATCAGCCAGTCTTAAGCCTGACAGTCTTGACTGTTAATATGCATCAGTACTTACAACGAGACCTTACACGGTCAGTCTTCGTGTCATTATTTGTATCAGTCTCAGCTCCTACATGCACCCGACTCAGTGGCGTAGTTGGCTAACGCGCTAGTCGTGTTGAGCTCGACTGCTGAGGACGGGGAGATAGAGGTTCGAATCTCGGTTGGGTGAACTGGGGGTGGTTTTTCCTAAATGGTTTTCCACTCTCCCTCCACGCAAATGCGGGTTCACTTCCTCTAATTCAACCTTCCCAGTTCCTAATCCATTAGAGCAATTAGTACTTAAAGCGTATAACCCGAACGGGTAGTAAGACGCGGTACTAAATATATATAGCTCCTGCATGCAACGCGCAACAATATGGATGATAAGAAAAAGGCGTGTTCAGTCTATGTTTGCTACTGAGACTGAACTAAATACTGGGCACGCGCACACGGCCAGTCTTACTGTCAATATTATTGTCAGTCTCTCCCAACACTTGCAAGAATGATGGACTGAGACTGACGTGATCAGAAAATTCGAATCACATCAGTATTTTAGTCAGTCCGGCCATCAGTTCATCAGTAATGCCCCTACACGATCAGTCAGACTGTCAGTATTAGTTATTACTTTATTAATACTGAGAGTCTGACAGATCGTGTAGGGGCCCTATTAGAGTTCATCCCCAAAAGTTGGTTCCTCGATCCACCCCTGGGTAGCAAAGTATTCTCTTGGAGAGTCTTTAAACAAGAGTATCAAGTCATTTTAATCTGAATATTAAAATAATTTAGTTAAAACAATCATATTAATATAAATTTTCTTTAATTTAATAATATTATAAATATGCACAATTATTTACACAATTAAAAAAACTCAAATGAACGAAAACTTCCTTTTGATTGGTTGAAATGATCAGTTCCTGTGTAGAAATACCTAAGATTGTAACGAATGTACTGTACATATGTATCCAACATCCTACACAGCATACAAACTATTTTGGTCTGGCACAGTTACAGTGGCATAACTAGTGAGTACGGGGTTGGGGGTTAAAACTTCCCACAAAATCCGCCATGATTTCGCTTTGTTGTAGTTTAAAACTAACACGTTTTTCTTCTTCAGTACTTGAATTTATTGATGGAATGTGTCGGAGACTGAGAGTTATAAGAATACACAAAATAAAAAAATATATATTAATTATATTTTTATAATTGAAATTGTGGTTAAAATCTAAAGACTGCAACCATTTCTCCAACTCTGTAAGGTAATTACAATAACACATAGTACTATTGTTTAAGAATAATGAATAGTGATTATAAAATATTCTTAGTCAATTTGCTACTCAGCATTTTTATGGGAATGCGAGAAAGATTATCTGAACATAATCGACATGTTGGGCACGCACTCTAAAAAAGATTCGCTAGCAAGGGTTTGTTTATCAACACCATTGCGATCCAACTCACGGCCCGCGGGCTAAGTGTGGACCGTGCTCACTAATGGTGTTGCCCTCACCGCTAGCCCTATCCTGGAGGGAAATTAAAGGAGATCGCTCAGTGGTAGATGTGAAATAGCTAACGGTTCATATAAAAATATGCATTAAAAAGGTCTCGATTGAAATCTACTACGCATTTATTTGACTAATAAAAATATGTATAAATATATATTTATAATGCTAAGTTGTTTTGTGACAGTGTGGGTGTGTAAATATTCTATAGTACATTTTTTGGAGATTAATAAACTTTTTATGAAAGTATAATTTGAAAGATTCTACCATTCAAAAATACAATGTACCTATAAGTATTGAAAATAATGGTTTATTAATGTTTTTATGTAAGCCTACATAATATATATTAATTAAGTTGATGGATAGTAAATACATCGTCGGCCTGCAGTGCAAAATGATGATCAGATTTAGACCTTGGGAAAAAAAAAAAGTTGGGACCACCATGATCTATACAACGGGTTGACAAACTAGCTGAGTCTTGAAGCTACTTTCAAAATTTCAAATTCTCTCCTCGGCCTACCTAGATAAATAATTTACAGTGTCACGTATGGGGTATTGTAACCTTTACGGACAAAGGCTTTGTCCTTAGAGTTTGTTTAGACGGGGGCGGACTCTTTGGCTTGGATTATTATTATTATTATTATTATTATTATTATTATTATTATTATTATTATTATTAGCACCGCGTCTTACTACCCGTTCGGGCTATACGCACTTACGCTAATGTGTAATGGTAGGGTGATTGTGAGATGAAATGAAGGACCTACAGTTTAACGTGGAATCCGAACCACGGTAGAGACCTGGCATTCCTCACATTCACAAGATGTCTTGTCAGAGGTGAAGGAAGAATTTGGTAATAAGATAAATCTGTGCCGGGACCGAGGATTGAACCCCGGCTGCCAGCACAGAAGTCTGACACCTTACCCCTAGACCACCAGGTCACCTTTGGATTAGTAATTGTAATGTCAAATTAATACTAGAAAATACAAGTATTATTCCCTTTTAAAGTAAAACAAACAATAGTCAAATAAATAAACACTTTAGTGAGAAGAATTACATTCACTTTTGTCGACTTTTTGTTTTAATGTTTTGAAGCTTTTCACTCTTATTCGAATACAATTATCAAGACGTTCATTTGTGAACCTTCTTATGTATTTATTTTTCAACACCTTTTATTGAAAATGATGACACACAGGTAGAGAGGAAGAACGCCTCCCTTCAGAGATCAACACGAACCAGAAATAGATATCCTTCCTTTCGATACAAGATGCCAAAATATCCTGAACTTAGGCGTCACATTTCGACGATAAGTTACTTTGGAAAGCGCAAAATAAATTTCCCGTTTGAGCTACCTAAAATGCTAATGGTAGTTCGCGATCGACTGTTTGGTCTACAACAATCGCATCTTGTTTGTTTTCCATTATTATAACATAGTTTATATGAATCTATTTTGACTTCAAAGTCTCGAGCAAACATGTATTAACAATAATTAGATATCATTAATTTCTACATAGCCACAATATTGTAGAAACTAACAATAATTATTGAAGGATTTTAAAATGAAAATATCTAATTTAATTCTTCCAAAAACAAACCTATAAATGAAAATTTTGACCTTTCTCACTCCTTTCCCCTTGCCCCGCCAACTCCTGTGTTTCACGTCTTACCACCCAACCAGGCTCTCTGTATATTTAAAATAATGATACAGGAATAAGAAAGGTATAATTTAGAATAAATGCACCCACATTCGCGTGGAGGGAGGGTTGTTAACCAAGAATCAGCAAGAATATGTAGAATTATACGAAGTTTATAAAAAGTTTTAATTTATCATTGATTTCAAGAATCTCTGTAAAAAATGCCAGGCCTCCACCGTGGTTCGGATTCAACGTTAAACTGTAGGTCCTCCATTTCATCTCACAATCACCCTACCATTACACATTAGCGTAAGTGCGTATAACCCGAACGGGTAGTAAGACGCGGTGCTAATAATAATAGTAATAATAATAATAATAATCTCTGTAAAACGGAACCTGGATACATATACTTTTATATACTGCATATTTATGCCATCCATGTAATCACCGTATGTGTATACACTTACACACACACACACACACACACACACATATATATATATATATATATATATAGGTATAATATATTAATGACGCCTAAACATTCACCGTGTGTAAAAATATGTATTTATATACATATATAATTGTATATAAAGTGTATATATAATTATATGAAGTATATTTATGACGTTCATACATTCAGATTGTTTATATGTTTATTTATATATATATATATGATTATATAAAGTATATTTATGACGTTCATACACTCACATTGTTTATATATACACCTCTTCTACCCATACATGTTAACTATATAGGTGCCCCAGACATCGGCACAAAACATCTATGATTGAAAATCATCAACCAATAAACATGTATGACCAATGGTTCAAATTTCAAACACAGAAACTTCAACATCAACCTTTAGAAAATATCTATGTTTGATGCTAATTTCTAGTTATCTTGTTTTGGTATTGCCCAATCATTCGAATTGCTTTCGAGTGGTATGTCTTGTACCCTCTCAAAATATAATAATCGAAAGTTTTTTTGCTAAAGTTGGTGGATTTATTCCTAGTTATAGAATTAGAAGAATATGAAATTTCACTAAATAGGCCGATTTGAAACTACGACGATAGGAAATGCATCAGACATTAAAGGGAATTTTTGGATACAATCAGTGGGACTATTTTCGTTCATCTGCCCTATCTCTATGTACGAAGATGTTTGTTTATTTTCGTACAAAAAATAAGTTAATACAAAATACAGTACATCACCATAACACAATGCAATATAGCTATGTGCGGAAAATCAAAAGTTGAAAATGCATTGATTACGAACACAGATTAGATTATTTTAATCACAATATTTTCCAATTTTATAAGTTAAATTGCCACAAACTCAAATTAATTATTCCGGTAAATTATCATGAATTGGCTATAATATATACAATTATATTTCTTCATATAAATTCTAAAATAATACGTTCTTGCTCAGAAGTAACTTTTTTTTTCATTCTCAACATAATTGGAATAAAAGCTCTTTAAAATAACATGACATTCTGACGAAACTATTCAAAATGTCGAAGTCACGTGACAGAAGAATAGCGTTCTATCCGGTTTCGGGATTGGTTGGTCTTACAGGAAGTGGGTTTCCTGTACATAAAATCACTATGCATGTACTGTAGAGTAGAAAACTATTAACTCGAATGGTAGTTTTCTCAACCACTCAACACGAATTAGGTTCCGTTATGAACAAGTACGACCAAATTTGGGCTCACTGGTGTTACCTAGAACGTTATCTTAGTTGATAAAGGGGGTAAACATGATTTAGTTTAGTGTTTATTAGCCTCAGTGGCCACATGGCTTAAGGCGCTACCCTCTCAAGAGACTAGACTGTCGAAAATGGGAAAGTCAGGGTTCGATCCCAGTCAGGTGTACTGAGGGTGGTTTTCACGAATGGTTTTACAATCTCCCTCCACGCAAATGCGGGTATACTTTCTCTAAATTCAACTTTTCTAATCCCTAACACATCAGTTTAATTAGTCTATACTACATAGGTGTAGCGCCCAAACGGGTAGTAAGAAACGATGTTAAAAACAAATTTAGTGTTACAAAACTATATAGGTTTGACGAAAAAAACATTCAAATTTCGTCAAAATACTAAAAGTTAAATTGTCTCGATATTTTGAACAGTTTATGGGATGGCAATTTCAGGGGCGTTGGATGAGATACATCTGTGGGGTGAAAAGGGTAGGGGGGAGGAAGACAGTGAATTCCCCAACTCTAGGCGTCTTTAAATAGAATTTAAAAAATCCCTGGGTGACCATGTAAAGTACAATGGTAACGTTCTCCCCCAGAAGTGTAATTTTTGAGGCGATAATAGGGTTTTGAATTGAGGTTTTAGTAAATTGTATTTTTAAAGCTATCTATTAATGATGGATTTTTAAAGTTACAGGTGCTATATTTTTATATTCACCAACAATGCGTGTAGGAAAACTAAATAAATTTCAAGCTCGTCTAGAATTTAGTTTGACAGAGAGATAGGGAGTTGGATCTAGGTCGGGTGTAGTGAAGAGGTTTTTTCAAAATGGTTAAACACACTCCTACTACGAAAATGCGGGTTCATATATTATAAATTCTGCCTAGCTTTTTATCTCCCCCTATTAGTGTAATTAAATGCGTACAGCCCGAATGGGTAAATAAGATGTGGATCCAAAAAAATGTCCTAGTACCTTTTATTAACTATAAAATACAGTTCCACCAAAATTACACGATACTAGCCTAAATATTGAGGAGGTTCACATAAATATATTACTAATAATTCTTTTGGAAGGGGTAGCTGAAGCCCTAAAACACCCACCATAGGTAAACTTCTTTTGTACATTGGTTGATAAAGATCTAAAGAATGAGTAGAATTTATTATTATTATTATTATTATTATTATTATTATTATTACCGCATCTTACTACCCGTTCGGGTTATACGCACTTACGCTGTGTAATGGTACGGTGATTGTGAGATGAAATGGAGGACCTACAGTTTAACGTGGAATCCGAACCATGGTGGAGGCCTGGCATTCCCCACATTCACAAGATGTCTTGTCAGAGGTGAAGGAAGGGTTTGGTAATCAGATAAATCTGTGCCGGGACCGAGGATTGAACCCCGGCCGCCAGCTTAGAAGTCTGACACCTTACCCCTAGACCGCCAGGTCGCCAATTTATTGTTTCTCAATGACTATTATAATCTGTGATCTGTGTTTACTTTCACACTGCTCTTAGGTTGGGAAGGTGAGGAAATGGTGTTTTCGCTGCTGGAAGAGTTGCTTGCACCTTTCACACTGTGGAGATTAGGACTAAAAGAGCGTTACGCCTATCAGATATTAAAAAGAAAATGTAATCAATTTTTTTAAAGTTTTTTTCATGTGTCTACATTGTACAAACATGTGTAAGCCCTATTATGTTTTCCCTTCGAATTCTTTGAATGTTTGTAATTGGCAATCAACGCGACTTTTCTTTATTATCCTAGTTTTTAAACCTATTTATTGCATTACTTAAAATGGTGTCGATCCAACAACATAATATTGTAAACAACCGCTTGTTTCGATGCCGATTCAATCAATACCTCATTCTTTTGAAAACAAAAAGTACTTTTTACACATTCCTAGCCAAGAAAGCCATTAAAAAAAATGTCCTCCCGTGTGTGAAGGACAAAGTTAAAAACGTTAAACTTATTAAAAATGTGAATAGTTTTAATTTAAATGTTATGGGAGGACGCGTACCTTCACGATCTATAGACGATCCCCCACGGCTTTTTCGACCACTGGTCTTTTATAGAATTAAATAATAATTACTGCAGTCATGCGTTAGTAAACATAACCTACTTTGGGAACCACCCATCGAAGTGTTGAGACGCGTTACAGACGTCAAAAAATCCCACTTTGTTTAATAAGTGGTTTCTTATGTTAAAATACGGTACGCGTCAAAATGGAGGTGATTAACACGAATAACAAACCAACTTGGCTTAGTTCACAACGTTCATTACTTTACTACACGCCCCGTCTTAGTTCCCATATATTGAATAGCAGAACTTACAAACTAACTCAACCTGGAACTGCACGCTCAATACTACACACCCAGTCTTAGCTCCAATATATTTAATAGCAGAACTTACAAACTAACTCAACCTGGAACTGCACGCCCAATACTACACACCCAGTCTTAGCTCCAATATAGTGAATAGCAGAACTTACAAACTAACTCAACCTGGAACTGCACGCCCAATACTACACACCCAGTCTTAGCTCCCAGATATTCACTAATTGAAGAGCCAAGTGAATCAGCAGACTATTATTTTATCTTCATGCTCACCCCCTGGGAGCGAACCAAGATCTCCGAGATTGTTATCGACCGAGCGGTCGATCCGAGTCGCTAATCACCCTCAGCTCCAAACTCACCGTTATCAGTTTGTTTGCCTAGGGTTTAAGGCTGTTTAGCGCCAGATTGTTTATCAGTTTTTTTTAAACTACTGTCGAGTGATAATGACGCTATCTTGGCAACGTGTCAATTGAAGAAACAAGAGCGGTTGAGGTCACCAGACGACGTGCAGCGGAGACTAGAAAGTGAGGAGAGGTTCTGTGCCACTAGGTGGCCGATTGTTTCGTCGACCGACTAATATGAGTGGATTGAGTGACTAGCAGGTGTGTGAGTAGTTTGGACATGGCGCAGACCGGGGACAAGCAGACGTCCCAGAGACTAGCTGTACCTATAGGTAAGAAAAAGGGATGGACATCGAACATCAATATTTTTTTAAATATCGATGTTTGTGCCTATCGATATTTGTTGGGTGATAGTTTACATACATCGATGTTTCGATCGATGTTTGTGGCACTGATAATGTAGTACATATGCGTGTTTTTCGTTACTTCGACTCTGACCTTCTGCCCTCTGAGAGACTGATTAAACATAGCCTCCAGTTTCCGTTATTTGAGTTGAAAAATCACCTTTATTTTTATCATAAAACATCTGTGTTTTTCTTTCGATGTTCACACCGGGAGTCAGTGGCGGTTTTAGACCCAAAAAAAATTGGGGAGCACAAATTGCTGCATGTATAGGTAGTAATTAATTATTATTATTATTATTAGCACCGCGTCTTACTACCCGTTTCGGGTTATACGCACTTACGCTAATGTGTAATGGTAGGGTGATTGTGAGATGAAATGAAGGACCCGCAGTTTAACGTGGAATCCGAACCACGGTGAAGGCCTGGCATTCGCCACATTCACAAGATGTCTTGTCAGAGGTGGGAAAACAAATAAGGCTAATTGAAATGACAGAAGCAAGCAGTCATGATAGGGAAGTAAATGCTTGGGAAAACGGCTCCATGAAACGACTACTTGATAACTATTTTCCATAAAGGTAAAATCAAGTTTTCTGACTATCTTAAGGTGAGGATGTAGGAAACAAAAGAAAAGTGTTTTGGTTGCTTTTATATAAAAACTTTTTTTTTGTTAAAATAAAATAAAATATTTCTTCAGTACAAACATAGGGTATAATTTTCTTCCCATGGTGAGCTCAACAGTTTTTGAATATTTGTCAAGGTGTCCTGGAGTTTAATGACATATATTTTTTTTTCTTCATTTAAAAAGTTTGTCATCTAATGCCGCTATGCTAATGAGTCATGACAGATTTTCAACAATAGCTGTTAATATCATTCTTTAGATAAAATTAAACTCTTTATTTCTATTGAAGCAATATTTTATTCATTTTGGCTAAAAACATGTTTTGCTATAAAAACTGCGTCCTCTATTGCCCCACCTCAAATGCGGGTTTATTTCAAAATCGATAATATGATATCTAATATCAGCAAAATTTCGCTCAACTTCCATCGGGTCCTGGACCAGTTGCTTCCTTACTTTATACATAGTATTTTACTCGTCACTGTCGAATCACATAGCATACCTACAATAATAGCTTCGAAATTTCCCGTAGATTAGTGCTATCTGCTATTATATTAATCATTTGAATTAATGATCAATTGATTTTAATTTTAAAAAATCCTGTTATATTTTTGGGTGGGGAGAGGGGACAAGCTACCCCCGACCCCAGCCCGGAACCTCCACTGCCGGACGTGTTTTAAACACACTTAGGGATGAGAGTTTGTGTTTAGAAGTGAGCGTTAGTTGTACGCATGCTTGAATAGAGTAATAGTAATAACACTTGTCCGCGTTCCACCCTCTTGAAATATACTAAACTGTGTTGCTAAGTAAATACAAACTTACCATTTAAACGTTGGATATTAGAAAAAAGTCAATACCATTGGCACATACGGGATGTAGGGGGTCGGGAAATCGAGTATTTGCGCCCCCTCCTTTCATACCACAAATCATTTTAATGAAAACTTAGATCATTTGAAGTAGAACTATAGGTCTAATAGATAGCACCAAAGATGTAGAACTATAGGTCTAATAGATAGCACCAAAGATGTTATCGAATGAATGGACTATATTTTAAGACCAAATTTATGACACGATATTCAAAAGGTAAGCTAAGCAGTGGCGTATTCTCTGGGTATGCTAATCCTGCGCCGCATACCCAAAATAATATGGACTAGTTTTTTGTTTAATTCAATGCTGTCTGTGCGAATTGTATAAATACTAATGTTTAAATTGTTAATAAATATACATGTAATAAATTATTAATTTTAAAACTAATATTGGTTCATATGCCAAGAATACTGTGTTTTAAGTAATTCTTCTTCCAAAAGGTTATACTTTGCACAATATAAAACCCAGGGCTTGCAACTTGAAAAACGCAAGGCAAGATAGGGAAGCTCTAATGAATGACCTTGCCCAATGTCTAGGGGGTGGCAACACATTCCTTTCCGCTCGCCCATAAGTAATTAGCCAATGAGCTCGGGGTTTTTACACCCCAGGTCATTCTGTTCCTGTGAAGCAAACTAAGCATTGTGCCAACTATTGAAAAAAGATTCAAGATCACAATGTTTATTTATTAAGATAATTTAGTATAGTTTAAGTAAAAATATATACAATATATATAGAATTAATTGTAAAATAATAGCATACGTAACAAGTTTTAAACTATACACTAATTAAATATATTGATTTATGTTTAGGTATTCTAGTCACATGTATTATCATGTATTTGGCAAACACGTTTAACATCTCTTTCAAATTTAGGCATTTTAGCACTGATAGAGTGGTGAAGGGGAGGGCGGAGAAGGCGGGTGACGAGGCTTCTTTAACCGTTGTTGACGGTAATTCTTGTTTTTCTTTAGTAGAAAGGATCGTGGAGTTTAAAAAGTATTCTTTTAATTTTTGTTTTAAATTAACGACGTATTAGTCATTGTAATTTTATATAATTATAGATCAAAGAATCCCAAAAGTCAGGAGTGTGATTTCACCATTTCAAGATGATTTAGAAGAAAAAGATAAAATAAAATATATTTTCATATTATTTACTTAATCAATGGCACACCCAGCCATTTACTTTGGGGAGAGGCATTCAATCAAGGCTGTAGCAAGAATGAAATTTTGATGGAGAGAGCGGGTTTAGGATTGCAGAACCTCCTAAGCCCGAGAATATTTATTAATATTAAATGCTTTTATAAATAATTTTGAGTATTTTTATAGTAATTAATTTAAATAATACAAATGGTATCGAAGCTATTATTTGTATGGTTTTTCAATTGTTAATTTTGTGTGTAACGGTAAACATTTTTAATATTAGGCTTAAGTCTGAAGCCTGGTCTTAAAATGTAGCATATACATTCAACATATCTTCAATGTTAGTTATACTTATTATTATTTAAATTTCTATTAACATTATTTGTGGTGTTGGGGAAAGACGGGGAAGGGGTCTAATACCCTGTCTGCCCCTCTCCCCCTTGGATGTACCACTGCTTACAGCAAAAGATATGTGTAAATATCTTAGCAATAAATTAATGACGTAGCGATAGAGTATTAATAGTCCGAGATAATCCCCCCTATGTTAGTCAGTTTACGCATCTAAATAGCTTCTGGAGCATAAATTCTCAAGTTGGGAGACTCGTTTGTTTCCAGGCAGCATTGTGTGAGATAAGTTAGGCTTTATAAAATAGTTTTAATTGCAACGTGAGTTGGACAATCCACCTGATTCCCTCTCACCAAGATCTGATGGACGCTTGATCGATGTATCACTTCATTTTACTCTTATTATGATTGTTTGCTTTGAGTATTGGTAACTGTGTGCTTTTAATTACACTAGGCTAATTGAATAGGATCTGTCTCTCTTATGCATTCAGAAATGTGCCCATACCACTCTTAGCCCCGACATTAATATTTACTTAAATTTCTAACCATGTAGATATCATTACAATTTAAGGACCGCCGATGTGGTCTACTGGTCATAGGTTCTGGCTACGGACCCAGAGGTCCCGGCTTTGATTCCAGGCGTGTACAGATTATCTAGGAAGCAGTGGGTTTGGAACGGGTTAGATTCAGCCTAGGGTGGGTAAATAAGGAGCTACTCGAATAAAGTAGTAGTGGCTCCGGCATAGAAAGCCGAGCTTAATGACTGGAGTCATCGTTGTGCTGACCACATGATACCCTCTATCCGCAAGAGTTGGCTCTAATTCGCCAAACAGTTTGGTAGCCAGCCACTCAGTAGGTATAGTCTGAATGCGGGCTGACACCATGGAGTTACTTTTATTACATTTTGAGTGGATAGTAATCATTGTTATGGATAAATAAAATATAGAATATGGGAGTGGAANAATAAATGTTCGATAACCACTGTTATATATGAACACATCTTCAAATATATCCCTTGACGTTCTTGGACAACGGTGGTTGAGGGTCCTCGGCCCCCAAATCTCCGTTGCAACTTTTAGAGTACAGCATACCTATTAATTTTTCTCAGAATACGCCACTGAAGCTAAGTAATTAAAGCGCCCCCAAAACTACAAATAGAATAAGCTTACATAAATAATAGTTTCAACACGTTGTACGCAAGGCCATTTGCATGCTTTAAACCACCGTCCCTAACGACCATTAAAAACACTCCAAATAGCGTTTGTTCTAAGAGTTGATTTCATGTTTAATCCGTGTGCTAATATAATCTGTTGGTCTAAAATGTCACATTAAATACTCTGAATAGCAACAGTATTAAAAAAAGTCTAAAAGACCCTATTTCAATTCTGGGTAGTGCTGACGGATACATTTAGGCTACTATCTGTAAGATCATCCTGCTATTCGATTAGTTAATATTTAAAAACTAAGGTGGGGTGTGTGGCATTAGACTTGATGTCCTAGGTTAAGTTAGTTTGTAAGTTGAGTGTTAATATATTCTATATTAAGAAAATACACGTTAAATACTCCAATGAAAAACAAAACACAAAGGGATTTAGTAGTTATGTTGCTGTTAGAATAACATTTTAGACGAGAGAAAAATATAATTTTACTAGTATATTAATCAACATTGACGAAATATTATCATAAAAACTATCTTAGAGCAGGGCCATACCAGGGGGAAAGTTTTTTGGGGGTGTGGTGGATTGATTCCCCAACCCCCGATAATATTATTAATAATAATAATAATTTAGTTTTGTATTCCTCCTTCTGCTTAGGCTTGTAGTTTATTGGTGTCTTATAGAATTTAAAACACCTACAAACCCAAACACATTTATTTAAACTTTAAATTAATTCAATAGGAATTTAGTGAAAAAACTATTCCTTGGCATCCCATTTGAGGAACTTGTTCTGTTTTTCACCACAATTCTTCGCAGGTAGAAACCCCCTCCCGGGGGCGTTGTGCTGAAGAGACAGGGTGAGGGGGTGTCACTCCCCCAAACCCTCAATGTCTTGGAAAAACTTGAAAGTTTGAAATGTTGTGGAGAGTTGAGATCTTGATTTGGGATATTCTAAAATTACTCTGTGACCCAGGCCTTATGTTAGGGGGTACATCATACCCGGGCGTCTAAAAGGGTCCTGGGAATTTCCTGGGATCTCAGAACATGTTTGCATATATTGAAGACTAGCAGTCACATTTCCACTACTAGTACGATTATTAGTAGGCCTATAGCTATACTATGTTTTGTTTTATATTCTCCTATTTGTATAGGGTGACCTGGCGGTCTAGCGGTAAGGTGTCAGACTTCTGTGCTGGGGTCCAGGACTCAATCCTCGCTCCCGGCACAGATGTTGATTACCAAACCCTTCCTTCACCTTTGATAAGACATCTTGTGAATGTGTGGAATGCCAGGCCTCCACCGTGGTTCGGATTCCACGTTAATCTGTAGGGCCTCTAATTCATCTCACAATCATCCTACCATTACACATTAGCGTAAGTGCGTATAACCCGAACGGGAAGTAAGACGCGGTAATAATAATCCTATTTTTATTTATACAAGTACACATTATATATCTATTTTGTCTTATTTCTTTTCTTTTTTTCCAGATAGGATTATTATCATTTTTATAGGATTAATGGAAAATGAAAAAGGGCCCGAAAAAAACTCTGTACCCGCTGATAAAATTCCTCTCAGAGGCCCTGACTTTACACATTACTTTCGATTCTGAACGTTCTTTACCCGCAGAATTGTACAAACAAGTTTAAAATTTCCCAACTGTCGATCCCTACTCTTCAAACTTTCCCAATTTCATAGCTAATCAAATATTGAAAGGAGATAACTTCTGACAGGGACAAAGTAGGCCGTTGGAGATATCCCGATGGGCGGTTTGATTTGGACTGCCGCAACTACCTTAAACTAAAATAATTACATTCATTCAATTCTAAATTTTGTTGTTAAATTCTAATCAAAAGTTCCAGTAAGAAAGTTTAAGGCACCTAGAATGCATCATTTGTGAACATATATGAAAGCATTAAATTTAAAACCATCCTGTTTGTTGAGTTTATTGATGGTTTGTAAACAAACGTAACATCTGTTTAGTGATCTACACATCGTCACCCGAGAATGCAAGTGTTCTATCTCCAAAAGTGTTTTAAGTTGAGATATTTGGTGTAAACGTCTATTTAGAATGTATATGGTTCACCTGCGGGGAAGTTGAAACTACTGCATAGTGACTTAAAGAGGATACAAACTCGAGTTGTCATCCAGTAACATTGGTTTTATACACAAGATCAAACTTCAATTCTCTTTTGCACAAAGTGGACAATTGGACATAGAATACTTGCATTCTCGGGTGACGACATGTAGCGAGTGGAGGATCATTTTACCAAATTAAATACATCAATAAAGACACACAGCTTTTGTCTAATCATTTAGAAGCATTTTTGTTCGTGTCAGTAGAAAGTAGAAACCGATAATCAATAGTGTAGTAGCTGAAATGGCCTCGGGATTAAATTTACTAATAATAAAGATATAAATACTTCACCTCACCACTTTAGCGGTAGTTATTAATATAAGTATGCTAAGGACCATAATATTTGTAGTCTAGGGATATTAGGAATCTGCCAGTCTGCCCGTGACTTCTGTTGTTGCTGGTATAGAAAGCTTAGTTAATTAAGTAAGCTAGGAGTGCCGTTGTCACTGCATACTAGTTTTAAGGTTACTGGAGTTTTTACGAGACGAAACTTGTCAGTTTTCCTACACGAAATGATGGTGAATATCAAACCAAATAACACTCCTAACTTGAAAATTAATCATTTACAAATAATTTTAAGAATACAGTTACCTACATTTACGATTCAAGGCCCAACTATCGCCTCAAGCCCTACAATTTTCCCGGGGTTAGATCCCCTTATAACCCCCCCCTCCCCCCCCCCGTGTAAAGAACCCACGGTGTTCTCGACATTGACCTTGTATTATCCCTTGTCACTTGGGAATTTTTCTCATTTCAGAACGCCTAGAGCTATGAAATTCACTGTCTTACCCCCAAATATATTTCGTGCAATGCTCTTATCTCCTACCTCAAAATAAAATATATCTGCGTCTGGTTATGTCTTCGAGCTGTAAAATTTGACATCAACTGTCAAAATTGTTTGCTTCAGAACAAACCCATGCGGGCGTATGTTTATACGAAAGCACACTTTGCAGTTGCAGTCAAAAGAGGCCCTATAAAATGACGAGCCAACTATTCAATATACCAGAACTCGCTGAAGAAAGNACGATATAAGAGACAACCCCCCCCCCACACACACACACACAATTTTTACTAGGAAGTGTAAAGGTCAAAGCTGCAGATATACAAACCTTTCCCAAAACATTAGCCACTCATGAGTAAGTTTACCATTCTCGCCGGTTTGTAATCCGAGACCCTGGTCTGAAGTCGAAGTCCAATAGCATGCTCTGATGCTCCCTGAAGGGGAGAGCAAGTTCCAACACGTACCGACCAACAGGAGGAAATTTATGTAGCCTAAGCGATTAATATAAAGCGAGGGAGGGGGGGGGGGCATAATGAAATAAATGGTAGATCAAACTTTCCCGCTCCTTTACCTTAAAATGGATCCAGTTGCTTACTACTACTACCTTCCATTTTTAAATCGTTAGTAACCACTGTGGAAAATACAGTGTAAAAGTGATGGAACTAGTTTTCCCTTCTTTGTATTTACCGGGAAACATGAATAACAACTGATTAAAAGTAAAAGATAACAAGGTAACATTAAACAAAAATCTGTTTAGAAACCGTGATGAATATTCCAAGGAGATACTGTCTCTAGGCCGACTGACGGATAGCATTGTAATTTATAATGTTGGTTTTTCAAAGAATAATCTTGTAAAATAAAACATTTATTCTGTCTTGTTTTTAACGGACCCGTTCATGTTAAACGCTTATGTACTAATCATACTAATGGTTTTAGGGATAAGGGTATAAGGATAAGCATTTTCCCTAATAACTTAATTTTTTAGAAAGGTCTGCCAAGAAAGAAAAGTAAAGTAGTTTAAGGATCAATTAACTGTTAACCAAAGTTAAATCTGATATGTAAGATTTAAGGTACATATTAAAAAGGAATGATAACAAGTAGCGGTTTTAAAGTACTCCTTATATTTCTTTATTTTGATTATGGATAAGAATTAACCATGCCCCATCCAGGGTTCAATCAAAAAAACTTTATTTTTGATCGCTTAATTGAACTTAAAGATTTAATTATGCACTGAAAATAGTTTTTTTAACCTTAATTGGCTTAGTAGGGGGAGGGGGGGTTTCCTTACAAAAAACATTAATATAAGTAATGGTTTTGTTGATTCCATAGTTTTTATGAGGTCCCTATTTTGGTAAATTTTTTGACCTGAAAGTACCATAAACTCTAAAACAGAAATGTATGGAGTATGAGCCCTGCTTACTACATTCAGAGTCAGCCTTAGATTTCTCAGCGCCCTGTGCGAAAACCCTAACCAGCGCATTCCACCACCAGATAATCAATTTTTTTTTCAGAATTATCAAATTGGCACTAGCTATTGTGGAAATAAAGTAGTCGGTTTTCTCAAAAATATAATACATTTTTTTATAGGTTTGCATTGTCCGAGTGAGTTTGAAAAGCATTTTTTTTTCAATGGGTACCCACAACTTTTAGGAAGAAAATAATTAGCCTTACTCCAAAAATTAAAAAAAATCAAGTGTCACTTTCTTGGCGTTGTTCCTGACATATATTAGAATGATGTTAAGGTTGACGCACAAATGTCTGAATTGCATCAGCCTGTATCGCCTTTCGTCACCTTGGAAAATATTCTCGATTCTACTTTTTCTCAGTTTCCCCCCCCCCCCCATTTACATCCAAAATTATGTAGAAAGAAGAGTCATACTTAAATTATTGAGATTTTTAAGAAGAATGATTAAAGTTAAAATATAACTACTTTATTAATGGAACATTTTTAAGAGGATTGAAAGAAAACTAATTCCAAAGATAGTGCAAACTTTGCAGAATATGTTCTCTACGCTACTGCCCGCGTCCAATGACAACAGATTTTCCGGGGATAATAATTTTCATCGCAATACATTTGATCAAGTGTGCACTGCCTTCCTGTTTGCATCACATTGGCTGCTAGACTTCAATAGTGTTTGTCTCAACGCTACCCTTCAATCACATTCACATCTGTTGGTCAGTTCTTTCACAAACAAAATGGCTAGTCGGGTCAGAAAATGGAAGTAAAATTTTATGATTTTGTAGAAATATGGTTTTATATAATATGGGCGACTCAAATTATTTAAATCAGTTAGTAAAAGATAATGTTTGGCAGCCTATTGCAAATAAAGTGGACTGATTTAATGTATAAATGTTTATTCTGTTAAACCATGTACATAAGTGTATTGTTGGAATATCAGCTCTTGGATGCTATTGCCATAAAGTGGTATATTAATTGTTGAAAATACTCATTCATACAAAAAAATAAGTATTGACAAATTTAATTTTTGAAAGAGAGCAAATGTATTAAATAAAAATTTGTAGACTAATAATAGATATTTGGAAAGATAAATCAATTATTTAAGTTTTGTTTCCCAGACGTTTGACCAACACTATGTTGCTATGAGGTTAGTAAGTAAATATTAAACTTAAACATGGAATGTGTCTGAGCCACAAGAAACACCTTCAGTTAAATGAAAGCTTTCAAACGAGAGACAATGTGTGGGGTTTCACCAGTGTGAAATGGTTAAATCTTCTATATGGATAGGATAGCCTATTATGTTAAATACGACCCCATCTATCACTCATGCACTACTTATATAAAGTAAAGTTACTAATTTATTATGATTTTGGCATAAGGTATGTGTGCATGCATACAAGTATCTCAAGAACATTTTCTGGGCTTAGGTTAAATATAACATTAAACACTTTTGCAAAGTTAATTTAAAAAAAACATAAAATATAAAAATAAAACTCTAAGCATTATACTTTTGGATTTTTTTTTTTATAAATGCATCAATACAATTTTAGAAAGTTTGCATTGAATATTTTTGTAGAAATATGTAAGCCTACAAATAAAAAGAAATTATATTTCAATTGTTTTAATGTGGCCTGTTTCATAGTCAAATTTAGTAGGCCTCAAGTGCGGCGCTACACTAAGTATATGACGACACTCTACCTAAACTCGAATGGAATGGGCCAGTTTCCTATGCGAGAACGGCCCATTCCATTCGAGTTTAGGTAGGTGTCGTCATGTCCTTAGTGTAGCGCCGCACTTGAGGCGTACTAAATTTGACTATGAAACTGGCCCAAAGTGTAACATGTGGCACCAAAGTGTGAGAGGGCACTAAACCTAAACATGATCATTACAGTGAGCAACTTATTTTAATTAAACGTAGAATAAACTACATATTATGCTCATTCCAATGAGTACACTTTATAGTTAAACATGAAGTTGATTGAATATCTCATTGCACAATATTTTAAAGTGTTAAATGGTGAAAATAAAGTCAAAATAATGTTTATCTTAATTTAAATTGGGTTGAGTTGATTTGGTATATAAACAAAATTGGTTTACATTATTAGTGTATTACAAACCTGCACAACATATTGGCCGAAAGTAGTTGCGAGCCACAACAAATTTATGGTGCTACTGATCTAGAGCAGAGGAGGTAGAGCTGGGAAAGACAACAAAAGTGAGAAGCCAATCTGATGAAGACAGGTGTGTGTCAACATAAGAAAATATGTTATGAGCTGATGCTAGCCAATTCGATGTGATATGGACATGTGTGAGCCAACCTTACCCATTTGTTGACACTATCAGTCCTGCTCATACAGTGTCACCACCCTACCATCACAACCCTTTGTAGGGGCTCTGTCAAGATGGTTGTGGAGGTTGCGGAAAGGAAATGGTTTGATGCATGGGTAATCTATAAATAAACTTTTTTTTTTTAGTATATAAAATTAACCACATGAAAAAAGTGGCCAGATATTAAATTCAGTTTGAATATTAATCCTTTATTAGTTTAAGTCATTTAACAAAACTCAAAAATTAGTCAAAGTGAAACACAATGAATGTCATTATAGAAATATGAGCATGGACTAAAAGTTTTTTTTTTAAAGATTAAGTTATAACTACTGCAAACATAATATCTAAACTGTTAACTGTTAGTGCGATTAAAAAAAGAACACCATAAATGATTGGTTGTTAAAAGTTAAAACAAATTAAAGTTACATAGTAATGTGACAGTTAACAGTTTGAAACAGAATTATTTATTCAAACATTTCTGGCCTGATTTAGTACACTATTTTAAATCCACTAAATTAAATTTTCGCTATGTTGACTTTTCTGGAATAATATCTTAATAACTGTTGGGGTGCCAAATTTTAGATTTATTGGATGTTTGGAAAAGTTCAAAACTATATTGAGTTAGGATGTTAAACATCAGGCCGCAATCTTTATATCTCTTGTAAAATACCAAGATAAGTGACAATCCAAAACCAAATATGTCAGCCAATAAATTTTAAAAACAATCATCAAAATGAATGATCAGCACATAAAGTGAGTGACCAAATCAACACATATATATAAAACGCAACATTTGCTAAAAAAAAAACCCAGTGTAACAGATGATAAATGAAATAATTGGCTGCCAACTTTCAATTTTCTACTACAGCAAAAAGCTATTTTTTCAAGTAGTTTGTATCTAAAAAATAGGGGACTCATTTCACAATCTTCAAATTTAAAATTGTCATTATTTTATGACTATCTGGGATAATGAAGAAATCACCAGTCCATGGGAGATCGTGGTTTGATCCCGGTCAGGTGTACCGAGGGTGGTTTTTCCGAAATGGTTCCCTACTTTCCATGCAAATGTGGTTATACTTCCTGTAAATTCAACCTTCATCACCCGTAGCCTATTAACCTATTAGTGTAATTAGTACATAAGCATATGACCCCAAGATGCTGTGCAAAAAACAAACAAAACATTGCAGCAAATTGCTCAACAATGAAATTGTAAACAGGAGAGAGAACATGAAATATAATTGATGTATTAATTATTTTGTTATATAATTTATTATTATACTAATTACACCCATCTAAGGACACATAACCTAGTAGTTCATGCTTGCATTTGACTGGATTGGCAGTGACAAGTAGATCAGGAGTCAAATTTTATTTGGGTGTTCTGAGGAAGTTGTTTTTTTCCTCCTCCACATCTCAAACGGGAATTATACACAGTTAAAAAAATACATATTTTATTGATTGAATTTATTATTGGTAATGGATGACAGCCACTCACAGACATTACTTAAATTTATAGTTGAAAAAGCTCACCTGAATACAGGAATGAAGGCTTTGGCTTAGCGTGCCAATGGTTTTTCACTGAATTATTTGGGATCTGTCCTGTGTTGAGGGTCATTCATCGGCCATCAGTCACTTATAGTTTATAAGGCATTCTATTATGAACTTGTGAGATCACAGACAATTTTTTTTTTCTTTTAGCACCGCCTCTTACTTCCTGTTAAGGTTTGAGGTTTTACGTATACTTGCAACTATTACACTAATAAGTCAGGGATGAGGAAGGTTGAATTTAAAGTAAGTGTAACCACATCAGCGGTCTGGTCTATTACGAGAGAGATGCATTAGATGTTGACTATTTAGAATATAAAAAAAAAGTTGCCACTGTGTGATAATGGACATCGATAATGATGCTGCTGCTTGAATAAGAGCCAGTTTTTTATTATTATTATTATTATTATATTTAGCACCACATCTTACTACCCGTTCAGGTTATACACTCTAAGTACTAGTTACGCTAATGGATTAGGAAATGGGAAGGTTGAATTAGAGGAAGTGAACCCGCATTTGCATGGAAGGAAGGTGGAAAATCGTGCTGGGGTCTGGAGTTCAATCCTTGGTCCCGGCACAGATTTATCTGATTACCAAACCCTTCCTTCACCTCTGACGTGTATTAATCACAACTTGTGAATGTGGGGAATGCCAGGCCTCCACCGTGGTTCAGATTCCACGTTAAACTGTAGGTCCTGTAGGTCCTCCATTTCATCTCACAATCACCCTACCATTACACATTAGCGTAAGTGCGCATAACCCGAACGGGTAGTAAGACTTG